>OX421977.1:82054583-82663229 GCA_949128135.1 Parasteatoda lunata
TAAATTAAATTTCCTCATTCCAATTTTGATTTCCATGCCTATTAGTGCTTAACTTTAACATTAAATGTGTTAAAAATAAGAATATAACCTACAATGAACACTTTTTTTAAAATATTAATTTTGTTATTTTATTTTGTAATTATATCGTTTATTAATAGTATGTTCTAAATGATAGCATTATATTTACTATGATCATGTTGCAGTAAATGTAAAATTTTAATTAAAAATTATTTGATTTTATAATATGTTTTCATTCAAATTTTAATGCTATTTCGTTATTTTTCATTCAGGTTTGCGACAAGATATTAGAATATATCTCTCATTTTTCCTACTTCTTTTTTTCAGCCTTCCCTTTTAGAAATAGTTTTCAAGTTTCTTTTAGACCTGTACTACTCAGGGGTGTCAGACCTAATACGACTTTTACCGATTGAGATATCGGAAGATTTGGGACAGTGTTAAAAATATCTTTTGAAAATTAATTCAAAGTAATTTTAAAAATATTCTTACATAACTCCCCTATATTTCTGAAACAGATATTTATATTAAAAAATGTGCTTTCACACTATCTGAAAAATTGGCCCTAATTAAAATATTACATCGGTACCTTAAATCGTGCTACTAATATATTTTTGCGTCTTCCTCAATAAGGTACTAATTTAAAATATACTTCTGTTCGAGTTGAACGATAGGGCCTTATAATCAAGTTTATGAATTACGTTAAAATGGATATAATCAAGTGAACCATAGTGCCATAAAATCAAATTTAAGAAGTACTATAAGACTCCCCGTGTAGTAAATGGTGACTGATGCACGTTAAATCTGTCGAGTCTCAAAGTCCTCCATGTTCCCAAAACAAATCAATACCTTTGGGGGTACTGATCCAGGAGTTTCCTTGTCTTCTGGATTGGTTCAAAATTACAAGGCTACGGAGTTGAACATTAGTAGTCGTAAACCCATGAAATTGGGTCGGCTGTTCAACGACGGTTATAAAATAAAATAAAATAAAATATGGATATAAAAAATGGGTCGGGATAGCCTCGTTGGTAGGGCACTAGGCCCATGTCCAAGATATCGTGGGTTCGATCCTCGCCGACCGAAGACTCCCCGTGTAGTAAATGGTGACTAATGCACGTTAAATCTGCCGAGTCTCACAGTCCACCATGTTCCCATAATAAATCATGCCTCTTGGGGGTACTGATCCAGGAGTTTCCTTGTCTTCTGGATGGGTTAAAAATTACATGGCTACGGAGGTGAACTTTAACAGTCGTAAATCCAAGATTGGGTCGGCTGTTAAGGACGGTTATAAAATAAAAATATGGATATAATGATTCGTAGTGGCTTAGGAGATAGATTGCCTGCCTCCAAATGAGGTGAATTGGGTTCGAATCCAAGTAATAGCTAGTCAATTTGCACCCTGGCATACCCAGACCACAGTGCTGACATAAAATATCCTCAGTGGTAGACGGATCATGGGTTAAAATCCCCTTTCTGTCAGGCTAACCGTTGGGAAGTTTTCCTCTCCATGTAAAGCTAATGCAGATTAGTTTCTTCAAAAAGGCCTCCACGAAGGCAAATTTCTCTCAATACTTGATCCACGAGTTCCCTTGCCTTCTGGATTGGGTTCAAAATTACAAGGCTACGGAGTTGAACTTGGGTAGTTGTAAACCCTAAATTGGGTCGGCTGTTTAACTTCTTCCAACTATAATTTATGTGCCCAAAAAATATCATTCTGTTATCTGCATTCCTTCCAGTTGTAGCAATTTTAATAGCCAGCAGTGAAGATATAATAAGTTGAATTAAAGTATCATATAATCAAGTTTAAGAAATATAATAATATGGATATAATTTGATATCGTAAAACCAAATTTAATAAGTGCGATTTTTTTTTGTCGTATGCCTCTGTTTAGGCAGAGGGGGTTTGATTTTACTTGTTTTTCAGTGGCGCCATCTATGGCCATGAATTCGACTTCTGCCACACCACACTGCCACTAACCCGTTCATAGGGTGGGCCACATTCACACATATTCACGCAATCACACAAAGGAGAAAGGACATAGAACACAAGAAACATCCATGCCATGCCCGGGATTCGAACCCAGGACCTTTCTGATGCAAGGATTGTTCCCTGCCCCCTACACTGGCCGGTTGGCAATAAGTGCGATAATTTGGATACAGCAAGCTCAACCATAAGTTCGTGTAATGTACTTTAAGAAATACTGTAATATGGTTCAACTTAACTATATTAAAGTTGCTACTAATGTGGACTATATTATTCTTCAACATGCTCCACAGTTTTTGTCATTGTACCACCAACTCGCAGTCGACATTTTGTTAACAGCTTACTTAATCAACAGCTTTTTTCATCGACATGATTATTTTAGGGAATTATTTAATTTTTGCCTGCATTAATTATTTCAAACCTATAATCGTGCACATTTTTAAAAATTAAAACCCATTTTGACCTAGCACGACATGTATATCATCCAAATTACGAGAATTCTTGTTATATGAAACATGTCTGTTTTCACACATCAAGCAAATATTTTTTGCATCACGGCATATGAAAAATTAAGGCGTTAATGGTTTAATTTCTGCGCTGTCGATCAAAATATTTAAAACCTCAGTCACATTCTCATTATACACTTGATATGCGGTTTCCAAATCAAGGAAAAATTAAAATTAAATTATTATTGAACTCATGGATAGGACCCGTTTACCATTTGGATGTGTCCGGCGTGACCAAGGGTTCAAACATTCGTAGCATGTAGCATTAATTAGGTGCGTTTATGTTTCATTCTTTATAACACCATACGTAGTGTACTTGTTCAGTTCTTTGAAAATAAATGAATCGTTGAGGCTAATCCCTGCATAATAGTGTCCTACAGAAATATGAATAACACATTTTCTATCATTCTGAAATAAAGCATTAACAAAATTGGTAATTCATCAACTTTTGCGTTTAAGAGGAAACCAATCCTTTTTAGAGATTCTATCTATACTATTATTTTTTAACCGGCGTTGAACAACCTACTATTTTTTGGGTTTACGGCTATTAATGTTCCAAGTCTATTTTAAACCTAACCCAGACGAAAGGGGGGAATTCCTGGAGCAAACATAAGGAAAAATTAGCCTTCGTGGAAAATTTTTAATGGAACTAAACGATATTTGCTTTACATTGAGTAGAAAACCATGGAAGCCTTCCGCAATTTGCCCTATTCTAACCAATCCAGGATCCGTCTGCCACTAAAGGATATTTTATTCCAGCACAGTAGTCATAGAGAGCTAGAAGCAGAATTCAATTCAACCATCAATCAAACCATGGGCCACTTGTCTCTTATTCTTTTCGATATTTTAATTTTTAACAATATACTGGCTGAATACCCGTTCTTCTTACAAAAGGAATAAAGAATTAAAGTTATCAATAAATCAGTACTAAACAACACTTAGATACCATGCAGAAAACTGAAAGACAAATACCGATACTATTAATAAAGCTAAATTAATTCCGATTCCTCTTTATTTATTATTATTCCTTACCTTTTTCGGTGACTTTACGTTATTAGATTTAGAAAAACACTTTTTAGCGACCCATTTTATCAAAATAAAGATTTTAGTTTTATTCATTGTGTTCTGGCATGCTGTTGTTTAACACATTATATTTTTAATTTATCACAACCAAGCACTTTTCTCTTGTACTTATACCTTTGGGGGGGGGGACCTAATAAATCTATTTCTATAGTATCTATAATAAAAATGACAAAGTATTGATGCAGTTCTGATTGGCACATAATACTTTGAACTAACTTTGACATATTTGGCAGCTATTAAAACTGCACCACTTACCATAATACCAGTAGTGCATATTACCAAAAAAAGCATCGTTGACGTCAAGAATGGTATTTTTTAAGTTTCTCCTAAACGAATAAATACCATTTTTCTATTAATATGGCTCTTTAAAGTATAGCTTACTTTTTTATTTCAATTAGCACTTATTACCAAAATTATCTGACCATCATTCGCGTCAAAAAGGATATATCTATTTTTTACATTTCGCCTAAACGAATTAAACAAGTGCCATTTTTCCATTTATTTTGTTTTTTAGTATAGCTTACTTTTTGTTTCAATTAGTGCCTAATACCAAAATTAATTAAACATCATTGTCGTTAAAATGTTACAGCAATTGCCTACGCCATTCTTAAACTGGATTCGTACCGTTTCTCCATTTCTCTTGGTTTTTAGGACAATAGTATTCTGTTTCATTTAAATTAGTGCCTATTAATACAATTAAATGAGCATCATTGGCATCAAAGAGAGTATAACGAATTTTTACGTTTCTCCCAAACGAATCAGTACCATTTCTCCATCAAATTTACTCTTCAGTACATCATTTCAATTACACTTGGGTTTAAATTTTTTATTTTTAAGTAAACACGTTTTTAATGAATAATTATGAACAATATTAACTCGTGGATAGTTTTAGAAATACTAATTTGGTAACGTAGTCTGCTTATGCTTCCTCGTTCATGTTTATTTTTAAGTAAACACGTTTTTAATGCATAATTATGAACAATATTAACTCGTGGAGAGTTTTAGAAATACTTATTTGGTAACGTAGTCCGCTTATGCTTCCTCGTTCTTGTTTATTTTTAAGTAAACACGTTTTTAATGCATAATTATGAACAATATTAACTCGTGGATGGTTTTAGGAATACTTATTTGGTAACGTAGTCCGCTTATGCTTCCTCGTTCTTGTTTATTTTTAAGTAAACACGTTTTTAATGCATAATTATGAACAATATTAACTCGTGGATAGTTTTAGAAATACTTATTTGGTAACGTAGTCCGCTTATGCTTCCTCGTTCTTGTTTATTTTTAAGTAAACACGTTTTTAATGCATAATTATGAACAATATTAACTCGTGGATAGTTTTAGAAATACTTATTTGGTAACGTAGTCCGCTTATGCTTCCTCGTTCTTGTTTATTTTTATGTAAACACGTTTTTAATGCATAATTATGAACAATATTAACTCGTGGATAGTTTTAGAAATACTTATTTGGTAACGTAGTCCGCTTATGCTTCCTCGTTCTTGTTTATTTTTAAGTAAACACGTTTTTAATGCATAATTATGAACAATATTAACTCGTGGATAGTTTTAGAAATACTTATTTGGTAACGTAGTCAACTTATGCTTCCTCGTTAAAAAGTAATTAAATGTTAAAGAACATACAATGAACTCCTGAAAGCTGTAAGAAAGCAAACATCACTGATGTTATCTTAAAAAAATAGGATTAGATGCAGCTAAATTTTTATCAATAGCAATATTATATTATATATAGCAATATTACATTATATATAGCAATATATAGCAATATTATATTATATATAGCAATATATAGCAATATTATATTATATATAGCAATATATAGCGATATTATATATAGCCAATGAAAAAATTTCATTAGAGAGAATTATAATTAAAGAGAGAGAGAGAGAGAGAGAGATTATTTAAGATCCTTGTAGTCGAAAATGACAATTACTGTATGTAATTTGAATATTGAGTCCTTTTCCTTATTATGCATATTGCTTCAGTGGTAATAAATAAAAAAATATTTTTTTGATTTATGAACCATTTTATCCATTTAATAATAATTATCTTCACATCTAGATCTGTAACATCTTCTCAATTAATATTTTTCTAAAATTTTTCACCCGCGTGTCAACCTTGCTCTGACAAATAGCTAAAAATAGGATAAAAAAAAAAACTTAGATATCGATAGCTTTTTAAATTACCTTTTCAGAAATAACATCAAAAACCAAAATGTCCACTTTTTTTGCAGGTTAATTTATCTCATTTATATGTATTTTGCTACACCCAACCCTACTGAGGAGCAATATCATCACAAAGGATATTCTAAACATGGATCCGAACTAGAACAATTAATCTTCAAAGGAACAATACATCAGTCATACTGATCTTTTTTCTTTTTACCGCATCTTCTATTTTTCTTAGAAAGTTCCCTTAGAATTTTATAGCTTCCTTTATGGACGAAGTTTATTTATAAAATTTAAATGGAACACCTGTAATTTTGAAGATAGGGTCAATTACCTCCGTAGAAATATATACTATAGTTTTTAAAATATAAAAATTTGAAAAGCTTTTTTCAATATTTACTATTTTTGTAAACGTTAATCATTGTTAATTCTGTGATGAAAAAAAGTTAAATAGCTATTGACACACATTCAACAGAATACTAAGGATTACATTTTCAATTGTTGAAACAGAAATTGTTTCAAACGGATATGAATAAAATACTTATGTGACGTTTTATATGGTTTTTACGACAAACTTTCAAGAAAGTAATAGTTTTAAATCTGAATAATTAAACTCGATTTAGGGCTGCGCTGCCATTTGACTCGCATTTTATAAACTATAGACAGCTTTATAATTTTATTTCAATAGAAAGCTTCGTTCATAACTTACTTTTCATTCAACGTGTTGTTTTTATTTTTCTTTAGAGATCAATATTTCTTTATTTATAAATATTGAAACAAAGAATAATTCGTTAAAAATTATTACACAGTTATTTTAGTTATATGTAAGAAATTTTTGCAAATATGTAAATCTTAAAATTAACGATTACCTGAATTTAAAGAATAATTATCCCTACTAGAAAGAAAAATAACCTAAGAAATATGGTTTGCGTAACTTAATAAAAATAATAAATTTTTCTCTATTGCATAAAGTTTTTTTTTAAATTAAATATATGTGCTAAGAATTATATCTGGCAGCCATTAGCTTATAAAATAAAGATCTCGAAAACGAAAAATTTTTTCTACAACAATGAATAAATATTTTTTTATTTGATTTTACATTTTAGTACAAATATAACTTCGATTATCTAACAGATTTTTATTAGTAACTATTAGACTGTTTTTCATAGTTAAAAAATATTAAAATATATTTTTGCTTATACTTAAAGCGTCACCGGTGTCCCATCTGTCTTAAGAGGGTTAATAATTCTTTGTAAATAATGCCTAACTCTTATTTAACTTAATACTTCTTATTTAAACTTGAAATAAGTGTGTTGATGTAAATTAATGATATTATTTTTTCATCAGATTATTGACAAGAACATTCATTTTTTTTACTGACACGAATTCGATGTTTGGGTACGCAAAAGTTTCATTCGGTTTTGTATAATGTATGCCCAGCTAGATATGCATAAATTTTGAAATTTCTCGTGCTTTGTTATAAATGTAATGTTTCTTAGAAATAATTTTTTTTAAAACCCGCTACCAGATAAGAGAACACTAAAAGTAATTGTAAAAATATTTCTGAGGAACCCTTGTGAGTTCTCTGAAATGAGGGGTGACTTGAATGCACTTAAAGGAGGAAAAAGTCTTTTGAAAAAGAACAGGTGAGATTCCTGTGTATCCTCCAAGTATTGGAGATAAATGGTTAAACGCTCTTAGCACAATAGTAGTGTGACACCAAGTACCATGAAATATGCGCATCATTGTACTGAAGTGGATTAAGTACCAGATCTGAAGCAGCTTCTGCGTATTTTTTGGATGAATAGTTGAGTTTTTTTTTTTTACATTTTTTTTTATATCTCTTAAATAAAATCCAATATAAAATCTTTATTTGGAAGTATTTGTCATTTATTTTAATAAGTCTGTTTTTTTTATTTTTTATTATTCATTTACGTTTTGTTGTTTCATACTGTACGTATTCTGTAACCACCATTTTAATTGCCTATTGCTGGAATGTAAATCAGTCACACCAATTGGATTATTATGACTTAGTCTGAAACAAAATTTTTAGTACTCATTTGTAGTGCATCTGAATTATTCATGACCATATTTAATAACAGCTGTACCAAATAATTACTTATAAGCATATTTGTGTAATGGAGTAAAATGCAGTCAAACCGCGCTATAGTGAACCTTTAAGGGACCGAAATTTCGGTTCGCTATAACCGGGACTTCACTATATTCGTTCCGCAAACAATTTTAACTAATGGTTCCAACCCCCCCCCCTTTAATTACACATTATTTAAATAAAGGACCAATAAAATAAAAAAAAAAGAGTGCATCATAATATGTAGTAACAAAACATGTATTAACTTTTATTTTTATTACTCTTCGTCTTATGTAAAAAAAAAAATTTTTTTTAATCTTTAGCTGATGAGCAATTATCATGAGATATGGAAACACTTGCCGACTCTCCGATAATTTTTAGTGAATTAATGTTATTCGGCTTTTCAAACCTGTCTAATCAGCCATTCGAGCACATAAAAGTAGTCTCGCCAAATCACTTAGCAAATTCATCGGTTTTGACTTGAAGCATTTCTGCAGATACTGGAAGATTGGGATTTCTTTTGAATGCTGAACCAATTCGATAATGAAGCAAACAAGAAAAAATACTTATGGCTACATTCCATGCTATAGATGGTTTTAAAAATCGGCATATGTATTTATTTTGAAGTAGAAAGTTCAAAATTATTTGAACAAATTGAAGAAAATAAATTAGTCGAAGACAGAAGGAAGTTCATAATATCCAACTTCCTTCTTTTTTTGGTTCACTATATCCACAAAAAATAACATTATACGTGTGTAGCAAGGCACGGGAGCGAACATTTCGTTCACTTTATCCGGGAGTTCACTATAAACCGTCTTCACTATAACGTGGTTTTGGTAAATGTTTCAAAATTTTTGTGTTACTAAAACAATTTTATGATGTTTTACTCCTAGAGCTATTAAAACTGCGTCATAAATTGCAGTTAAAATAAGTGTTGATGTATTTCATCGTACCAGCTTAAAGCAAAGCATTTTTTGCATTAATGTAGCATTGCTGGCGAAGGTCAAGCATTGTGAAAGTTTTTCTCTTTAACGTTATTGTAAAATCATGTGACATTTGGGTACATATTTTTCTTTTCACAAAATAAACAAGTGTTCTCTTGTCTTCAGGGTTAATTTTTAGTTACAAAACTACGGAAGTGAACATTAGTGTCTTAATTACACAGAGATAAATTAAAATTTAAATTAAATTTACAAAAAAAAAATTAAAGAAAACATTAAAACTTATATTTACAATAATTTTTTTCTTCTTTTTTATTTTGAGAAATTCGTAATCATTTGTTCCACTTTTACTTCCAATAAATATTTCAGAGTTCTGAAAAAAAAAAAAAAACTGATGGTGAGTATAAATGATTTTCACTAGTAAAAAGTGGAGCATTGGGTTAAAGAGAAAAACGATAATTCCCAACGTGATAATCGTAACCTTCTCTCCATTGTTTTGGCAGCTTTTTTAGCCCACCGAAACCTCGAGATGAGTAATAACGCTTTTACTAGTAACAATGTAAAATCGCCAACATAAATCGAATTCATTTTAATTTTGATATGTTGCCTATTCTCGTATCTGGTACGTCTGCTTATTGTTTTTAATATCTGAGAAGCATTTAATTTATACTCCGCAAATTGTGGGAAAACCAATTTGAGGTTACAAAACTGCGTCTAACTTAGTGGCAAGGAATTTGGTTACGAGGGCAATTACATTTCAACGAATTAAATTTCGTAATTTTTTTCATTTTCTTTCTTAGCTAATTAATATTTGTAGTCATAAGACTACTACATGCTTTTTGGATTTTTTTCTGGTAATTATATTTGTTCTACAATTTTATCTATCTTTTTTTTAAAAGGAATATAAATTTAGCAATCGCCAAACATTGCATTTAATTAAAAAAAATTGGAACAATTGAAAGCTGTTGCTTACGAAAAGACAATGCAAATGAATCTTGAATAAAAAAATTTTTTTAAATTTATCTGTTTTATTTTACTTTATTTACTTACTTTTCTTTCAATTTTAAAAATTCTAAATCATTGTTCCAATTTTGGTAAAGGTTATTGATTTCAATAGTGTGTTACTTTTATTCTTTACTGCATTTATGATACCTAATCTTTTTGTCTTTGTTGCAATCAAATTTCTGATCACTTAGACTGTATTAGAGCACTCTACTCTATATTGAAGCACGACTCATTATGATAATTCTAGTTTTAATCGCTTACCTAACTTCTGTATCGTGTTGCAATCGATATTCTGCTCACTTTGACTGTATTAGAGAACTCTAATCTTCATTGAAGCACGGCGCCTGATGATGATGCAAATTTTAATCACTTACCTAAACTTTTGTCGGTGTTACAATCGATATTCTGCTCACTTTATCTAAGCTAGAGCACTCAATTTTCTACTGAACACGGTGCCTGGTAATTTTCAATTACGTTCTGAACATTACAAACAGAACTCTCCTTTATTTTATCACAAAATAACATTTATCGTTAATGAAAATTCTGACCACTGCCTGGCTAGCTAGATGGCTCTAACGACCACTTGAGCCGTTGTACTGGATGGCAGTACAATTTTCGGATATTTCCTTACATCCATTAGCAGAAGTTTAATTTCGCTATAAGAGATTTATCAATCCAAATTCCGACATAAACTAAAAAGAAAGAAAGAAGCATTTTAAAAATGTCGTTTTTCAATTTGCTCAAAAAGTAGATAATTGTTATAATAGTATAAATGTTATTATTTGAAAATGCGAAGCTTAGAGTGCTTGTCCCTTGGGTTCACAAGCCCATAACTTGGACAATATTCTACTTCGAAATCTTAAAATTTGTGTAATAATTTGTTTCATTACAGGTTTTCATTGCTCAAGATTTCTTTGAAATCAAAGAGTGGTGAGTTTAAAAGCGAGTGATGTGACAGGGAATGACTCGTTATTTTTTATGTGTCTATTTATTTAGATTCATGTTCTTTTCTTCTTTTTTCGGAACAGGCGTAGTTAGTGGGGCAGATTTCGTTGTTTGAGGCAGTATAGCAGATTTTGAAATTAGTCATTAAACCCTAAATTCAAGCAATCGTTCAGTTTTTTAAAAAAAAATGAGATTCTTGGGTTTAATTTAATATAAATGGCCTAAGGTAGACGAAAAATGTTAGGGTCTATCATAAAAAAAAACTCAAATCATCATTGAAAATTGTCGAAAGTGATGAGCGTTACTTTTTTCGTTTTGAATCTTAAAAAAAAATAAAATAAGTTTCTCCTATAAATTTCTATAATATTCTATAATTTTCCTAATTCTATAAAATTAGTTCTGAAAAAAAAATGCTTTTCCAGCAGATTAAAAAATTCTGCTTGAAAAGCATTCTTTTTTCTTTTATCAAAATTTTATTTATTTGAATTGGTTATCTTCTCGTTTTATTGAAATTTCCTTTTGAATTTACTTATGTAAATATTCTTTTAAATAAAAAAACAGTAAAATTTAAAATACATAAAAAAAATCCAAATACTGCAAAACTTACCTCGATATACAACTTTTTTAGGCATTTACGAAACCGATTCAAAGATAAAAAGTTCGAAACCCCATTTGAAACCCCCTTAGGAAAAAAAAGGTATTCACTTAAAATTTTGTTATTTTTAAATTTGAAAATGTGTAATAAAATTGTTTTTGTACCGTTTTTTTTTCTCTCTTCTTCTTTTATTCAATGGGATACCTGCAAGTGAAGTAGTGTGGCTATTTCCATCTTGATTGGTTGTTGAAACGTGGCTTTTGTTTACATTAGCAACTGTTCTTTCTATTTCAAGTAAACGAAGCCCGTCAAGTATGAATTCTCTTAAGTGATACATTCGCTATTTATTCAGATACATTTCAATTCTCTCACTATATCGCCGTGCAATTCAAAAAAAAATATACCTAAGGATTTCACGATTAATTCCGAGAAAAGTCTGAAATAGAATTTCAAACAACTGATATAACAAAATTTATTTTTGAAAAAGAATATCAATATATAGCTTAACATACCAAGATGTCAAAGATATAAAAATCTCTATCTTAAATTTTTTGTCGCTTACATAGATTTTTTAATTGTACGGCAGTATATCTTTACACAAAGACTTAAAACAAAAGCAGGCAGGAAGCCTTGTAAAACATAAACAAACTTATTATGCATCGAAGTTGCCAGGAACATAAAACAAAAATATATCCCGGTTACAATAAAGTACATAAAAAAATAATAAATCAAAGTTACGTAAAAGAACTAGACGAAAAAAGAATAATATTTCAGCAAATTCGTTGTGCGATACGGCGATATTATTAATTATTTTCACGTAAATTATCATTCTGACTTATGTGGCGAAACTTAGTTTAACTTCAATACCCCATTTTGCTGATAAACAATCAGCTGGCGCTAACGTCATAGGTCACAAGTGTGGGTATCCGTGATATTCTTCTTGAAGCGCAGGTACCCAATTGAAATTCTGTAACAATAATAATTACGAACCAGTTACCTGCGGCAACATTATTCTGGATTTGCAACTGAAATATTTCTGCTCTAGTTACTATAGTATACACCCGTAAATTAATTCCTATATGTCTTAAAGAATTGTTTTAAAATGATGTTACCTCAAAAAATAATTATTTTATAATTTAATGATTATCATGCAGCAACATGCCATTATCAAAAACATTTCTATTTCTAAAATTTAGATTACCAAAGTTTTGTCTTTAAATAACTAAATGGATTTTTAGTTCTTCCGTTACCCTTTGCTCTAAAAGGTTCTTCTTATCAACTTCTCTCATAGAGCTCTCCCAAAAGCATCTCATCAATGCGAACAAGTTCATAACTAACGTTTTAAATCAATCACTCCAACCTTCTTTTTCATTCATAAAATCGTGTGTTTAAGAACTAAGACTGCGTGACCTGATTAAACAGAATGAAAGCAGAGAATAAGAGTAACAATTTATGCAGTAAAAAGAAACAAATGTACTGAATCTAAATGGTAGAACAACTTATAATGTCTTCTATTTTACTAAAATGGGAAAGCGTGCAACAAATCAACCAATCATCGTCGGCGTTCTTTTGGCAAGCTTTTGACAGCTGGCGGCTGTGTTTTGGTTACAAGAAGTAATCTTTCTTGTTGGATGGAAATAATTTAAGGCATGGAATAAAAGATAGGATATCAGAAAAGTGAGAATACTTGGCCAGAAAGACAATAGAGAAATCGGCACTCGTTTAAATGATTCATATATTAGATTCCTACTCTCCGATAAATGGGTCAAATGATTTAATTATTCGAATGATTTGGTAAAACGGTTAGAAAAAATAGTTGTAAATTGATGCATAAAACGGATAGTTATTTTATTTTTCAGAGCATTATCTAATAAATATTATTTTCTAAGTAGGAAATGCAACTGTACGAATTAACATAGAGATAAAAGCGTGTTTAGTACTTAACATTTTAGCAGCATGTTAATAATATGTTAGTTACTTGAGATAAGTTTTTTATTATTTTTTTTTTCAGTTTTAATTTCAGATCACTTAATATTTTTTATCATACCCTAATAAACATAACATGGATTATTTTACTTAGTAATTAATTTTTATTTTGTTCCAGATACAAACAAAATAAAATTTTAAATTTTTGTTTTTTCTATATTTTGTTTTAAATATTGTTCATTTTTTCAAGTTTGTCATCATTCAGAAAAGAATGGAAAAAATTTAATAAATCCCTAAAAATAATTCAACACCTTTAACTCTTTTAGCTATATTTTTAGAGCAGATTTTTTTTTAAGTTGCCACAATATATATATATATATATATATATATATATATATATATATATATATATATATATATATATATATATATATATATATATATATATATATATATATACAAATTATGTACAATCGGAGCAGAGCTCCTGGTTACATCTTCACGGTTTCATTTCTAAAATATAAGTGTACACTTTTTTAATCGTTACATCTAATATCAGTTGATCGTTTCATTGCATTAATACTATATTTAGAATGATTACTGTACTGGTTGAAACCAGCTCTTCTCAATCGATTAACAGATTATAAAATTAAATGTGTTATGAAATATTAATGTCTGCTACTTTTAATATATCATTAATAATATATTTATTTAACTCCAATTTTGTTTATTAAATAATGGTAAAGTTTTTACACATATTTTGTCTTATATTTTTTCTACACTGGATAGTCTATATTGCATTGAATATATAAAAACATTATCGATTAGATTTGCATGATATATTAAATTTGAATTAGTTAATACCGGGTGCAAAGGGAACCACAAGCACAAAGAGCAGTCCACTAAAATAGAGCTTTCTTACATTGGCATTGTCGTGTAAAACCATTCTTGCAACCATATTGTTACTAATTTGCGGATATGGGTATAATTTTGTGAATATTCTTTTCATATGGGGCTAAATATCTCAGACGGATCCTATATAAACAGTTTAATTAAAAAAAAACTTGCAAGAAAATCGTTTAATTCAAACATAATTTAGAGTCTAAAGTAGGGTCTAATGTATTTTATATGGAAGACTCGGTTTAGTGAAGTTTTTTGTCGACTTGGCGGTAATCTTAGCGGCTTGGCTGCACTTGGCGATGAAATGATTGTTCTGAAAACTTCGATTTTCAAAGAGATATGACCAATATTTACGGAGTTATACGAGAATTGTATAGAATCATGTTGAAAGCTCTGGGTTTCCTCGCCAAGCCTATATAAATAGGAGTGTGCCTCGTCAGAGAGATTATTTGTCTGCTTGTAACTGAAATTGTGTTCTGATCTGCAAGCTTGTTAAACCATCTGAGTTTTCAAAGCACGTGTTTTGATGAATAATACGCAGTTTTGAACATGTAATAGGCTGTTATTTGAGCTGTAATTGAGTGCTAGAAAAAACTGTGTTTTCTGAAAAATTCTGCTAATAATTCTTTCAGTTTTAAGAGCTGTTTTATTCACCTCCAATCGAAATAAACCTCTATGCTCGGTGCGATATCATAAAAACTCAATACATGCCTGCGAAGCTTCTGAAAAGTTTATCCAAGATATTTCCCATACATCTGAAGCTTTCTTTCATCATTTCCAATCAGGCGACACTGACGTTTGGACCATGATTTGATCCCTGCGTTTGCCAGTCTGATAAATAGCTATCTTTGAATGCTGAAGGAGAGCATCTTGGGAAGGATTTGATTTGCCAATAGTTGCATCTTTCTGATGGTCAAATCAGTGTTTTCTTGCAGCATTGACGCATTCATCACTGTTTGTACAGCCAGATAGCAAAACTATAAACCTCTCCAATGGTTTCAGCACATCTTGCACAGTCTGCTGAGTCATTCTATCATCCAATATAAAAAAATTTAGCAGTGATATCTTTGCTATGTACTTCTGTAGCATTTTCAGGACGTGTTAGATTTATTGTCTTTTTTAAACGCTCTACATTTCTAAAACTCTGTAAGTAAATCAGAAATTGCTTTACAGCCAGTTCCCTTATTCACGCGTTTAATGTCTACAAGACATCAAATAACTTCAGCCTGGTCTTCTTAACAGATAAAACAATAGTTCCACCCAGTTTCTTTCAGCTGTTCAGATTTAACAATAACGGGAGGATTCGTCAGCCTATGCGCTACAGTTTTTTTTTTTTTTTTTTTTTTTTTTTTTTAAATCTTATTTTCCTTTTTATCCCGTCACTTAAAAAAAGAATATTAATGCAATAATGAAATGGATATATACCGACGTACCTCGCTATGTAAAACATGTGAATTCCTCATAACGTAAACTAATTTTCTATTCCTTTTCAGGTTCTATACGAATATAATCTGAGTACTTGTGTTAAGTAAACACTCTGAACGCGAAAAGAGAACTCATGTAACACATTATTGGCATTTCTGTACAAAAAAATAAGTATTAAGTATAAAAAAAAAAGTATTTCAAAAAATTTTTCAATTTTCTTTCTTTCTTTTATAAAATGATAAGCTACAGCTGTATAAGGAAATAGGTGAATTGAATCACGTAAATTTCTGTTGATGGTATTGTCGCAGTATACAGTGATAGGGAAAAATCAAAAACATTAAAAGAAATTGCGGCATCTTGATGATATAGTAAAATTTGTCAAATTGGCCAGTTTTTTTAAGTTAAGCCTCTTTTACCTTGAATCTAATTTATCCTACATTCTTAATGGGAGCAAAATCTTTGTAACATGACAAGTTGTCTCTAATAACATAATATTAAAAAAACAATAACTCACCCCCCTTTATAAGTTAATTACCTAAGTTGTCCATAAAACCAATGACTGTATCGCAAGTGTTCAACTTACACAGGATCAATATATATATCAGAACAGGAAGATGACAAAACCAAAGAATTCCAACAAAACATAAACGCAAATGAAGAAGCTAAACCAGAGACATTGTTTGAAGTAAATGTTTGAGAAGGTTTGATCAGGTTGAAAAGGACTTTAGGATTATTAAATTCAAGAATTGAAAAAAGGGTGGTTAGAGGGTGCCACAGCATGTTAATAATAAAATAAATCCTTTTCCACATTTGTAAAAGTAATTAGAGAACTCATCAAGCCTTATAATTTTCAAATTGTATTTTCTTTCAAAAGTAGGGTTGAAATAGTTCATTTTTGTCCATCGAACACAAAAATGAAAGCGGACCATTTTTGGCCAGCTAACACAAATGTTCCGCGTTCATTGATTTGATGCGGCAGCTGCCACAACATGTTTCAGTCAAAATGCAGATGTATTCTCATTTGAAATTGATTAAGACGTTTTCGAATGTAAAATTATGTTAATGAGTGTTAAAGTTAAAAAAAAAATTTAGTCACGAGTGTGTAAATGACCTTGAAAAGTATGGCATTTAACTCGTGATGAATCTTAATTGTTTGGTTTTGAAATTTTAATACGTCAACTTTGAAATAGATTTCACTCCAGTTTTCACAAGTAGGGTGAGCTTTATTTTCGAACGCTTGTTTCTTTTTTTTTTTTTTTTTTTTTCTTTTTTGCTTTGTGTCTGCCTGGGCGTGCGTAAATTCAGTAACTTACGGTGCTTTTAAATTTATATTTCGTTGTAATTTTTAAATTCATCTGGCAATGTTTGATTTTTTATTAAGTCAGAATTATTTTATTTCGTAAATAAATAAAGGGCGGGAAAAGAAAAGAGAACGAGCTAAAAAAAAAAGAACACATTTTGTTTTCGAAATTCCACCATCAATTCAATAAAATTTCAAACCTCTTTCTGTGTATTTACATAATTAATTCAATTATTTTTTATTGCATTGTCTCCTATGGTTTTAACTACCACTAAGCTAATTAATATCTCACCGCCGATGAATAATAAATTTGCTATTCACGGAAAACTTAGCGAAACATATCATTTATACATTAATTTGTATATTGCCGATTTTAATTTATAGTTTGTTTTATAATTTAAATGATAGAGATTTTTTATAGAATAAAAACTATATCGGTATCAATTTAAACCTATTTTCAAAAAAAAAAGACTATATTACTTTTAAAATTATACAGACTGTAATTTAGTCTTGCAATATACAAACCATCCACTAATAAAATTCCAGTTCTAAGTGAATGAAATGAGGCCTAAATTAATGCAGTCTGCACTTCTTTTCAGGATTTTTTTTTTTTTTTTTTTAAATAATCAAAAAAATCTTTTGTTGTCTGTATTCTACTGTCAATTCATATATTCTATTCTACTGTCAATTCATATATGTATATCTTGTTATTTAATTGCCGCAATAAACATTTTACTTTATAAAATCAAACCATATTTTAAATACGTTAACAAATGTCGATTTTAAAGCCGAAAAATTTTGCCGAAATTTGTTTAATGACCCTAGATTTTATTTAATTCTGGAATGTCGGGAATTAATTACACTGAGTGACATTTTTAGTCTATTTTTGTCGAAATATACAAGTTTAAAAACATTATATATGACAAGAGGACACGTAAATGTGCACCAAACTTATAAGGAAGTTAGGTCGCATCAACAGTATTGAAATTGCATTGAAACCCGTGCCCGAAATAACATCACACGCCGCTAGGGGGCGCCTCCCTATTATGAACTGTACCTTCGTGTACCTAAATGGGTTTATTAGGCAAGATTGAATATTTGTATAACTGCAATGATAAATTTCTTACTTAGTGTTATTCGTATAGCCGCGAAAAAGAAAAATCAGTGTAAGCGAAAAAAATTAATGAAATTCAAAATTGCGATTTTTATAGATTTGGTATTTTTTATAATGAGCTACATATTGAAAAATACGATTTTCAAATTTTCAAAATTTGCTACAATTTTCAAATTTCAATCAATTTTCTGAAATATTAGTGTTGATAGCGTTAGCAAGGGAAAAAAATAATTGTCAAGATGCTATACACCAAATCTGCTGAACCATTAAGGTTTTTTTTCTTCCGTTTTTTCAGTTACTCGTCCGTATACTGCTCTTTTTCTCTGCCAGTGCTGACATAAAATATACCTAAAAATTATTAGTTTACTTGTCATTGGGCTATCCGTGAAAGGTTTCGGCGTTAAACGAATTCGGATATTCGCATTCTCAAAAATCTTCCCCGTAGAGGGAGGGTATTACAAAATTTTATCTAGAACTTTTCTTGCCTCCGAAGTCAGGTACAAAAGTAAAAAACTGCTTAGTTGAAAATTAAATGCCGCACATTCAATGTGGATAGCACATTCAATGTGGATAGCACATTCAATGTGGATAGCACATTCGACAATGGAGACATAATTTTAAAAAAAGCTGGAATGTTATTTTTAAACTCTCAGTATTATCACCTGAATTCATTTGCTTAAAATCTGTTCAAGACAAAATTGATTTAACGATGATGAAATACTGTATCATTATTATTATTATTTATAATTTTTTTTTTAACGAAAGTAGTAAAACAAAATAAAATTACGTGCACATGTCCTTTTAAGACTAGCATCATGTTGCCCCCTGAATTTTAAGTATCAACATTGAAAAACAAAAAACGTTATTAGTTTTAGATTTAAATCTCAATAAACAGTGTTATTTGTCGGATAAACAATAACAGAGGTCAATACTCTTCAACTAAACAATTCCTTCCCTGTCAAAATATTTCTAAATATAGAGGGTTGTTTGGTTGATAAACAGATTACATTTTAAAATCTAATCAGATGAGATTAACCATTGTGATATTTTATATACTTTATATTAGTCTTAGATGTATTATTAGTCATCGCATAGCTTATTCTCTACTAAAGAATGTCACCTCAAAGAATACTCACTTGTTTGTTTTTCTTCATAAGTCTGTGATTTAAAACGTGGACGTATTTAATATCAGTCAAATTTATTTGCGTTGTCCCAAATATCAAGTTTGTCAAGTAGACGGCCCTGTGACAACTGTTTAGATCATCGATCCGTCAACTTGTGGCATCGATAATTTCAATATTTATCGATAACTTTGATTTTTGTGGAGAATCGATTTTGACCTAGAGTGGATAGAAAATCCGAAGGAAAAAAAAAGACTGAAGAGGAGAAATAATTTTTCATTTACTGACAAAACTAAGTATGACAAAACTGCCAAAATGTTTTTTTTTTTCTCAACAATCTGTGTAATTTTTTCATCTTTTCTCTTGTGTTTACTGAATAAATAATCTGTCCTTGTTTGCAGAGCGGTATTTTGATTCTCTTATAACTCCACAACCGTTGGGGCTATAGTTCTGAAATTTGAACATTGACTATTTATTTTAGCACCCGATCTGAAAATTGTTTTTAAAATTTTAATTATGTCGTGAAATGTTTGAAATTCGATTAATGTATGAAAAGTCGATAAATGTATGAAAAGTCGATTAATGTATGAAAAGTCGATTAATGTATGAAAAGTCGATTAATGTTTGAATGTCGATTAATGTATGAAAAGTCGATTCATGTATGAAAAGTCGATTAATGTATGAAAAGTCGATTGATGTATGAAAAGTCGAAGGTTTATTTGGATTTATTATTCTTCCGACTTTCCCTTTGCTTTCTTTATATGTTTTATAAGAAATTCTCGCAACACATTTTAAGATCAAATTCATATAAATTAAACATAATACCTCGAAAATTAACCTAGGCTTGATTTTTATGGGTTTCACTCAATATTTCATTTCTTATTTTTTCGTGCGGAACCATGAAAGAATTGTCCTTTCTAAATATTTTTAAGTACGAGTTTAATCTCACAGAAATAAACTTGAAAATCAGCAAAAATTTTGTAAAACAGACACGACCTGTATAGCATGTTAGTGTACAACAGTGTTTCCCAAAGTGTGATACACGTACCCCCAGGGGTACGGGAACAGTTTAGCGGGGGTACGCCTTCTTATGCAAAATAACTTGGAACAAACGAAAATTTCAAAAAATTTTATTTCAAAACAAAGCCAACCATGAAAATGTACGATTACGTATTTTTCTATTGACTATTTTTTGCAGAGTTAACAGTTAATATAATTAGTAGTGTCAACAGCCAGTTATGATTTTTAATTTTTGTGCAATTTTTTAAAGTAAATGCATTCATTTTTTTACTAGTGGTACACAGCGTTACGAAAAATTTAGAAAGGGTACACTAAAGTCATAAGTTTGGGAAACACTGGTACAAAATACATGGGTAACCGTAGATTTTGCATGCCCAAATATATTTTTCGAATGTATATTGAGTTATAATTGTCCGCGCCCTCATTGGCGAGATTGTAACGCGCCAAGCGTAGCTTTCTAGCGTTCATTTCTCATTCAATAAAAAATTATTAAACAATACAGTCCACTCTGACTCTATTAGCTCCGACAATAATAACAAAGAAATAGAAAACCCAATTAAGTATTGATGGATTTTATTATTAAGCATTAACATTTCATTAGTCATTGGATTTCATTAAAGATTTGTAGAAAATGTTAAGTAAGATTTTATAAATAACTCCATTCTCTTCCGTTCAGTTTTACATTTTAATTTTTATATTTATCGCAGACAGTTTTACATTTTATTTTTAATAAAAATATACATGGCAAGAGCATTGGCTAATTGATTTCGAAATCGAAATCTATCCGATCGAATTTTTTGTACGCCTCTTGCATACCATGAAATATATTTTCAAGCCGAAGTTTTTTTAAATGTTTGTAAATTTTAAAATAAGAATAGAATTTACAGCCATTCTCAACTATATATGTTTTAAATAGGAAATAAAAAATAAATAAATAAAAAAAATTCCTCTTGCGTTTTGGCAATAAGAATACATTGTGCCACTACTCCAAATAAATACATAAATAAAAGAGTTATAACATATTTTTCCCTTGTAAAACTTTTAAATATCAAAGAAAATATATTTTTATTTAATAAAGAAGGAAATTTTAATTTTTCTTGCCTCAGGTCCTCTTAAAAATTTGTTACAATGCATTGTCTTAAATTAATAAATGAAATATAAGACATTTAAATTCGTTACAAAGTTGGTAATTTTTATTATTAGTGTCATTATTATTTTAATAAGCGAGAGTTTTATTATATTAATTTTGCATTACTTCTTGTTTTTTTCGTTCCGAATTCATTTTTATCGCATTTACTTTTATTCATAATTTTCTTATCACTATTTTTAAATTTATTATTGAACTCATTTCTTTAAAAAAGTTTAAATTTCAATATATGTATTATAATTCCGAATTCTATTTTTTAGTGTATTAGGTTTCATCTCTTTATAAATTTTTAGAAATTACTTCTTAAGCTTTGAGGAGTAGTGCCATCTAGTGTCATTAAAACAAAACAAAAAAGTTTTCATTTACTATGAATTTTACATTTTCTTAACAATATTAAAGTCAAACATAATTCTTTTGCCAGAAAAACAAAAAATTATGTTTCCTTTTATAATACATTATTATTCCTGTATTCTATCCTGTACATTATTATTAAAAAAAAATATATTTTATGTTTGTTAATTTAAAATTTATTTCCTTGTTTTGACTGAAATCGTTTTTTGTATAGTGCTGCCATCTACATTTATAAATTAATATTTTATGTGAAATATAAATTTATTAATCAAACATTTGAATCTGGGAATCGATGGGATATACTTTACATTAAATCGAAGGATAGTCGGATTAGTGAATTGGAACATTAAAAGTTTAACGAATCACTCAATGGATGTTTTTGAAGGGATGAATCAGTGAATTAAAAAATCGATTTTTAAATAAATATGATTTCTTAACTTATTATTTTTGGTACCAACGACTGTAATTACTTATTTATTTATGCATTAAGTTTCATAATATTACTTGATTTAAATTTTGCCATTTCTTTTTAAACAAGTTTTTGACCAGTGTCCTGCTCCATCGGCTAGCTTTTTTCCGCTATAAAAATAAATCAAGGTGAAACTTTAGTGAAAAAATTTAAGTTTACTCAGCTTAATTAAAGAAAATATATTCATAATTGAATAACTCTTAAAATATTTTTTAATAAAAATTATTGCATTTATTTATTTATTATTATTATTTTTACAAATGCGAAATAAAAAAAAAAGAGTCTAGGTTAATGAGAGTTGAGTTGCTTCCTAAAAATCTTATGCCTTAATCCACCTTTGTCTAAAACATTATATCTTGGGTTCCCAGTTTTTTTGTTTCACTTCCCAGTTAAAAAGATCATTTCTTTTCTACGCACCCCCATCCCAATTTTTTTTTTTTTTTTTAACAAACTGCTTTTAAACAAACTATGAAATTTTTTTATTTTTATTGTTTAAGAAAATAATTTTTTTTTTATAGTCATTGTTTTCGATATATTACACTTTTTATTCTGTTAACTTACTGAAAATTACTGTAATTAACTGTTAAATTTCTATTAATTCAAATATACTCTTAATTTATTGAAAATTTTTAGTGGCTAACGATTTTATATTCGAACTTTTTCATAACAATTTTTTTAATGAAACTTTGCCCTTTCGTAAAAAAGAAATATTCGCAGCAAACTTCTAAGTAAAAGTTATTAAAAAAACTCTTTAAAATACCCAATTATTGTTATATTATGTCCATGATAAACAAAAAAACATATCAATATTTTGTTTTTTGAAGAAAAAAAAAAGAAAATGTCGCTTTTAACATATCAAAAAATGTTTAGAACAATAACATTTTAACTACAAAATTGGTTAGTAATTTTTTCTCAATCAACTTTAACAACATGTAATTTATGCAGAGTTTACTATGCATTGGTTTTTTAAAGCAAAATAAAATATTAATTCTAAAGTGTGTACTTGATATTTATAAAAAAAATTCTTCTGTGTGTAAGCCCCTTAGAAGTTTTCAACATGCCCTCGTTGGGAACCTATATGTTATAGTTTTATTTTGGGAGAAGGTATTGGTTTAGAAACAGCTTATGCAAGAAAAAGAAATCAGAAAGAAAAAAATTGTTTTTTCCTTCTTCGAATTTTCCTTCTGTTAAAGTTGAAATCTCTGCTTTTATTTGTCGATAATCTATCTATAGTGACACAGCAGATGGTCGCTTTGTCTTAGAGCTTAGATGCAGTTATCTTAAAAAATAGATATTTGAGCAGCTCAATACGGAAATAATTAGAAAAAAGCTGAAAGTTTCTTTAAAAGTTGTGGTTTGATTTTTATTTTATAACCGTCGTTGAACAGCCGATCCAATTTTATGGGTTTACGACTACTAATGTTCAACTCCGTAGCCTTGTAATTTTGAACCAAATCCAGAAGACAAGGGAACTCATGGATCGCGTATTGGAAGAAATTTGCTTTCGTGGAGACTTTTTGGTGAAGCTAACCCGCATTTGCATCACATGGAAAAGAAAACCACGAGAACTTCCCACGGTTAGCTTGACGGCAAGGGGACTCTATCTCATGATCCGTTTACCACTGAGGATATTTCACGTCAGCACTGTGGTCGGTGCAAGCCGGATGCGGAATTCGTAACGACTGGAATTCGAATCCGGTTCACCTCATTGGAAGGCGAACGCTCTATGGGACCAATGTGTATACTTACGCATTGGTCCCATTTTATTAAATTTGTTCCTTCTAAAATCAAAAAAGAGTTTTGCTTTATGTACCGATCTCTGGAAAATGCAAGCATACATTCCCTGCATTTACCCATCAACAAAATAAATAAATGAATACATAAAAATAAATCAATAAATAAATAAAATAAAACAACAAAGACAGTGAAATAATTATTTATTTTGAAACTTCGTTACTTGATCTGTAAAAAAAATAATCCAATTTTCGATTGTTTGTTTATTTACATCATTTCTTGTCCTTTTATACGAGGAATATGCTGCCAAATATAGAGCGAGACCTGATGATTTCAAGCGGTCTTTTAAAGTCAAGTTGTCTTTACCAGTTTTGACATATCAGTGTTTTTCAGTCGGTATGGGATTTAGTTGCGTCTCATTAAAATAACCATTACATGTATTTTCTGGACCAAAATATGAAGGTTACCGCGTAATTCGTGAAAATTTGATCTCTTAATCTGAAGTTATTGAGGGTAAAGCTTTTTCTTAACCCTATAGTATTTAAAAAATAGTTTATTATATAATTTGTTCATGCTGCATTTTTTAAAAATAAAATATAAAAAATATTGTTAATTGAAAATTTATTAAATTATGTTCTAGATTATTTTTCTTTCTAGGATAGTTTTTAATTTTTTTAAACTTAATTTTATTTTATTTCTATTTTGTGAAGGAAGGCACCAAAACGTTTTTCTCTTAACGTTAGTTTACAGTGAGTGCCACCAATAATGTACCAGCGAATTACGTCATTAATTAAAGATCTCTCAACGTCTCTGAACGATATTATGGAAATCTACAATCTATGCTAGCGTACAGGACGCAACACGCCGGTACATTCACCTCGTCGCTCTATGGAAACTCACTCTTCTCTTGAAAATCGCCTCGAACTAGATCTGTATCTACAATTCTAATGTTCAATCAAAATATCTAAATTACTGGTCTAGTTCAACCTTTTATTAAAGTTTTGCGTTTTATAATAGAATTAAAAATTTCAATCTAAGTATCAGTAATATTTATTTCTTATCCTCGCATATTTTTACAATTGCCATGCATGAACGATCCCTGAATTTAAAAATTTCAAAAGCGTAAAAAAAAGCAGACGATTTTCCTCATAACTTTCGTAAGCATAATTTTGTATATAATTTTAACATAAATTGAAAACGATATTAATAAAGTTTTGTTTTCTTCAATCTTTGCAGGACATTTTAAACATTTAAACAAAATCTATTTATGAATCATTCAAATTACGCAATATTTATAAACCAAATTTCAATTTGCTCAAATGAACCTGTTTCCACAAAATTTTTCTTTTTTATAATAAATAAGTTTGATTTTATAATAAATAAATAAATTTGAAATTAAAATCTATGAATCTAAAATGTATGTTATATCTTTAAATAAACTACGAGCTAGTTTCAATTATTTACGATAATCTAAACATTTTAATTTTTTACTAATCTGAACATCAAACGATTTTAATTATCTTATTGTTTCAGGCGATTAAAGTTATCAAATTTAACCGATTTATGTTCTTTTTATTTCCTAACTGAATTCTTTTTTTTTTTCTTTATCATAATTTCAGCCATTTTTAAAAGAGTTCTATTAGGTAAGTATATAGTTATGTTTAGTGCAAGTTGATTATTTTTATTAGTGTTGTATAAATATGTAAGATAGGCAGATAATGGAATCTGCATTACGTTAAATGTTCTCTCGACAATAAAGTAATCAAATTATTTGCTTTTCCAGTTTCGTTTTTTCTGAGGAGATCTTCAGAATCCCAAAAATAACCTATCCATATGATTTCACGGAGATTTCACCAATGGAAAGAGAACTGTCGAGATGAAGCTCTTGCAAATTTTTGTTATAATAGCATAGATGCTGAAAATATAATTAACGAGAATGGAATCTTAAATTTCAAACGTTTCTTGGAACAATGTGCCAAAATTAGCTGTAAAAGAATAATAATGGAGAAATGCTTTTCTACTTTATCGCTACCTCAAAGTAAGTATAATCTCATTACTTTACATTTTTTTCTTATACATAAGTACAGAACATATAAATATATTTTGAATGTTTATAAATCGAAAATGTTAGTTGAAAAAAAAAAAAAAACAATTAATAATTATTTCAAAAAGCACAAAATTATAAGTTTTAATTTTATGATTGATTATTTAAATACATTGAATCAAATATGTTTTGCCAAGCTAAAACAAAATTAAATATAATTTTAATTTGAAAATTTTTTTACTGCGAAGAAATAAATTTCATGATGGTAACTTCATACATTAACTTTGTAAAAATATTCAGATTATTTCTATTGATTTTCTAAAACAATTACAGAGCAAATCTTATTTCTTAGTATATTAAAAAGTACTATCTAAGAATAGTGTATAGTCCGTTTGGCGCATTTTTTGGTAACAACCCATTTTATAACAACGAGCGCTGATATTGTTATTGTAACTTTTTGTGAATAATTATTTTATCGTACTTTTCAATTCTGTTGATGCAAATAAGTTCAGCTATTTATTTATTTATTATTTAAAAAAAAAAACATCCATTAGTCTTTTGAAAAAAATAAATAACATTTTACTTGTGCTCGGCGATTTAATCGCCAACGCCAGTGAAATAGAAAAGTACCCATTTTTTGTTATAGTTTAATATTACTTATTATTTTTTTTAATGCTTTTTAACTGTTATATTGCATTGATATCATAACTAAAATAGGGCATATATTGTTCATCAACCGTATTATTATTATATATTTTAAGTTAATTATTATGTTCATATGATTTATCAATTCTATTACTATTATAGTAGAGGCCATTTAGAGTTACACAAAATTATAGCCTCACCCAGAATTTTTAGCAAATTACATACTTTTGATATTTTCTTTAAATTTTTTACACAGAATCTACTTAAATCTCTTTGACAAAAATTTCTCTGCATCAGATCTTACCATAGGTGGTTTTACTCAAATTAAGTATGTTTTGCCGAAAAAACAATAAAAACGTTAAATAAATAACACGCAAGATACAATATTCCAGCCACGTAATTATAACATCAAACAATAGATATTTTTAAGGTGAAAAGTTAAAATTATGACGCAGATTATTACTCTAGTTCTGACTAAAGGCAAAATTATAATCTAAGTACACTGAATTTCTCTGTATTTTTCCATCGGAGAAAAGAATAAGAGGATTAGGCATTAGGTACTCTCAAGTGAGTGAATGACATTGAATCTGTTAATACTGAAGGGGAAAAAAAGAAAATAAAAAACGTTTCTCATATGAGTTTATCCTATCCCTAAGTTTGCATAGTGACTTTTTTTAAATAGTATTATTGCATTATTATTTAACATTTTTAAATATTGAAAACCGCTTTTCCCTTTAAATTGAACACTGATTTTTTTTTTTTTATTTTATTTTTTTTTTTAAGTTACTAAGCAAAGTGCCATTTCAATTTATTAATTAAATACGAGTAACTAATCGTATATAGTAACTACATCTAAAAATTAGTTTTATAGAACTGATTGTTAAAAAAATTTCCTGTGTGGCTATGATTTTTTGACATAGCAATTTATGATTTACATTTTAATTAATAGTAATTAATTTAAGCACGAAAAGAATGTTAGAAAATTTTCATCGTTGAATTTTAACTAAAAATTTAAAATCATTTTTTTTTTTGTTAATTTACCTGAAAATATTGATATAATTTCTTAGGTTATGCATCATTTTATATTAGAAATTACTTTCTTTTTAACCTTTAACAGCAAATAACCTTTTTTTTTTTCCCCTTTAACCGTCTATCCTAATTTAATAATTTTTTATTCTCTGGTTTTTCTCACTTATGAAACCTATATTTTTATATCTCTTACTTTGGTTTTTAATGTAAAGAATATCTTGAAAACAATGTGATTAAAATAAGAACTTACGAATAGAAGCAAATCTTACCATTCAGTTTGGGCTGCGTAGCGACTAAAAAAATTTAAAAAACATTTTTGATATCTATCATACTTTTAAAAGTACACCGACTCATATAAATTTTTTTTACCTCTTTGTATTTCAGTTGTGATTAGACCTGCCAAACGTACACTAGTCAAAACAACGAAAAGTGACGGAGAAACTAATTTTAATGATCATCAAATTTTCGAGGATTATTTTTTTAAACCTAAAAAGCTACGACTCAATCAATTCACGTACTCATATGAAGATTTTGGTGAAAGCTATATGCTGTCGCCATCTACCGGAGAGGATGAGAGAAAGAAACCTGTGGATGTATCCAGTCAAGACGATTTGTGGACAACAATCGAATCCAGCTATAAAGCTCTTATGGCCCGTGATTTGATAAAAGAATGCAATGTAAGTTTGCAAAATCTTTTTTTCTCTCATCTTGTTTTTTAATTCATAAACTAGGGGAAAAGTGTGTGGAATGCAATATTTCATGTGAGAAATAGGCAATGAAAAACAATAATTAGTTAATAATTTAAAAATGAATGAAGAAAATAAAGTTTTCTACATATAGTTTGCTTTTTTTCGAAAAAAATTTGCATGTAACAAAAATGTAAAGGATACATATAATTTAAAGTAAAAATAAACAAATAAATGAAAATAGTTAATAAAATTTAAAATTATAATAGTTAAATAAAATGAATGTTAAATCCATGATTTTTAAAGTAAAATATGGAAAAATATATTTTCAATTCATAAATTTATTTTTGTTTATTTTATTTTGATTCAATTTAATTTATAAATTTATTTTCTTACATTTTATAATCACTTTTGCTTTGTGGATTTTTTCTTTACACGAGAAAATATTCATTTATAGTTGCTCATAATTTCTGTATTTCAGTTTCATTTAAATTTGAAGATTTTTAGAAAAAATAATTTATTTTGACGTTTTGTTTGAGGAAATTGACACAAAAATTATTAAGATACAACGTATTTTTTGCAAATGTATATGAAGTACAAAAAGTTTCCATAAACTTTAAATTAATTTTGTTCAATGTAAAATTCAACTGAAATAGTTAGGTGCGTGTTTGCTAATTTTATCTTCAGTTTTCTTTATGCTGTCGTAGCAAATCGAATTTTTACAGAGACAGTATTTTCATGTTTAGCAGCACACATTCCTTGACGAAATACTCAAAAACTTTTTTCTTATCGAATTTTTATTTTCTCTTTCATTTTGTTGATTTTTGAAATCATCTTCAATTTTAGGGATGTAATTTCCTTTGCACCTAGCAGTCTTTGATAATGCTAATATTTTTTGATTGGTAAAATGTTGAAATAAGATATTTATGAAATGACTTAAAAATTTGAGCTCATCATTTTACTTTGATCAAACTGTGACAGAAAGAAATCAACGAGCTTACGACGAAAATTCCATGAAACTATAATGCATGTTGAATGTGATGCATTTAAAAAATGCAACGCTCTGTTGTATGTAGAATGTAAATTTTGAGCCTCTTTTTTATTATTTATGTAATATTTGCCATTGTTTTTAAATAAATAAGCTTAGTGCTCTTATAATACAGTGAGACCTCTCGATAGCGATCATTCTCTGTTTAACAGAAAATGGTCGTTAATTGAGATTGCTCGTTCTTAGGGATTACCTTCATTGACTTCAAAATAATATCAAAGGTGATTGATTTATGAATATGAAAGGTGCATGTGCAAGCAATCTTCCTGGAGATTTCACTGCACATGTTCTCAAACATGCATTATGTCGAATCATGTTCAAATAGTTTTAAAAATTTCACATTAATTTAACTTACGAAATTCCACACATAGCAAACATGTCCGAGGCTATTAAGCTACTTTATTAAATGACTCAGATAACAATGTTTTTTTAGATACTACACCATTTAAAATTATCATTCAAGTCAACGTTTAAAATTATTTCATAGTATATAAACTTTAATGGCAAACCGAATGCACTGCACAAATGCATTTAAATGTTCTAATTCTCTAACCCCTCTTCAAATCCTAACACCCTAATTAGTTTTGAACAATTTATTAATTAAATTTGATGTGAGTGATATTGTGCAAGTTCTTTACATATTGAATTTTAGTAATACTTTAAAGTATGTCCGCTATCAAATCACCATTAAGCAGCCCTTAAATCACTCAAGTCACAGTAAGTATGAGATTGAGATATTTAAGCATAGTAGACAGCACCTTGTATTAAAATTATTTTAATCTCTATCATGAGATAAGTTAGAAAACTCCTCAAAATGCTCCATTATGTGCTGTACTACTTCTTTACGCAAAATTTTGAGTAATAACTTTAGACTTGAGTATCGTATTTTATATAGATTTATATATATCCCTTAAAAAAGGCAAGCTCCTTCGCTAGCGGCACCATAGCACCGTTTCTGTTTAAAAATTGTATGGCCATTTTTGAAGGAATCTAGAATAAATCTCAATAATTCGTAACTAAGTTTTTATTTCTATAAAAATACAAAATTATTCTAAATGTGTACTTAACATATAACTACATTCAACGCTACTTAAATTATTACCTAAGACAACCTAACAAATCGAATTATAACTATGTTGCCATTAGAAGGTTTTTCATGAGCATATGGTTCCACATAAGAGAGATATGTATATTATAATCCCTCGAACCTGAGGCAGTTTTGTAATTTTTAAATAATTTACTGATGTCATATATAGTTCATAACACCATATTATTATTATTTTGAGGACGTGTGGTCATCTAGGTTTGGTATAATGTAACTGATTCTGTTATGATAACATTTACACCATATATGGTAATTCTGCTGTTTTCGTAGGCTTTGTCACCACATGACATGACACTTTTTTCTGAATATTCTGATTTTATAATTTCTGTGAGTTTACAACAGTTATTCATGACTCTTAGATAAAGTTTAAACTATATTTTTCCCCAGCACCCTCTATTCTAATTCTTCTGTAAATAACGCAAAACATCAGTCTGACGAAAAGCTACAGTTTTGCAATGATGAAAAGTGATCTAAACTTTGTGATCTGATATTTAAAAAATAATCAGAGTCACCAAAACATTAATATGATTTTTATATTTAAAAAGTTACGATAACGCTGATCTGAGCTCATTTGTAAAAATTTAGAATTATACTTTGATTTATATAATTTTCAAATGGGTGGAAAAATCTTGTAAAATTGGATTTTTAAAAAATATATATATATTGCTTTAAAGATTACATAAATATTTACGGTAAGATGGTAAATTATATAATTTAAAAATATAGCTTTACTTCATGTATAAGGAAGGCACTTAAACTGTAGCTTTTCAAAAAAAAAGTTTCGTGATTTTTATTGGTATTAATCGTGTAAAATACTGGTGAATGTTAAATTTGTTTGTCTATTAACAGACTAATGAAAAGTAAATGGTGGTTGAAGTTATGGCTTGAAATTCTTTTCGTGTTCTTTTTGTATTTAGTATAAGCTATATAGGTGTGATTTCTTGCGTCCAGTGGTCCAAGGGTCAAAACTAAAGATATAATTCTGAATAACTTTGCAACTTTGTTCTACTTTATTATCCTATTTATGCGTAGAATATAAATATTTTAAAAATTGTTTTATATCTTTTTAAGTAATCATCGGAAAGTATATAAATTAAATCAATGCAAACGTAAATTATAGCAAATTACAGTAATTTATTTTGCATTTAATTATATTTAATTCTAGTTAGGATTCGTGAATTCACATTCCAATCATTAAGACAACTAAGACTTAAATGAGAATAAATAAACCTAGAAATTTTAACATTAACCACAACTTTTAAAACTAATTTAAATATTCCTCAACATTTTCTCTATTATATATCAAGTATTAGAGACATCATTAAATATTGCTATTTTTAAAATTTTTTGTCTTTAAAAAATGCATCGTAAAAATAAAAAAAGGCAAATAAAATTTATAAAAAACAGAGATTTGAATTAGATTTAATTAAACGTAATTTTAGTTTACGTTTAATTAAATCTAATTAAACGTAATCTAGTCACCACGTGATTTCAGATTGCAATTATAGAGAGATTTTATGACTCAAAGAAGAATAATTATATGTAAATATTTCTGAACGCGCGTTCTTAATCTAATTAAAATATTCCAAAACATCTTCTGAAACTAATTAATTTTGAAGCAGTTAACAAAGCAGACAAAAACAAAAAACAAATTATTTTCTCTGCACTGGAATAAAAGCTTGATTTTTTTTTTAAATCTTGTATTTTTTTATTCTGGGGTAAATGACATGTTTTATCAGCAACTAAAGATATTATTGAACTTATAACAAAGCAATTTTCTAAACTTTCCAAATAAAATGATTAAACATATCTCTGGTGAATATATTATTTTTTCTTTTAAGTTGAATAAACTATTGACCTGCTAATTAATATTTTTATAACGAATGAAAAAATAATTGTATGTCATTAAAATATTTTAGAACTCTTTTAGTTTTTGATGATAGTCAAAGTGTATTTCTCTGAAAGTACTCTTTAATATCTTTCCAGTTGCTTCAAGTAGGTCACAAAAAATGTTTTACTTTTTATAAAAAATAATCTGATTGCTGTTAGCATAATTGGAGCAAAAAATTAAATGATGTTTCTTCTTTTACAGGAAACAAAAGAAGAGATACATAACTGTAGTTTGCTGACCATCAGTTCCTGTTCCAAGTCACCACGTCACTCAATTTTGAGTGTGTCTGAATTCAAGCAAAAATTCAATCAGCTTCATGACAGGCTTCATTCTATTCACATTGCTCCCAATGACGAGTTAATTGATGTAAGTACATTGAATAAAATATTTTTTCAAATATTTAATACTTTCTCAGATTTTATGTTGCAGCTAAGATATTTGTCTTTAATTTCTTAGTTTTCTAATTGTTACCGATTTTAACAATATTTTTCAAGTTGCAAGCGTTAGCAAATTTACTTACTTTTTTATTTATTTTTTAAAGCGGGGTTAAGTTCATTCTTTTAAATGAATCGAAATAAAAAATATAGTTGAATTTACTTGTGCTATGTTAACCGACTATATGCATTTAAAAATTTCGTACTAATTATTACTAAATAGTACTAGTTGTACTAATTATAATAAATAATATTCTACGCGTATTTTGTGATTTAAATAGGTGGTATTCAAATGAAATATTTGAAAGTGTATGATGCAAAAAAATTTTTAATTTAAATGCTGAAATTTCACATTTGCATGTTGTATTTTGCTTTGCATTCATGTACTGTCAGTACAATTGTTCATCAACGAAATAAAAAAAATTCTTCTTTTAAAATTGATTTTATTTATAATTTTTAGAATAATAAATTTTTTTATGTTAGCTTTTACTTTCTCTGTTTTTCTCATATATTTATTCATTTAATCTTAGTGTTTAATCACTATATTGAATCTATTTATTAATTTATCAGTTTTTTTCTACTTAATTTTAATAAATACTAATACGCAATTAAAACGTTTTATATATATTATTTCATTACAAAAAATTAAAAAGTCTTTTTGATTTACCAGTAACTTTTCAGGTCTTTCCTGAATACCCATTAATCTAATACACAGTAAAATTTTTATAAATAAATGTTGCAAATTTGTATTTTATCAAATATTTAAGCAGTCTTACCTGTGCTGTAATAAATCTAGACAACATGTGTTTTGAATATGATTGATAATGTAAAAACTTCATTAGTTTAAAACTTTATGTATAACCACTATAAAAATTTATTCACCTTCATTTTTGAAACTAATGAAATTTTTTACACATTATCAAATCTTTCTTTTTGTTTCAATTTTTTTTTTTTTTTTTTTTGGATTATTCATTTCTTGCATTCTGGAAGTTTAAAATATAATATCACATGAATGTTTCTGCTAACTGAATATGTTTATAAGAAATAATATTGAAAACTCTTTTGTTGAACTGCCTAATGTTTGAGTTTATCTGTTTCTTACAACATTTTGAGTTTTCGTTAGACTATTCGTTAGATTAAACAATTTGCCGCAACTGACGATTATATCCATCCTGCACATTTTAATTTAGAAAAAAGCATTACGATTAGCACGAAGTATACTTATTTGTTTATTTCGTAATGTACCGAAAAAAAGATGTAATATTCCGTATTTTGCTTTGAGTAGAGAAAAAAATAACAGCTGAAGAGAGTTGTCATGGAAACATTGTGACAAAACGTGATAATTTTCACATCCAATCATACGATTGACGCCTATTTTCATATAGCTGTCATAAACAATAGAAAAAAATGTGTTTCTGAGCTTGATAATCAAATTGAAAGGGTATAAAAGCATGTTAAGTAGTACTGTTTTTTTTTGGGGGGGGGATGTTTCAAATATTTAGTAATATAACATTAGTGAATACTTACAAAGAACCAGAATACTTTTCAAACTCTCTTATAAGCTGATTTTTATGCATAAATAAACTAATATTAGGAAGAATTTTGATTTTTTAATGCAGTTTCCACCGATTTGTATCTGAATTAACCACGGGCGCATATACATTGAATAATTTTGTTGTGATAGAGTCAAGTTTACTAATAAAAAATTATAAATATATTTTATAGAATAATATAATTTTCCGAATGTATTACGCAGCCAGAACTATTTCCTCTTAAATATATTTTAGGAAAAAACAGATTTGAAATGATTCTATATGAGGTTTTATTTTTTTATCAGCTGAATGAAATATTTTAAGTAAACAATACTATGAAACACTCAAGACATTTTTTTAAATTTAAAATCAAAGGTTTTGTAGTCTAAGGTCAAAAACGTTTTCAAAATAACGCCCAATTTAAAATAATGTTACTGTTTTTTTAAATTTTCTTAATTTTAAAGTCATGTTTGAGTTTGATTTAAATAAAGTAATTTACTGAAGGTGCAAAAATGTGAAACCTAATAACACCAAATGTAATGTTTATCAATGAAAAATATTACCGAACTAAAACAACATTTACTTTTTAGCCTTACTCTTTGCCTATTTCAAAGAGTAAAGCGAATAGCAATTGGTGACTTATTTCAGATATAAAAACGTTCGATTTTAATCTATCTAAAATAAAAACTATCTGATGTTTACGAAGCATTTTTCTCGCTTTATTTTAGTTCTATTCACATTAGAAATTTTAAATTGATAATCGCACTTTAATAAAGATTCTTTCTTTATTATAAAACTAGCTGGTAGCTTTTTTTTCTCAAAATAATTTTATGCATTTAAACTAAATTGTGAATAAAACAGGTGAAATATATTGATAAAAATTAGTTTGTAATGAAAAAAAAAGCTTACTATAGTTTAGCGTTTGGTTTAATTATGGTTTTTCTGTTAAATCTCCGTGGTATTATTATTTTCTGCTTTTTAAACTAAAACTTTTTACTTGTTGCTATTTAAGTAATCAAATGGTTTGTTTGCAAGATATTTATTGTGATGATTTATTGTAATGATGTTCAGATCTAATACTTTTATATAAACAGTTCGATTTCTGCATTTTAGAAATCAGGTTAATTTCTAATATGTTTAGTTTGATTTGAACTGATTTATGACTTCTTTTATTTTAATAATTCTTATCTACCTGATTTCATCTATTCTTCCAATCCATATCCATGTTTTTATTTTGCCCTAAACCACTGAATATTTTGTGGTTGGAAATTATGATAATTTTTGCTATTGTAGAAAAAATTTTTAATAAGCATTCTTTTATAATATTAACTGATATTAAAAATACCAATATATAAATATCATATTGTTGAATTTATGTTTTTTTAATAAAGATTAATGGTTTTAATAATATAAATATTTATTGACTAACTAGTTTTATGCTATTTTAATACTGTTCTTCAATGAAAAACTTGAGATTCTTTGCAAAAATGGGTTTATTTACAAATCACAGGCTAAAAGTGGCAAATGTATATAAAGTTGTACAATCCATGTTTATAAAAATAATAATTCAAGACACAACGCAAAAATAAGGAATTGAACATATTTAAATCAAGTACGAATCCTTAAACATCAAAACTTCTGTTATTATTTATTGGAACTATTTATTAAAACAAGTTTGTCTTTTTTTTTTTTTTGTATTATTTTTATAATGATTTTTGTCAGTTCTTATTTAATCTGTTCTTGCAATTCAAATCCATTTGTATTTTGTTTTTCTCTAAGCAACGAAATATTTAGTAGTTTTAATTGAACTTCAATATAAAGAGTAGAAAATCGAGTACCACAGAAATTTAACGGAAAAAAATTAAACCAAATTAAACTTAAACTTTTTATTCATTACAAACTAAATTTTTTCAATTTATTTCACTGGTTTACCCTTTTCAATCTGATAGCAGTGATCAGCCGCCAATTTTTATTGAATATTAATCAAAATACGAACTTATAGGATTTTATCATCATAGTGAATGTTTACCATTTGCAATCGGATGGCAGTGATCAGATGCCAATTTTTATTGAATAATTAACAAAAAAAAAAAAAACTAATACGGTCTTATCATCGTAGTGAACGTTTACCCTTTTCAATCAGATGGCAGTGATCAGCCGCCAATTTTTATTGAATAATTAACAAAATACGAACTTATAGGTTTTTATCTTCATAGTGAATGTAGACAATAAAATTGTATTTGAATATCAACTGTAGATGAAACTGGTGATTTGAAGTTATTAAAACATTCTCTAAATATTGTGTATATCGTATTAAAAATATAAAAACTTTAAGTTAATACATTTATTATGTTAATTAAAAATATATTGTTTCAAAATTTTTTATAGGAATGTCAGATTCGGGATATATCGTCTGAACTTGTCATGCTTAAAGAGCAGGCGGAGGTGCTGAAACTTATGAATCCAGAATTATCGGAAGACATCAGTAAATGGATTAATATTTTAAGCAATAAATGGGACTTGGTGGAAAAGATTTTACATCCACAGAAAACTTCAGAACGAGATAATGCTATAAAAAGTAAGGGAACTAACTCTTTTTGTAATCGTGCAATTTTTTCTCTCCATCGCCTGTAGTGAAATTATCTCATGTTCTTTTTTTCCCTCAAAATAAGAAAATGTTATGAACTGTGAGTTGGGACATACTTTTCTTTTTTAGATATAAATGTTATCGACTAAGTAGAAAATGCCGGCATTGTCTACAATACCTGAAAATATTTTAGTAAATTATGAAATATTAGAACTATTATTTAATTTATCTAGGTATTGTATGCAATGACGTATGCCATTTAGGAAAACTATGAAAATCACAAAGAAAGCTAGAGTGCAAACAAAAATTTTATGGAGCAAAATTTTCACTTCTGGAGTTAACGTGATAATTGTTAGCAACATCAGTGAAAGGAATATTGGGAGATGTCGGAGTAAAAATTGCCGGAAGGATTCATATTGGGCAATGACCATTTGCCTTAAAAACACCAATATATGGAATACCAAACAATGGCACGAACACTCTTCCTCGGCTATTATCCCATTTAATTCATTTATTTTTTTAGTAATAAATGGCGATCGATAACTATTTTAAACTTTTAACATTTCAATTTCGACATTTTCTCTTGTCTACTAAGATATTTATTTTCATTATTTTATGATTTAGAACAGAGTCGGAACTTTCTTTTATTTTCACTAAATACTAAGTAGTTCGTTTGTCTTTTACCCTTATTTCTGTAAAGAATAAGTAAATAAAACTTTCATCCTTACAATTTATAGTGATGTTTTAAATTCATAATTTTAATTTTTACTTTTTTTTTTGTTAAATCAGTTACAAAATCCATCTGATTTCAAATGATTTTTTTTGAGTAAATGGGTACGTGCGTTTTTACAAAACCCATTTTTAAAATGTTAGTACCTTATATTTGTACTTCAAAATAGATTTATCTTAAAGTAAAAATATTGAAGCCTCTTTTTATTTCTTTTCAAAAATAATATAAAATCAGTAGCGTGCGGAGAAGGGAGGAGGAGGTCGGAACTACGACCTAAGACATCTAACCAGAGGGAGTATCCAATTAATAACTAAATGACACCCAAACTTTACATTTGTATTTTTTTGTGATAGTATAATTAAGGCTGAAAATATTTGGCTCGAGCAAAATAGTTTGTGAAGAACAAAATTTAATTTTCATGTATAATAATTTTATTAATGAAGACTTAGATCATTAAAATTTAAGTGGCCTTTACATTTAAGAAAAACAATTTAAATTCCTTTTTTTTTAAACCTTGGATCTATATACACTTCTACCAAAAAAGAAATTTAAAGTATATATTTTGGATTTTTTTCCCAACATTTCTTTTCTTTTCGTTCTTCATTCATTTTTTAAAAAATAAATTGTCTTCTTTTCTTTTTTTTCTTTTACAATGATTGCACTGTCTTGAAACGATCTAACGTAACTTCTATTCAAAAACTTTGCCCAGGTATCTAAAGGCCTCTATCTGCAATGTTCACTGCAATTAAAAAAAAAAAAAAAACGACTAATAGTAAATATTGATTTGCAATCCCTTATTTAAAATGCGATTTAATCCCTGATAAAATTGCAAAAATTTGAATATTTTCTTCAATTTAAACATGCTATCATATCATTTTATGTCGATTTAAAAATAATGCTAGTCATTTATTTAAAAAATTTTAAAATAAATTTCACTTAGTGCAAATCTATAAACGATTTTGTGACTATCTTTTTTTTTTTCCAAGTGGGGCTTAAGATATATAAAATTAGCTGAAAAATTGGGTATAATTCCAATGTCATGATTGTATTAACACATTTTGAATTAAAAATGTTACAATTAGTTAGAAAAAAAACTTTAGGGCATAAAATAAACTTTAGGACATAAAAAATGACCAAAATTAATTTTCAAGAATTTCCAGCGTTTTATTCTACTTCGTTTGATAATCAGACTTAAAGGTTATGACTTTTCATTGTAACTTTGAGGCTATTTCTAAAAATACTTTTAAAACATTTCAAGAGACGCTTAAAGAGTAAGGAAAATTTCGGAATAAAGGAAACCTTTTTTTTTTACCTATGTACAAATTATCGCGATTTTTTTAAGAAATAAATATTGTATTGAAAATATGTTCCAGGACGTTTCGTTTGTAGTGTATGAAACAGTGGTTTTATTTTTAAATAAAATAATTTTTTACAGTCTTTCAAATTTAGAATATTCTTAAATTTATGTATATATAAAAATAGGATATATGATTATTAAAAATACTTTCTGAAGGTGGGTATATATATATATATATATATATATATATATATATAAAATTACTGTCATAATTTGAATTTAAGGTTATAGCTCTGTGATAAAGTTAAATTGTACTTGGTATCAGAAAATATAAGTTTAACTACGTTTGAATCAGCTTTTGCTCTCATCGAAATAAAATAAAATTTTAAATTATAAAGCTATCGGATTTTAAATGACACAAGTTAAAGTGTGGCGACTCTGAAAACTTAACTTACACAGCTTTAATTTTAAGATTATTAAAAGAGATGGCAGCACCTCTGTTATTGAAACTGGTGGTATTTTCTTGAAAGTATGTCAGGATAACAAAGGAATGAAACGTATCCTGTTAATGAAGTAAAAACAGATGGCGACACCTCTGTTTTACAATAGAATGAATGGTCTTTCTCCCTTTTAAAAAAAAAAAAAAAAAACTGTAAGGGCCGTTGCGGTAAATTATAACAGAGATAAAAACCGTTTCCAGTATGACATATAGCTAGCCGTTTCCTGCTTGATTAATTTTTGCTCCCGGATCACACTGCTGACGAAAAAGACATCCAGTAATAGATGTGTTAGTCCATTTGCTGTTAAGTTAAACGCATGAGGTTTTTGTGGTTTTCCCTTCCATGTATTTCAAGATTAATTTCCCCCCAAAATTTCTCTATATCAAAATGCCAAGTCCAAGAGTTTCTTGTAAGTTTGCACCGGACCATGTAGACAAGGCTGCAGTGTTGAACATCGATATCGACAGAAATCCTATATGAATCGACCGTTGTGATAAATATATTTCGGATGAAACTTTAACTAGTTTTGATACGGTATATCACATGCTTAAAGCATAATATCTCTCATTCTCCCTATTATGTTATAGAGCCACAACGTCAATAATTTGTGAAGAAAAACGTTCTATCATTATTATTATTATTTAAAAAACCATTTTATTTAAAAATATGCATGCAGTTTAAGCCTTTCCGAATTTGACATTTTCTTATATAACCTCTCAAACTTTGAATCATTCCCAAATTAACTTTTTAATATTGAGCTTTTTCAAAACAAAATGCTTAAAATAATTGTTATTCCCGATTCAATAACACTTAAGAGACAAGTATGTTATATTGGTTGTCAAAGTTTTTTTTTAAACATTATGATTTTTTCTCCTTTTTTTGTGTTAGTCTAATTATATTTTTAAGTGATATAGTCTTAGTGATATGGTATTTTTAAGTGATATAGTCTAACTCCACCTTTTTTTTTTTTTTTCAAAAATTAAAAACAAATTCTTTTTTGTGTATTATGTTAGTTTAGGAGTTACTTTTTCATAATTAATTAATTTTCGTGCACTGGAACTAAAACACGCATAATCATTTTGTTTTTGCCTCAAAAAATATTTGTAATGAAAAAAAAGGGCAAGATATTGCCGTCTTTTCGTATACTATTTAAATCAGACCCTCTGATAAAAAATATACCAATTTTATTTAAAAATGGTGAAATTAAATATTTAAAAAATATATTTAATTATCTCCATTTAAAGGAAATGCCAAGCTCGCAATTCAAATTAGATTTCTTTACTTATTGATTCGATAAAATTTGTAGCAAATTTTCGTTAAAACGTTGTAAGTCTCATACAGAATTTTTTGGTCAAATATTTTCTTAAACTTCTTTACTCTACTATTATTGTTTTAAAGTTACGACATGAAATAGAGTTTTGATTTAAATAAACACAGTTCAACAGTTGTAATTTAAGTCAGTGAACCCATTCGCAATGCTTTATTTATCTAGCTATTTTATTGAATTAGTTTTTTTTTTTTTTTTTTTTTTTTTTTTTTTTTTTTTTTTTGCTTGAAAATTACTTTAACATCTGACAAGAAAATATTTTTAATGGCAGCGCTAAGACACACTCACAGAGGAATTCCCTTGTATGGAAAAATATTTTTTTTAAAGCCTTCTGTTTAAAGTTGAAAAATAAATTGAAATAGTAATTCTATTTTTTATCACATCTAAGTTCCAGAAGAGATTTTCATAATTTACCCTTCCTTTGTGCCAAGAATTTCAGCACATAAAATTGACATAACAAATTGTTTGTCAGCGCAGAGTCCAGTTTTGATACGTAATCAAATTCTAAATTTTTCTTTTTTACTTCTTATTCTTATTTTAATTCTTTTTTACTTAAATTTTCCTAATTTTCAAGAAACATCTAAGAAAATAAAATGAAAACACTTTGATTTTTTAAATTAAACTTCATACACATTTTTAAATTAAAAAGTCTAGTTCTTCGACAGCAAAAAGAAAAAGAAAAAAAAAACAGCTGGTAAAAAAAAAAACGAAAAAAAGAAGTAGTGAAATTTGCTTCCAAATATAACTTTAATCAACGAGTGAGACTCCTGGTTTCTCCGATCTTTATTTTAATAAGCAATAAGTGATTTTTCACAAAGTCATTTCAAACTATGTATAATGTCTATCTCCTCTGTGCTGTCAGAACTAAACATTCTCGATTTTTTTTTAAAAACTTATAAAATATTTTGGATTTTTGTATTATATTTAGCATCATGTAATAAGTATGGAGAAATGTTTGAAAATCTTCATTGAGACTCTAAAAAATTAAAAAGTTTTTAAAAAAAGAAAATGGATTTTTAATTTTTAAGGTAATTGGAAATATTGGGTAAACATCTAAGTTGTTTTCAAAATAAAATTAATTATTTCAGTTTATTGTACTATTCTTTCATATTTTGATTTTTATAGATTTCATCCTTTTATTATCTATGTTTTCAAAAATTTGATTCAACAATTATGTATTTTCAACTCGAGAAGAGGTGAAATAATTATGTGTAATTTAAAAGTGATTTAATTGGCTACCTGTAAGCCACGTCACGCGTGTGTGTCGAACTTGATTGGCATCTAAATCGACAAAAGCCATAATTTACCTACGATGACGTCACTTGCCGGCACCCAATTATATTGAAAAAAATAAGAATGGCTTTTAATGAAAAAATATTATTTGTTTATTTTGTTTATTTATTTGACTTATTTGCATTCGTTGTTCGCTCTTTCCGTCTGAATTATAACATTCTTTAAAAATAATACTTATACAAGGTAAGAATTAGTATGATCTAGAAATTTCTGTATTTTAAAAGATATCAAAAAGTTGAAACACTATTTATACGATAGAAACGTGAGCATATTTCCTTAATTTTATACTCGAATCGTATTGCTGAGTTTAAATCAGTCGATATAAATAGTATTTTAATCCAGAGAATCATTTATGGTGTCAATTACGAATTGTTGAATCTTTCTGATTAAAAAAAAAATTGGAATCCTACTTCGAAGCTATTATCTAAACATTTTCCGATAATCGAAAAAAGCAAAACAAAGAAGGTAAACACGCAACAAAGAAAACAAATACATTATTTATTTAATTAATTATTTTTTTTATTTAAACTTAATCATCTCCAGTAAGCCTTCGGTGAAAATAGAATAATAATCGTTTACCTATTTTAGATATTTAGGTAAAACGTGTATAATTTACTTCTCAAGTGTCAAAAGGCAATTTTTTGTAACCTTCTATGTGACTCCGTGGATGATGTTTCCTCCTGTCCTGTTTAATTGATGTTGTTTTAGCTATTTCGCTTCTTCCTTTTTTCAATATCCTCTTTAAGAAATCGAATAGTTTTTTTTTTCTTTCTCATATCCGTTTAAATTAAGTTATTATCCTTATTACGAATGTTTTTAAAGTATGGAAAGTAAAAACACTTCGGGATAACCACAGGTTCAAATGTATTTTTTTTCTTCTTCTACAAATAGAAACTAAAGATATATAGGATACTAAATAGTTGTGATAGCCTCAATTTTAAATTCGTGGAAGGGAGAAGATTGGGAACAGATGTTACATAAGATATGTTTCTGAATTGTAGACCAAAAAAAGGGATACTGCAATCCTAGAAAAGTGTAATTTTGAAATAAATAATAAGTATAAAATATAGAAAAAAAAACAAAGTTTAAAAAATAGCTATATATGTAAATCGTGTAAGTTATGTATGATAATGCTTATTATTTTTGGATTACGAATTTTATCTAAGAAAGTATCTTTTTACTTCCAATCAATAATTCCGAGTTTTGGATTTGGATGCACAATTTCAAATAATGAAATATGTCCCCCTAAAATTTAGAATATTGATTAGACTTTAAATAATTATTTAAGTGTTAAAATTAGAATCTTAAAAAGCTGAATCATAATCAAAGATTTGTAAGAATATTGTATAATTCATGTTTTATGTATTTTTTGAAACTATTATCTTGGCAAGGAAATATTTTTTTTAAATTATAGATTGATTAAAATGATTTATCTGAACCTAGCGCTAATTATCCTCTGTTTAATTTTGAAGAACTTCATACCTGCATTTTTAATGGAAACAATAATTTCATTTCTATCATTTATATATCTTGGAAAAATTTCTCTTAAAGCATTACTTTTTTGTTTCATAAATTTAAAAAAATGGAAAGAGTCTGTAACCCTTGTGCCTTATTAGAAAATTATTTTTTTCCAAAAATCCAAAAATTGAAAAAAATTGATTAAAATACCATTGTACACTATGTATTAATAGAAACTCTAAAATAATTAGAAATGATATCTATAGATAGCTGAATTCTTTTAAATTATTGCTTAGCAATAAGTTAAAAGTTTAAATTGACATTAATACTATAAAAATAAAATAATTGTGCTTATTGTTAAACAGTATTACCTATATATTTATGAAACACATGTATTTATTATATTATAAATTGTGATACAAATCAAAACAAGTTTATTATTCTTTATATCAGAATCAGATCTAGCCGTAAAACATCTTTTTGCCATTTAGGATTTAACACTTGTCTTTCTGAATATAATCACTAATTTTCTGTTTTTTTTTATAATGCTTGTGTACCAATATTAGAATATTATATAATTAAAAATATAAATAGAAATATTTATATAAATAAATATAATTCTATTTTAACAAAATTAGAACAAAACTGAAAAAATTGTTTTAATAATAATTTTGTTTAATTTTGATCAAGATTATGCAAGAGTATTGTAATGTTTGTTTTTTTTTAATTTTCTGATTATATTTAAGAGAAACTAAATTCTTGGTGATGAAAGGTATTTAAAAAGAATATTATAATAAAAATATTAAACATGATTTTGACATTGGTTTTCCTCTAACTAATTAAGAAAATTTTATTAGAACATTAATTTTAGTTCAATTATTTGTACACCGTGAAATTTTTATTTCTGAAAACATAACTTTTTTTTATTAGTATATATAAATTGGAATAACGTTCGAACCATTGTTCCGAATTAGATACATTTAACCGAAATTTAAATTTTAAGAAATTATAAACACTTTTTATTAATAACTAATGCACAAGAATATGCTAAGAAACAATACATTATGATTAACTCTAATTTTACGTTCCAGAATTATATTTAAATGTATTCTAAAAAGTATTTTCTACATGGAAAGGTATGATTCAAAATTCTTTTAAAAATAGTATGGATTTTAGAAATTTTTATCAGCATGATTCAATTATGAAAGAACTTTTTCATACTTAAATAGTAGGACATTTTCCATATAAATCAGTATAGAAGATCTGGGTGATGATCAAGTTCACCCCAGTAAAATGTTATATTTTAGAAAATATTTTTTATAAATATTTTTCACCCATATTTTTTCAAATAAATGAATGCTTTTCATATTGCATCATATCCTCTTTTTTATGTAAAAAACATTTTAAAAAAGAACAACTAAAAACTCTAACTATATATAATTTACAGACCCAATGCTACAGTTTTATGTGTATTTTAAGAAGGAAATATCGATTACTGTGTTAATGTCTATGATTAAAAATAAATGCATTTTCTATGTGTGTTCTGTATTGTAATTTAAGACTAATGTTTCCCACTTTTCCTTAACTTTCTGTTTTTCTCTTCATTTAATGTGCTGAACAAATAGAGAGTAAATCCATTTTTATTTATTTTAATGCCTCAAAATATATAAAACTACAACCCTCAAGATACAAATTTACATATATAATAGCTGAAATTGAGATATATATATATATATACATAAACTGTGATTGATATACTGATAATCTTAAGCATTGTATGGTAATATCAGAAGAAAGTAAATTTCTAATTAAACAAGGATTCAGTAAACAAGTTTATTTACGGTTTAATAATTGCGTGCATTTCAAGTTTTAAAAAGAAACATCAAGCCAACATGATAAGAATTTTTTTTATTCTTTCTAACACGTATCATAATTCAATTTATAATAATTTAAAAATCCTCATTTAATCACAATACATCTATGTTTACAATGATAAATCAGTTTTATCAGTTTTCATTGCTGGTGTTCCTAAAATAGCGTTTAATATCTATCACTTGATTATCATATTTTGGTTAACCTCTGATGGATGAAATAGAAAAAAAGCCTCAAAGCCCTTTGGTAGTTTTTGTTTTTAATGACAGCTATTGAACATGCGTTATTAGTAATTGATAGTGCCTAAACAAGTATCATTTCCACGCAAAGCCGACGTGATCAGAAATTTATATTATTAAATAAGAGAAAAGCCCTTGACACTATGAATAGTGTCCTCTTTCTATTAATTTTTCTGCTTGTCGGGTTACATGTAGGTTAAGTCTTTCGGTAATTGAGACTTTATGGATTAGGTTTGATTGTTTCTAAACTTATTTATGGACGACATCGGGCTCGATGTATTATTGAAAAGAAAGAATAGTCTTTGATTGAGCTGTAGTATAGGTTGTTTACTTTCTTACTTAAATGTTTATCCGATTAACGGACATATGTTTCCTTCTCTGAGATGTTTCTTCTGTTTAAAAGTTATTTTAAGAACGTAGCTATACACTATATAAAACGCAGTATAGAAGTAGTTAAATGTTTACTTAGTCTAACAATTAAATCGTTATCATTATTAAATCTCATTATCAAATCGTTATCATTATTAAATCACTTTGTTTAGAAAATGGCCCTTAATTTTTTCAGAAATTTTAAACGCTGTTCGGAGAAAGGTTTTGGAACAAGTCGAAACATGGATATTATTGTTTAACAAATATTATTCTTGTTCAAATTCGTATTTGTTACGGTTCTAAGATACCCGACTACCTCTTTTTATGCTGATTTTGAGCAAAAAATAGTCAAATTAAGTAAATTTTATATAGTTTTTAAAAATTCCGATATTTTTAACACGATGTTGCATTTATTGCACATTATTGAGATGTTACATTTATTTGAGTAATTCTTTTTAGACGTACTTATTATGAGCAAATTTTATCGGGAATTCGGTTAGTTTTATTTCTTCGTTCACACGCAAGAAATTCCTCGTGATTTTTAAAAGCCTTATATTTTTAAAACTTAAATAAAAGTGCCAATGGTATAGAGGTGTGTGTGCCCGAGACAAATTCCACAATTAGATGCCATTGGGAATAAAAATTGAAACCATTGTAGGGGGCAAAAATAATAATAATAAATAATAATTGGTCAACTGAACGATATCTAAAGGTATATTTTAAATTTATTGTTATTTATTAAAATTTTTTTTATTTCCAATGAAATATTCTCGATTTTTAATTAATTTAAGATAGATATAAATTTTAATGAACAGAAACTTTAACGCTACGATTGTTTGAAAATCATTTCATATTCAGCCTACTATCTTCCTGCTAAAAATTGAACTTCATTATAAAATAATATTAATGGTTTGAAGATTCCTCTAGCATCAATCGAACCTCTCATCATACACTGGATGCCTGGGACGGTTGTCTCTCTTGCCCCCTCTGTGCACGCCATTGGTAACCACCCTTTAGTATTTTAATTATTTTAATTTTTGTTTCACCAGATAAAATTTTTTAATTTGGTGTAACTATTCTCCTTGCAGAGGGTAGCAAAAAATAAATGAGTTAAAATTCAAAACATCAGATATCTGCAATAATGGACAATGCCCATGTTGGGAGCCAATGCTAATATTTGTAACTATTCCACCCAATATGAGCACCATTTAATATTATGCAAATAAAACCTTAAATCAACGTAAAGTTGAATTCAAACCGCCATGAGATGGAAAGACAAAAATATATATATTTTTTTTTCATTTTTTCTTATTCCGCAACACTCTTCTTAAATCCAGAAATGACATGTATTACACTGCATTGTTTTTCTTGAGAACATAATACGCAATACCAGGACTCATATGTGTATAGACAAATATTGAACGGCAACAATTGTTCTCAATTTTGTCATAGGTTAAGTCTAGAGTGCCGGTTTTGACTTGACAATGTGTTTCTTACTGTAGTTGTGGTACTATAGTGCAGTGGTACTATACAGGGATCTGTCCATACATTTTGTGAAAGTTCCGTTTTTGCAAAATTGTGAAAAAATTACTCGTTATTTTTTAATATAAAATAAACGTTAAGTCACATTCTTTCAACCAGGTCTGCTTTTGTGAATTTCTGCAAATAGGATCCGTTATTGCAAAAAAACTTTTTCAATGAGTTTTTAAATTGTAAAGACATACAAGATTATGCTCAATTATAATTAAAAAATTTAAATTTTAAAAAATAAACAGCAATGGCTTCTACTAAATTAGAGATGTAACATACAAATATTTGGTATTTAGCCTATACTGCTGAATGCAGAATATTCATTTCGGACGAATAAAGGGAGAAGCTTCTGCCGAAGACAAAACTTAGTTCGTTTGCATTTGTCTCCCCCCCCCTTGCTGGGAAGAGTTTATTCGATTAATAAAACAATAAAGAAGATAAACAAATTTGTGAAGGATCCGATTATAAGTTAAAATATTTTTTGAAGGGTCCGTTTTTATGAAAAGATATTTTGAGAAGGGTCCGTTAACGGACCCAAATTTCTTTTAAACAGACCCCTGCTATAGGACCCTTTTTAGAGCGCATTGTAGGCCCGATGGCCATTTTTAATTCACTTAAAATAGACGGTTTAATTGATGAAAGCAATATATATTTAAATAAGAAATATGCGCTTAAGTATCACAGTTATTATAAGAACAATTTTCGATAGAGGCAATATCGCTTCGTTGAATTAAATTGCAAAAGTGGAAGAGTCTTATCACTTCGTTTTATTTACACAGTTTTATGCGTATATATTGCCATCTACATTCAATATTAGGAATTAAACATTTTTATAGTAGTGTCTTAATTAAGCTTAGTGCTCATATTTGGGACTTATATAATTACGACACGCTAATTTAGAATCACTCATTTGAGTTTAATCACTTTTCGAATCGCTCCATTTGCGATTTATTCTAGCGTAAATCCATGTAGTTTTACAATTATCTCTTACGAGAGTTGTTGATGTGGATTTTTATGTGGTTTTTCAAATAATGCATTTATTTTTAGTAGGATCTTACATTGATGACGTGCTGCCGAAATTCGAAAAACAGAAATCACGCAATAATATAATTTTTCAATTTGAGAGACTTCTTTTTTTATCAAATGTTTATTCATAGTTTCCTGTTTAATGGGAGCTTTATAATAAGACTAACGATTTCTCACCGCCAAAATTCTTTTATTTATTTATTTACTTCGCTTTTCTGCGTTTTTATTTTAGTCTTGGAATCTCTGAAAATTTAAAAGTTTTTAAACTTTATTTATATCAAATTTTTATTTAGTTTACCTGGTGTTCGGTAACTTTTTGTAAGCATTATTTTTTTTCATTTTAATGTTTATTACTTAAATAAATAAAAAAGTGAATTTGTAATTATTCATGTATTTTAATTTTAATATATAATTTTTACTGAACCAATAAATTTCAAACTGAAAAAGTTACATTTAATAAATTTTGAATAATTTCTTTTAATAATGCAACGTTTATTGTCGTTTTCGACATTCCTACTTTTTAAATTTGCAAACCTGTAAAGAGTAACAGCTAAAAACAAAAATTTTACCGCACCCTCTTAAATAAATTTTAGACTTTTCATACGTGTTGCAGATTAATACAGCGTTTTCCACTACTGGACTGTTCACTGATAAAAAAAAAAAAGATAAACCACCCTAATTATAGTATAAGGTATAAAAACAAGAATAGGAAAAACGAGAAACTATTATAAGATAAGAGTGTGGATTATATAAAAAAAAAAGCTTGATTCAAGCTATTTTCTAAAATTCAAGGTAGAATTAAATCTTTTGTGAAGTGCTGCTTTGAACTACATTTTCTATTATAAAAGAATCTGAAACATTCTAGATCCTCAGAAGAACTAATTTTTTTCTTCTTATCATAAAAAAAATAAAAAAGATGATTTATGGCTAAATGCCTTTGACTAGTCGAAGAAAATCACTTTGTTGTCAAGCTATTGTACAAACACTCTATAGAGAAAACTGCAATGACGGAGAAAGTTATGGCTTTGTCCTTAATTCTGCATTTAAACTTCCGCTACTTTACCTTAAAAAAATACTTTAAGGCTCATCCTAAATGTATAGGTGAAATCTGAAAGCGCTAATGAGCTCGTTGTTATGTAAAAGAAAAAAAAATCCGGTTTTAAAGATGCAATCAGCCTCAATCTCTAAACAACGGTTTTATAATGACTGTTTTGCACGTAAAGTGAAAAGAAATAAATAACTATATTTTGACACATGTTAGCCGTCTTCGTGAATTTACTTGTTGTACTACATTGTAAATATAATGGAAAAAGAGATTACTGATTACTTAAGACTGGTTTTGGTAAAGAAAATTATATCAGCTTATTAAGTTATTGAATTTTAGTCTTAGGTGGCAATTTATATGAGATGTAAATTAGAAGAAAATTGCATTTATTCGCCACATTTATTTCCTGAATTGCATTCCATTCATAAACATTATTGCGCAATTTACATTCCTCTAGTTCAAAATAAATGGAAATTTTAGGTTCAATAACACTTAATATTTTGTTCCATGTGACGAAGTAGTTTTGATTATTTTTGAAAATCTTTACGCAAACCATAGCAGCTTATCAATCAACAGGAATTTTAGATAACAATTTATAAGAGAAAATCATAAGATTTTTTTTTTTTCAGTATCACATTTATTTCCTGAACTGCCTTCCATTTACAAATAATATTGAATAAAATCTATATTCCTCTAGTTAAAATAAAAATTAAGCTTAATAACGGTTTTTTTTAAATACATAAGAATTTACTCTTATTTTTCCGTTAATGTTTATGTTGCTACTTATTCAATTTCTAGAATTTTCGGATTCTGGAATGCTCTGTTCGAGAAAGTTATAAGCTCATTCAACATTCAGTTTAGTTGAATAAAGTCTCACATTGAGATTAACACTTTTTGTGTTTTCTCGCCTTGATTAATTCCTAACTTATGTAATCTACGCGACAATATTTTGATCCATGTGGCATATTAGTTTTACTTGTTTTTTAAAATCTTTACTTAACCTGTAACAGTTTATGAAATGGCATGAATTTTTCATGACAATTCGCAAAAGTAAAAATCATGAGATATTTTCCAGTGCCATAGTATGGGCTCGTGAATCTTCCGCTAATTCGCGGAAAATCAATACTAATTTTGGCGTATTTTTGCGATAATATTTATTACAACACGTGAATCTCGAAGCGTACGTTTTAAGTAAACCTTTTGACACGCTCAATTCCTGAGATTTCGTCATAAATACACATGGTTTTATCATCAATCTTTTTTCAGTTTTTGCCTTAAATTTTTAAGGTCTTTATTTTTTAATACTTTTTTTTTATTTAATGTTATATTTTTCATTTCTATAGTTTTTGATGCGATGACGACTTGCAAAGGGTGAAAAAAGAAGAAATTTGAATATTTTTTGCTATATATATATATATATATATATACAGTCGAACCCCGCTATAGTGAACCTGGGATATAGTGAACACTCGGATGTAGTGAACTTTTTTAGCGGTCCCGTCCATATTCCTATTTAAATAATGTTATTTTTAACGCTTACAGTGAACAGCTTAGAACTTGGAAACTCGGTTATAGTGGACTCAAATTTCATTTCTTTAAATATCTTTTTCAGTCCTCCATCTTTATACTTGTAGGTGTTGGGACTGAAAATGAATGCATTCCTATAAAATGTGTCATATTTCACTCCTTTATGCTTATCACTTTTAACTATACTGTAATAAATGTCAGACAGATCATTTATCTTATACTCCCCCCTCCCTGACAGACCTCGCTTTGTCTCTTTTCCCCCAAGCTTGCTCTACAACTAGTTAACTTGGCCACCTGCTGAATTTTTGGAATTTACTTATCTGTTCAAACCATATTCTTTACAAATCACCCCTTGACAATCAAGAAGGGGAACAATTTAACTCATTCTACAGCTGCTCTCTTCATATTCTTACATTATCTATTTGAGACAAGGTTTTTATTTCAAAAGCAGTGAAAATAGCATATTCTCTAAAGAGAAAAGCGTTTTCGATAGAGGACAAAGTTAAAATTGTAAAGCGTATTGAAGATGGAACCAATCAATCAGCACTGTGTAAGAAATTTTCCTTGTCAAAATCTACAGTTTCAAACATTTGGAAAAATCGAAGTGCAATTCTTGCGGCATACGACAAAAACATGGTTTCATCGAAAAAACTGCGTGGAGCTGAAAGAGAAAACGTAGAAGATGCTTTGTTAAAATGGTTCAAAATCTTGTATTTTTTGCACATTGTAGATAAGCAAATTGATGAACTCTATTTAAAATCAAATTGTGTTCAATCAAAAATCACAAATTTTTTCATAAAAAGTGAAAATTAAACTAATATTTAGCGACGTAAATACTTTTTTCATCAATTTTTGCTTTATTATCAGTTAATTAGTTAATAATTTTTTAAATAACTTATGTAAAATTGCAAACCCAATTTTCAATCATTCAACTGTCTTATGCAAAAAATATTCTTTAAAAAATTTGGATGTAGTGAACCATCGGTTATAGTGGACACATATAGTGGAGTCCGCAGACGGTTCACTATAGCGGGGTTCGACTGTATATATATATATATATATATATTCTTTTATGTGTTGATAAACTTCATTAGATAAAAAAAAAATTCTGTCTTTAAATTTAATTTTGAACATGAAAATGAAGAACAGAAAAGAATAAGAAAAGAAAAGAAATTAGAAAAAAAAGAAAGAAATTAAGTACAAAAAAAAACTGCATGTTGAGGGAAAAAATCCAGATAATTTATTTTACTATATTTATTTAATATATTTATTATATTTATTTTCTGAATTACATTTGTTTTTCAAATAATACTACATACTGTATATTTTCCCTGTTTAATAAAATAAAATTTCAGAATTAAGGTTCGATAACACTTTTTATTTTCTTTCATGTAAAACAACAGCTTTACTTGATTTTAATAACCATTTCTTAAAATATAATAGCTATATATTTAAACTAACATAACATTTAACATAACAATTTGTAAGAGTAAATTGTATAATAAATTTTTTACTGCTGCATAATTTTTCCTGATTTATATTTCATTTACAAGTAACACTGCACAATCTGCTTTTTTCTTGCTGAAATAAAAAAATTTAGGAATTAGTATTTTTGTAAAACTGAAAAGAAAAAAAAAAGTAATACGGAATTTATGTACTAATTTTCAATGAATATTTCCAAATGGCTTTCCTTTGGTATCTTTCGTACAACTTGAATGGGGTAAATAAATTTATAGTGCAAAATATATACTTAATGTAAAATACCGAACTTAAAAGGTGAAATATCTATTTAAATATCTTTTTTTTTTTTAATGTCTTAGGTCTTGGAATTCAAATGAAAGACATACGTGGATGGTTAAGAGAAGTTGAAGATAAACTCAGAAAGCTTCACGTTTATCCTGAAAGCAATTTGTCAGAAATCAATGATATCCTGAAGCAACAAAAGGTAAGACTGCGTAGATATATTTTTTAAGGTTTTTTTTTTTTGTTTGCACATTTTTAGTTTTTTATGCTCTAAATGAAAATAGATAACTCCAGGTTAAAAATTTATTGTGCCATCTTTAAATCTGGTGTTCAATATACAGGACATAAACTGTTCATTTTTATGACTGATTAATAATTATTTTAATCATGAGTCTATATAAAGAGAATTGATTATCATTTTAATCACAAAAATATGCAAGCTTTAGTTTTTAATTCTCTACTACTTTCTAAAACAATTTTACTGAAAGCGGCATTGTTTATTTGAAGATAATTTATCTTCATCATTTTTTAAAAGTCATATATTTGAAAGGGATTTTTATATTGTTAGATTTGCCTCTTGTAAAAGCTTCAATGTTTATCCCAGTTCAGCCCTTTCTCTGTATAACATAATAGTAATGTCTAAAACCACGTTTCTTTGCTGTCGGGTCCCGCAGTGGACTGATCGTTAAGACACAGCAAATCACCGAAGTCAAGCATCACTGGCTGCGGTCTGTGTGCGGGTGGGTGACCACTTGGATTAGTCTGCGTAGGGACCGAGGGTGTGCGGTATTAGTCCTAGTTAAACTGTTCTACAGTAAAGTGACCGACTTCGTGTGCATTTCGTCGGGCTACCGAAGCGGGGTTGCCATCTGCAGAGGATCAAAATTGTGATGGCATGTCTTCGGATCATCCTCAGGGACGTTTTTTAGACCGTCTCCAATAGCCCATTGTGCAGTTCTAGTGCGACGTATATGAACTATAACAACTTTGCTATCGGCGCATTCTTATTGGTCAAAAATCACATGATTTAGTTTCTTAATAAAGAGAAAAGATTAAAATTTCTTTTGTTGACATCAGCGAAAACTTATACAGATTTTTTTACGCGTAGAATATTTTTTCTTACCGTATTTAAAAATATTTACCTGAAATATAAATTTGTCGTTCATTCTCGTTACTATTCTAAGACCTTTTTTCGAAAAATCAATTGTAATTGCCAAATCTGAAGAACTTTTTTCGAGAAATCAATTGCAAATGCCTTGGTGTAAGGATTTTATTGTTAATTTATATAGTATTTTTAATTTTTATAGCATGTTTAGTACAGTACTATTCTGAATTAATTTTACACTCTTAATATTTTTTAAATTACGCTTTTAGTATTTTTTAATAATTTTTCATAATTTTTTGATATTTATTAACTTAAGGTTTAAGATTGAAAATAGCATTTTTTTAATTATAAAGTAATCCCATGAGGCTACCTTATGACGCAACATTTTATAATTGGTGTATGAAAAACGATATCTGACATATTAATCATTTTACAACAAATGAGAAAATAAGTCATATTTGCTTTTTTAGTAATTGGTAATTAAGATATGGAATACAAAATTGTAGGGCATGAAGCAATGAATTAACTTTTTTAAATTTCTTTGTAATCTGTTTGGAGAAAATCGTTTTATGACAGTTAATTCTGACGTACTTATCATTTTACAATGAAAAAGTAAATACGTTTTACTTACTTTATAATAAGTTTTTTGCAAAACTGTGTTCAGCCAAAATGTGCAGTTAAAATAATGAATACAATATTGTAGTGCATACTTATAAAATAATTTTTTGCAGTAAATATAATCTTTGGGGTGAAAACCTCAAGTTTTTATTATAGCCAAATTTAAAATAGATCGATCAAAATGATTAGCTCAAATGTAATCGCAATCGAATCAGGAACGTAATCTATGTTAATACAATAAAATATGTTGTTAAAATATTTTTAATTCTGATGCAGCAATCTATTTATCATTACAAAATAAAAATGATTCCGTGGCAATTATGGGGGTTTGGGTGTAAAGCAAGTTAGGGGTGAATCCTTCTAGTGAAAAAATAATTATCTTAATTTCAATTTCGTAGTTTTATGCTACTTTGACTATTTGTAGTTAATTATTTGAAATGTAAGTGTTTATCTCTTGTTAAACGTATAATTTTTTCACATAGACTCTTTTTACTCATATTTATCTTGTTACACTTCACTTTTACACCTTTGTTACACATACAATTTTTACACTTTACACTTTACACTTTTCTTTACACTTTTTGCTTCTGTTCTCCTCTTACGAAAACTTTTTTTCAGAAGAAAAGAGCAAATCGGAAAACCTTTTTTCGGAAAATCAATTGTAAATGCCTTGGTGTAAGGATTTAATTGTTAATTTATAAATTTAGTGTGTTTTAAAATAAATAAAAAATTCGACTCTCTAACATGAACTGTGATGCATTTTTACATGTGCAATTCCTAATAAGAAAGCTTTCTCATTACTAAAAATACAAATAGCTAACAGACATAAATTAGAAATTGTAAGATACGAAACAGCTTCATAACATACATTTACTCTTAATGCATACCAACAAATATGTAATTTTTTTTCAGATATAAGCATTATGAGGATGGCGGATAAATTTAAATATGCTCCCATATAATTTAACCAGTAGAATGGGCTAATATTTTGGCTTTAATGTTATTTTTATCTTTCTTAATTTTAGATTAGTTTTCCTTATATGAATTGCGCGAGTCAAATATTTTTGCACTCATTTATAAATCTAGCTAGCCTAAAGGAGATATTTACTCGCAAAAATTTTTTTAACCATTATTTATTGTGCTTTTGTTATTTACTTTAATAGTTTTCATTCATAAATAGTTTTTTGTTTTTAAGTTTGCGTGTTAATGTAGGAAATTTTTTCAATCATTATTTTTTCATATAATTTTTCATGCATTTTGAAATCTGTTTATGTAATTTCAAATGATAAAATCTTAAGTTTAATCGCAATCGGTAAACTGCTTTAAGAGAAAAAAACTACAAAAGAAGAATACATTTTTTAAATACAAATCAAACTCTTTTAGTAATTTTAATTGAATAACAGTTTAACTCTGTCCTGGATTTCGAATAATTAACAGGTCTTAGATAATTTTTACAAAATATGTAGATTGACTCTTAGGATGTTGGATTATAATTTGAAAACTTATGCCGGATGTAGAATTTTTTTTAACTTTGAGTAATAAAAAATAAATATCTTTAATGCATCAATATTGTATGAAGATGGAATTTTTCATTATACATTTCATTCTCAAAATATGTGTATACAGTCTTGTAAACATAAATTAATAAAAAGTTAAATACTAAAAGCATTCTTGAAATATGAATAAAAGTTGAAAAACATTTTTAATGCACAAGGAAAGTTGCTCAATCATTTCTTCTTATTATTATTTTTGTTGTTAAGATGTTTTCATGGCAGATAAACTTAAAAAATCTTTGCATTTATCAAAATCGAATTTAATATACCTAATAATCATTTTAGAAGCACTACGTAAGAAAATGAGTTTCTAGATTTTGTTATTCATATATTCTGTACTATCTTCATGAGCTACTGTTTTGTTAGCATCAAATCATTTTTTAAAAAAAAAAAGAGTTCGGTAATGATGTATTCGAGATAAATGCGTTTTATTATTGAAAGGCTTTAATTTTCGTGTCATTACATTGCGCAACATAATGAGTTCATAACAATATCCAAACCCAGGAAGTTAACCTTGCTTGCGTTTCATGAGTTACACCGCCCAAATTCGACCGTTATCCCCTCCCTTTGTTTCTTTTTCAAAGTTGCTTAGCATCAATAAATGAAAAAGTAACATACCTAAAAACAAAATATGTAAAGTGTGAGACACAAAGCTGGTTGTTCTACCAAAATATCGCGAAATCTCGATATTTTTTTTAATATTGCGACTGAGTATTAAAATGCATTTCAAGATGTATCATAAATAGTATGTCTTACGATATTATGTATTGGATGCAATATTATCGCTATCATTATCGATATCGATAATTATAGAGTATAATAATATCACAATAATTATGAACAACGCTATTATAGTGACTGTTCTAGTTTAGTGTTTTTTAAAAAATAATTAAAGCTGTTTAAGAAAATTAAAAAAAAAAAATTTCTATGGAATAATGAAAGCATTGTCGATATTTGAAAATTGCGATCTATCACATTATATCACATGTTTGCATATTATAATCATTGTAGTGCGCATTATTTATTTTTATTTTTGAACTAGTAAGAATCATTTCTATTTCAATCTTTACAGTTATTTGGGTTTAGGATCGATCAATTATCATATTTTTAAAAAAAGAGTGAGAATTTTCTGCAGTGCGTCTTTTATCTTTTTTTTTTTTTTTTGTAACTTACTAATTGTAAATTTGTGACTTTGACGATATGTAAATGTGTATGTAATGTGGCTTAGTAAACACTTGTCTAATTTTGTTGTACGTAATGTTTTTTTTTTCTGAGATATATTTGTTCAAAATGCGTTACAAAAAGTTACAAGCAAGAACATACAACTATTTACCAGTTGGATAAAAGAAAATGTAATTTATATTTTGACTGTGGGAAATATTCTTCCATAAAAAGTCATTTTAGTAGATCCTCGTAGTATTCTTTACTCTTTGTTATTCTTTGCAAACTTCTAACTTTTTTTGGAGAAGGTTTTCTTGACCTAAAAACCTATAAATGTAATGAATTAACAAGCTAAGCATGGATAATTTCAGGTAAAAGTTAAATTCATGCTTTTAGACTCGATTTAATTTGCTTTGATTGCGTAACATTGCAGTTTGAAATATTCTAACACTTATTAAGTAGTTTATTTTCATAAATTAACTGTGTTATATAAAGATCTTTCGCTAAGAAAAATAAAACAATAGTTTACATGCCTCAAACTCAGGGAAAACTTACGATTTTCAATAATTGCTTGTTTAACTACTTTTGGATTTCATACTTTATTTCGAATACAATGCCGATAATTCAAAAAATTTTTTTAGTTACTCTTAAATTGTTTTTTATAATTAAAAAATAACAAAATATATTTTTACTTGTAATCAGAGCGTCTGAAAAAATATACACAAAAGAGAGACCTACGTCAAAGGGTTAAAACATGCAGATATCTTAATTATTTGCTAATTTAGGAAACTTTAAAGAAACTTTCAATGAATTTTTGGGTTACCACTACTTTTATTCCGTTATCCAGTAAGCGATATAGTTAGCGATTTGAGCCTCGATGGAATTAAAAAGTTAAAGGATGACTTGCTCTCTCGTCGCTTTAAGTCGTCGCGGGCGAGTTTTTCTAGGTATGTTATCATCTTAAAAACATAAGTTTAAGTTAGCATTTAGTAATATTTCAAATAAATTGTTTTAGCGTAATTATCTACTCAAATACATATTTTTAAGTAACATCTATTGAAAATGACTAAAAAACGCTAAAAGGCTCAATTAAGGTCATTATAATGCTCTAAATATTTTTTTGTAATCATTCAAGAGAAAATATGCTTGTAAGAAAAGTTATCTTCACGAAAATTATTATTATTTACTAGGATTATTACTGTCATTCTTATCTGAAGAATATCAGCAATTTATAATTGTAAATGATTATAAATTGGCAATTTCCGAAGAATTTTGTTTGATTTCATTTTTCTTTAAATTTTTTTAAAAAAAAAAGATTATAGAATTGGGGAAAAAAATTAGTACCCGTATTTATTTATTGAAATATTTTTAAATATGAATCGATATTATAAAAAAAGAAAAAAATATACATGTCCGATTTTTGTTATATTTTAGGCTTTTGTTATATAAAGGGCTTTTAATAAATTAAAATTCAAGTTAAATTTTCCATACAAATTCATTAAAATAATTGACCCCAATTAGTGTATCAGTCGCATAAAGTATTAGCTCAAAGACTACCTACACTATCCTTGCTACTGATTTTTTTTTTACCTGAGTTAAATGATTTCTTATCCTAATCAGTTTCTTTATTTCAAAATATCGTGCATTTTAGATTTATACCAACCAATACATTAAATTTAAAATATAATTTTGAGTTACTCTAATGTATTTGTAAAGTAAACCTGTATGTTTTATTGAAAAGAAGGTGTTTTTAAAATACTGTTTTCATCAAATAATAATTATCCATTTTCAATTCACTTTCCTTAATTAAACATTCGTGATAGTTTTTTTTTTTAATGTTTTTTTAAATAATAATTTATAATAAATGCATGATCCGAGTCATCACGTACGTAAAATAAATCATATAATCAAGTCGAGATCTGATAATTTTACAGCTTAGATAGTTCATAACGTTTATAAAATTAACTGTTTTAATCTAAAATTATCTTTTATTCATGTTAAAGAGAATTTCAACTGATATGGAGTACTATCTGATCGTGTCATTGCATTTATTTACACTTTATTCTCTTTTTTTTCTCCATTATGCTTCGATTTTTTTAGAGAATGGCAAAAATTAACAAAGGATCACAAAAAGCGTAGATAAGATGTAATGACTTTTGTCACGTATTTGTATTCAAAGGACCATGAAGCGTGGGAGTGTCTATTAGGAAGTTTTTTTCATACTGCATTGTCCAAAAAAAAAAAATGTCCATCAGAAATAAATGAAGCCACACTGATGTAGTGGTTATTTTGCGCTTCTGAATTTCTTTTCGTTTTTAAGTTTCAGGTTTTGTTGCTGTTTTAGGCTGAGTGTATTTTATAATTGTAAATGATTATAAATTGGCAATTTCCGAAGAATTTTGTTTGATTTCATTTTTCTTTAAATTTTTTAAAAAAAAAAGATTATAGAATTGGGGAAAAAAATTAGTACCCGTATTTATTTATTGAAATATTTTTAAATATGAATCGATATTATAAAAAAAGAAAAAAATATACATGTCCGATTTTTGTTATATTTTAGGCTTTTGTTATATAAAGGGCTTTTAATAAATTAAAATTCAAGTTAAATTTTCCATACAAGTTCATTAAAATAATTGACCCCAATTAGTGTATCAGTCGCATAAAGTATTAGCTCAAAGACTACCTACACTATCCTTGCTACTGATTTTTTTTTTACCTGAGTTAAATGATTTCTTATCCTAATCAGTTTCTTTATTTCAAAATATCGTGCATTTTAGATTTATACCAACCAATACATTAAATTTAAAATATAATTTTGAGTTACTCTAATGTATTTGTAAAGTAAACCTGTATGTTTTATTGAAAAGAAGGTGTTTTTAAAATACTGTTTTCATCAAATAATAATTATCCATTTTCAATTCACTTTCCTTAATTAAACATTCGTGATAGTTTTTTTTTTTTAATGTTTTTTTAAATAATAATTTATAATAAATGCATGATCCGAGTCATCACGTACGTAAAATAAATCATATAATCAAGTCGAGATCTGATAATTTTACAGCTTAGATAGTTCATAACGTTTATAAAATTAACTGTTTTAATCTAAAATTATCTTTTATTCATGTTAAAGAGAATTTCAACTGATATGGAGTACTATCTGATCGTGTCATTGCATTTATTTACACTTTATTCTCTTTTTTTTCTCCATTATGCTTCGATTTTTTTAGAGAATGGCAAAAATTAACAAAGGATCACAAAAAGCGTAGATAAGATGTAATGACTTTTGTCACGTATTTGTATTCAAAGGACCATGAAGCGTGGGAGTGTCTATTAGGAAGTTTTTTTCATACTGCATTGTCCAAAAAAAAAAAATGTCCATCAGAAATAAATGAAGCCACACTGATGTAGTGGTTATTTTGCGCTTCTGAATTTCTTTTCGTTTTTAAGTTTCAGGTTTTGTTGCTGTTTTAGGCTGAGTGCACAGAGTTGTTTAAGCTAAAAAAATGTGCTAAAGCAGAACTATGAAAAAGTATTCAAACGCTAAAACAAATTTAAAAAATAAGCCGAAACTAAATCTGATTATAAAAATTATTTTGATAATGATAAAATCAGCATATGTTAGATCATCTCGAGTTAGGCCTTATCTGATTAGGAAAATGGTATTTAAATGTCGTATTTACATGAATTCAAAACTCCATCGGGGTATTTTAAAGTAAACATTCGTGTTTATTCTACAATATTTTTTTAATAATTCTATTTTAGCAAAATTCTCGTAAAGTTTTTAGATAATTAAGATAATTTAAGAAAAAAAATCTCTGAAAAAATATAGATCTGCCATTCTTTCTGCCAATCAGTTCAAACCTCAAAGAGAAAAACAATTCTTGTTAATAAAATTACCTTACTGTATGATTACCTTACTGCTTAATAAAACCAAAATATATGGTATTTAAACTCCATTCATTTGTAAATTTTCCGTTCGTATCGTAATTGTTTACTGGAAATTCTGGCTTCAAAATTATGGTTCTTAAAAACTGAAAAATAAATTTTACCGAGTAAATGTTTTTATGCCATGTTAAAATGATCAAATTTCATCTCTTTTACACAATTTTTTAACATATATTATAAAACCATATTTTATTGTTAATTTTACCAAAATTCTTAACAAAGCACTTTGATAAAAATTACTGAGCTTTTTAGTGTTTTCACAGATCCAGAATCAGAATAAATTTTACGAATAATTTCTAAAGCAAACTATACTTTAAGATATGAGTGAATAACTCCAGAATTTTACTAGTTTACGACTTATTTAAATAAAATAATTACCGTTGAATTGATTCAGTACAATCTGTAAGTATAGTGTAATTATTGCTTTTAGATAATGAAGACTTTTAGAGTAAACTTTAAATTTTTATTTTAAATAAAATATTATTCAAATTTAAAAGCATGAGGGAAAAAAATATTTTTCGTTTGTCTGCAATTCGACACTCTGACGGAAAAGTGGCGTCCATGCTTCTTCTTTTAGAATTAAAAAAGAAATCAGGGAATGTTACAATAGTGGTAAAAAACTACCGTAAAAAAATCTTACTAATGCTCTATGTTAAGCCTTTTATACAACTTTAATAGTCACAGAGTATCAAGTATAAAATGATAATTTATTTATACTAGCCAATAAACTTAAATACAATAAATAAATTTACAATATTTTCTAGAATAGGAGCCGCGAAAAGATTTCCGCAGCAGTATTTAAATTTTAAATTAGACATATTTTGGAGTTCAGCTAGTGCAAAGTTATATTCTTTTTAAAAAACAATGAAATAGTAATGCGGAGGAAAGGTTTTATACTCCGTTGCAAGTTAAGATAACACCATTGTAGTATAGGATTTAAGTAATCATCCGCGACTGCATGTAGTTCCATTTTATTTCGTAATCAAATTATACAAATATGCTTTTAAAACAAAACAAATGCCTTTAAAAGTTTAACCCGTCATACAGAAGCTATCTTTTACGGTATATATCATAGAATTATCCGAAAACGGTTATAGTTTTGTAGCCTTATTGGAATCCTAGATTTGGTGACATAATTTTATAAATAAGGAGAACATTCGTTCTTGAAAAAGAAACAATTATATGACGTTGTAAGATTATTGGACCACTAAAAATTGAGTATTTTTTGTTGACAAGCCCTTAACAAGTCAAATGCGAGATAAAGAATTTTTACTTTTGTTAGGCTGTAGAAGAAAATTATCTTCAAGAAACAATATTTATTATTCTTTCATTAGTTTCTTTAAATGCGAACAGAAAGGCGTTGTTACGATTTTTGGATATCATTTTTATTAATTCTTATTACTTTTTGGTTGATTATTCAACAAGTTTTGTTTTGCTCATTTTACACGATTTAAGAAAGCAAACAAAAAATAAAGCGACGTTGTTTCAAGAGTTGACGATGTTGATATTCGTTCTTGCTGGGAGCATGGCATCCATCTGGCGTGCTCTTAGGTGCTAGCAGGCTCTCTCCATAGCGATAATTGTTGTTTCTTAACTGGCAACAGAGTATAGTTACAGAATTTGTTCTTCTTCAGAAACCTATGTAAGGAAACCACCTGTTTGCCTAATTTTGAGGTCAAGTGTGTAGGATTGGTTATAAGAAGGATTTGACTTAAGAATTTTTCTTGTTCCAAACCTGATAAAGCAGTAATTGGTTCATCTGAGAAAAATTAAGAAAAGGTTTCCGTTTTTAACGCTAACTCCTTTTCTTTTGATACTCATTTCGGATTTTACTTTATACATAAAAACATACTGATTTTGACATTAATAGGTGTATATTTTCTTATTTCTTTTCTAGCAAAAGAAAGTTAAAAAAAAAACAAATGATAATTTCATAATCACATGTTAATTAAAATTGTAAGTTCCGAACAAACACAAAAAAATCAGGATTTCAGAATAAAACGCTAAAAATAAGGATAAATAAGGACATAATATTTTTATATAGGAAAACTAGTAACCATGAAGCATAAACAACTTCCGTATCATTTAAGTTCAAAAGTTTTTCTCTTTGATTTTAATTCTTGATTTTTATTAACAATTAATGAGTTGATTGTTTTTACTTGATTCTCTAGATATCCAAAACTGAATATATATGACGATATGTCAATTTCTTTAGTAACAGTAATATTTTAAACCGTTTGGTCTTATGTATTATGGTTTTTTAGGTGATTGCTGATTGATTCCATGATGTTGATTAATTGCAGTAACTTAATTTTTCACATAGCGAAAAGTAAATAAATAATATGTTAATCCAAGAATGTTGCTGCTGCTTCAAAGATCTTGTTTTCACTTTAACAAGTACCTAATTCGTAAAAATAGTTTGTAGATTACTTAGGTAATTTAAAAAAATGAAGCAATTTTTGACGTTTTTGCAAATTACCCTAATTAGTTTGCACTTTAACAGTATAATCTGTAGAATTACCAATTTAAGTGATTTAGAATTAACATATGTAACTTTATTTATCTTTTATATGGTGCATCTCTTTCCATTATTGTTCCATACTATCCAATGAAATTTTCATGAGATAAAAAGAAATAACATTTATTCTCATCAAATAATTCAATGAAGTTCAAAATTTTATTTTCTCAACTAATTTTTTAATTGTTTTGACTTAATTCTGTTCATATAGAAAACCAAATCGATAAAAATTTGTCAATTGTGTAATACTATTTTAAACCATTTGGTTCTTAGTATTATGGTTTTTAAAGTTATTGATGATTCTTTGAACTAAATTGCTGCTTGCAGTAACTTGATGTTTTTGATAGTGAAAAATAAATAAATAACACGTTATTTCAAGCTTACAAAAACATTGCTGTTGTTTCAGTAAAGATCTTATTTTCACTTTAACAAGTGCCCAGTTGACGAAAATAATTTCCATATTACTTAGGTATTTTAAGAAATTAAGCAATATTTGGCGTTTTAACAGATCACACAAGTTAATTTAAATCTTTAGCTGTATTATCTGTAGAATTACTAATTCGTGCGCTTTAATGGTAGCACATGTAATTTTATTTTTGTTCCATAACATTTAATCCCATCCAATTTTTTCAGCTAAAAAAGGAATAACAATTGTTCTCAGCAAATAATTATTGAGAGTTACTAAGAATTTTAATCTATGAAACCATTTGATCGAAATACGTTGATCCTAAATCAAAAAACCAGATCAGAAATCAGTTTAGCTGTAAACAATCTTTTGAAACAGCAGGAGAAAAATATAAACTCATTTTTCTCATTTTTTTAATTAATATGTTTGTTGTCTTTGAATGAGCGACACAACATTTTAGAGGAAAAAATAACTACTTTTTCTCATCTATAATAGCTCATCTTATCTATAATAACTCATTTCATCTATAATCACTCATGTCAAATATTAAAAGCAAAATTAAATGAAAGTATTTAGATTTTTCGAAGTAGAAAAAAAAACTTAATGTTTTTTTCTATTTAATTTTTTTAAAAATATATATATAGTTTTCTTTCTACTGCGTAATATCTATTATTGAAGTTTGTTTTCAGCAATTAGTAATTTTCTTCTGCTTAAATTAATTCAATATAATGATTATGCAAAGCGTTACTGTAAAATCTAAATAGTCTAACTAATGTTAATATTATTTTGCACTTTATCCCTGTAATTACGAATTAACGAGGAATGTTTAATATTTGGAATAAATATTGGAATTACAATAACGTTTACTTTTACTTTAATTTGTAAGATATTAGATATTTAATACTTAATTTATTTCTTATCGACACCTAAACAGCATTTAAAATTCTACATAATAATTAAATTAATAATAAATAATTTAATCTTTGTCTCATAGTTCAAAATATAATATCCATACTATACAAATGCCTAATTTATGAATTTATTCAAATCTATTTGTGTTTGACATTTGTCACAGGTGGGGAAACAGACGCTATTTTGCGTGATGCATTCGTTTTTATCACCGTGTGATTAAAACGTTGACAAGAAACGTTTTAAAGAGGCAGAATCAACGAGTTACGTTGTTATGGCAACAACCATCGTCCAGATGTTTTGGAAGAAAAAATCATGACAGTTCTATTCAGCGGAAACCTATACTAATTTTCATGTGGAAATTTAATTAAAAACGCAGATGTTTTATCATTAGAACAAAAGAGTATCTGTTCTACAAATTACCTATTAGAAACATTGAATAGATAAGAGGAAATAATATTTTCTCTTGGTTTTTTAATAAACATATTTCTCCTATTATTAGAATTTATAAATAGAAGTAAATAAACATTAATTATAAATAAAGCTTAATTATAAATAAAGCTTAATTATAAATAAACATTAATTATAAATAAAGCTTAATTATAAATAAACATTAATTATAAATAAAACATTAACTATAAATAAACTTTGCACATTATTTATGTAAAAGTGTAACTGATGTCTTTATTTTAATAGGGTTTTCGGAATTTGAAATCTACTAATTATTTATTTATGAGTTAGCATAATATTGATTGCATTGTAAACTAGAGTCGGGAAAGTAGAAAAGAATAGAAAACCAATTATTCACTTTCAGACAAGGAACTCAATTTTTATTCACAAGTCTCGAAATCAACGAAATTAACTTGTTTTTTAATGAGTTACCAACCTATGGATTGCATCGTATACTAGTATCGAGGGATCTTTCTTCTGGAAATTCAAATGTTTCTCAGAAAAATAAAATTTAAAAAAACTTAAGTTTTGTAGTAAAAAAAATAGTAAAATAAAAAAATATTCACTTTCAAGCAAGAAACAATATTTTCATCAAAAACCTTCACCTCAGTGTATGACGTAAGAAATAAAATCATTCCGTTACATTAAAAGTGCTTAGAAATTATTTATTTTGGGATAAATAGTTTACAGACATGAACCATATAATTTGATATAAATGCATTACGTTTACTTTCAACGAAAAAAAAATATTGAAGGAAAAGGCGTGCATACCTTACAATAATTCTTCTTCAAAAAGCAATTACGCCTCTTACTAACTTTTGTCTCTTTTGTCGTCTCTGAGATTTTTTAAAGCGTGTAATTGAGGTTTTCTGTATGTAAATAGTAAGTTTTCGGTTTTTCCAAAATAATACCTTTAAGTCTAATGAAATTTTTTTTAACAAATATGTTTTTGTTTTTTTTGTTTTTCTAAAACTACTTCCTGTATTTTCGCCTCAATAAGCTAACCAAAAAAAAGTGTCAATTATTTCGCAGCAACTGTTTTTCCTTTTTAAAATAACTCTTTGAGGCTGTTCAGAATTTTTTTTTGCATTATTTTGTACCACACTCTGATTCTTTTGTCTAAACTGTTATTTTGCTTCGGTTTAATAACGATTGAAAAGAAAGTTGGATTACAATAAAAAAGTAGTCAATTTTTGTTAATGTAAAAGTTTTATTAATTTTTTTAATTAAAAACACAGTCTTCCCCAATCCCACCTAAATTTAATGCGACTTTTAAAACAATATGAATTCAGTTTGCTTATAAGACGAATTTTCCAATGAGCCTTAAAAATTAGCCGCGTGCTTCAACAGCTACTTCAATCAAGGAAAAAAACGTCACTCGAATTTCGAAGCTATTTTATCACAATTTATTTTAAAATTTATTTTAATTGCAATAATGTTTACTTAAAATGAAAATTTGGATTAGATGGCTTGTCAAGAGAAATAATGTTCTCTGCTTCATAATTTCCAATTTTGGGAAAATTTGGTTTGGTGGTGTCTAGATTAGCCGAGATAGGTAAAATTTTGTGACTCAAAGACTTACTGATACTACTGTTAGGTTTTAAAAACGAACAAATTGAAGAAAAGAAAAAATAAACAGCTTTGAGAAGGAGAAAATTTCCTTTTAATATTATTGATGTTCTCGTCCAAAAACATTTCTTTGAATAATCTAAAATTTTCAGAACCCTTAACTATTACAGAGCAATTAACTATTACAGAAACGCTACAGCTCAGAAAAATTGTTTCTTGTTTACTCTTGTGTCTCTCCTTTAAAAGTTATTTTTTAGTTTATCAGCAGTAACAAATATTCATATTATAATAATAAGGTGCTCATAGATTTCCCATTTGTCAAGGGAGGAGGCAAATACAAGTTGGCAATTATAATTTTTTACAAATATTTTCAAAAATTTTTTAGTTTTTTTTTTTAGAAATTTCGATTATGTGTCCGTAACTAAAAATTTCTATTTCGTGTTTTTTGATGTCATAGTTTGTTTTTATTATTTTTTTCTTTTTTATGAAAAAAAAAATATCTTACAAATTCCTCAATATTCAATCTTTGTCTCGAAGTTGACTGCGGAGTTGGCGACACTCCTTTTTTTGGTTTGTTATGGAACAGTTAATGTGTTGTTTTTTTTAAACTCAAAACTCAAAAAATAGGAACAATAAATTTATATCTAAAAAAGTGTATGTGACAAAAACAAATATTTCAATATTTCACTATTTTCTGGAGACTGTGACTGTTAAGTTATTAAACATATTTTTTTAACGATAAACTATATTTATCATAATTTATAAATATCAGACTATTTGAGTTTGGGAAAATTATTTTATTCTAGCTCAAACTTTTTTTTAAAAATTTTAATCCCTTTAAAAAATTGTATCCTAACAACTTTTTGATTTTTGATACTTTATTAAAAACGACCCAATGCTCTGTAGCATGGTAATCCTAAAGATAAAATCGTTTGTGACATCGTATATTTGAAATCGACAAAACATTTTAGTTTCATACGATACCATGATTAATTTTCTATTTAATAAAATTCTATTTACTCAATAAAAATTTAACATTCTCGAGTCTATAACACTTTCAAAATCTGTTGGATAATCTAACATTCCTTATTTTAATGCAAAATTATAAAGTAATTCAATGTTCAATTTTATTCAAATGGAATTATTTTTAATTAAATAAATGGAAAAGATTTTTTATTAATCAAATCATTTGTATATGAATTTAAAAATATAAATCCTATTAAGATGAAATGGTGAGCTTTTAACAGGAAGTAAACTATTGACGGTTTAACTTTCATTTATAACATCGGTAGTAGTATAAGCCGGGATTGGTGCGGCGGAAGTGACGTCATAGTCCCTCTCTACTTCTTCCCTTATCATGAGGCATGGGTAGTGACGTCATAGTCCCTCTCTGCTTCTTCCCTTAACGGGAGGCATGGGCAGTTACGTCATACCTGAGAGACAGTGGTCAGCTGCTTATTTCTTTTTTTCTTTAAATCGAAACTTTGTCTGCAGCGTCATGAGGAGCTTATTTCTTTTTTTTCTTAAGCCTAATATATTTTTAGTTTCGGTTTCTGTTTTTAATATAGTTACGTTTTTGATACTATTTTCATTTATTACTTTTTTTGAAGGTGGCAACACTTATTAATATTATTTTACTTGTTTAGGATGGCAATACTTAGAAACTTTGTTATTTGGGGGAGAAATTGTACATTATGAAGTAATGGCGCCATCTTTTATTACATAATAAATAAATGCTTTTACTCTAGAGGCGCTATCTATACTTATATGTTAGAAAGAGAATATATTAATAACTCTTCATTTTAGTTATTTTTTAATAAAAACATAGTTGATATAAATGACTGTTATTATTAGTAACCTAATCAATATTAATGAATACATTTTAAATAAATTGATTCAATATTAAAATAAAAATTGTATTTATTAAGTACTGTGATTATTAAAAGTATTAGAATTAAAGGTGTATTAATTTTTAAATCAATGAATATTATTTTATAAGATTTTATTTTAACACCGGTGTTCGGACTTACGGCTATCAATGTAGTATTATCATTTTTGAACCCAGAAGACAAGGGAACTCCTAGATCTTGAGACAATACATGTCTTCGAAGAGGACTTTGTGAGTGGTCAGTGAAGAGGAAAACCACGAAAAACTCCTACGCTTAGTCCGACGACAAGTAGTGGGCTTGGTTTCGCAGACCAGTATCCTGTGGATGTACAGAAATCAGAGGAAAACTTAAGGTTTTATTAAAATAAATGTAATCATTTTATATGTATATTCTAATGGTGTCATCTATACTTATAACGTTAGAAGGAGAATATATAAATAATTCTTCATTTTAGTTATTTTTTTATATATGTATAGTTGATATAAAAGACTGTAATTATTATTAACCTATTCTATAAAAAAAATACACCCTTTAATAATTAATACAATAAGTTTCAGGAAAAATATATAGGATATTCTGAAAAACTAGAAAATTATTACAAAAATATGAGATTTTTTTTTGAAACACTCGAAAATTTTTACAAAAATAAAATTATTTTCTTAAAAGATAGATATTATTTTTTACAAAAATAAAAATATTTTCTGAAATATTAGAAAGTTTCTCTCAAAAATAAAAGTATTTTCTTAAAACTAGAAAATTTTTTTAAAATGTTTGAGATATTTTTACAAAACTAAGAAATAGAAATTTAGAGAAGAAATATAAATTTAAAAAATATAAAATAAATATTTAAGAAATATAAATTTTATTAATTTTTATGAAAAAATTATTATCAAATTAAAAACTAATATATCTACAGTGTTGAATTAATTTACATCTAAGAAACGTATAAAGGAATTTTCCCTGCTATAAATTCATTTATATTCAAAACATATTCATTTTATTATTATTTAATATTATAATAATGCAAGTAACTTACTTTATTTTCAAATTAAGAGTTAAAATTCAGAAATTATGTACAGACTTACGGATACTGATTACAGAACTTGGGAGAGTCATGTGTTATCTATTTTCTCACAAAATTTTACAACAATGTGGTGGTGGTTTGTGGTTTATCTACGTTTTATCAATTAGTCATCATATAAAGTATAACATAGTGCTTCATACTTATTATAGAACGTGGGAATACAACTATTTCTCAGAAAATTCAATTCAATTACCAGCGCGTTTAGATGTAAATAAAAAATTTTATAGTAAAAATAAAATTGCTAAGAAACCTATGATGTATGCTCGCAGAAGTGCTTGGGTGAATTATATTATATTATCAAGAAAAAATTACACCCTTTAATAATTAATACAAAAAGTTTCAGAAAAATATATAGAATTTTCTGAAAAACTAGAAAATTATTACAAAAATATAAAAAAAAAAATTTCTGAAAAACTAAAAAAAAATTAATATTATAAATTATTTTTTGAAAAACTGGAAAATTATTTTCTTAAAAGAGAAATTTTTTTTGCAAAAACATAAATATTTTCTTAAAAGATAGAAAAAAAAATTATATAAAAATATTTTCTGAAATATTATAAAGTTTACCTCAATAATAAAAATATTTTCAGAAAAACTAGAAAATTTTGCTAAAAAGTTTGAAATGTTTTTACAAAACTAGCCGATTTTTTCCGAGAACAAAAAAAAAATATTTACTTAAAAGAGAAAATTTTTTTTGCGAAAACATAAATATTTTCACAAAAGTTAGAGATTTTTTTTATAAAAATAAAAATATTTTCTGAAATATTAGAAAGTTTCCCCCTATGATAAAAAATTTTTCTGATAAAATAGAAACTTTTGTTACAAAGTTTGCCACTAATTTTAGTTACATGAATTAAAAATAAATTAAACTTATTAACATATAAAAAAAAAAATTAATATTCATTAAAATAATCTTTTGTAATATGTTTTAAAAATAAAATGAATACATCTAAATATTAAGCTATTATTCTTATATTATTATTAGATTTGCTTCATATATGGAATTACATTAGTAAATAATTCTTAATTGAATTATTGCATAATAAGAATGAATTGATATTTTAGGCTCGAGTGGGGATTGAACCTACGCGAGTTAAAAAGTATTCATGAGCAGTAGTTGATAATCTAAACCATATGTTAGGAGATGTACCGTATCTGTCATGACGTCAAAGCGGATACTACAAGTCCGGCTTGGATTAACCAAGAGAAAGTAAATTGTTTTGTTCATTTATCATTTCAATTAAAGATACAGATTAATACAGCTCAGCAGCTTTATAAATAAAAATATTTAACATTATCAATATACTATTTATCATCCTTATAATAAAATAACATAGTTATAAAATTTTAATAAAAAAATTTAGTACTTACTTGAATATCACCATGCTTTCGCTTTAGTATTGCGTTTCCATCCATAACGATGTGAAGAATCAAAAGGAACTAATGATTTAGTAAAAATAGAAAACTGAGAAGTAAAAAAATTTAACTATAAACTTAGTAATTTTTAAAATTTAACAGAATTAGAAGACACGCTATAGACTGAAATGCATGCTAGCAAGTGAAGTCACTTGAGTGAAGATAGTTTAATTCAATTCGTATGCGTCAGAGATCGAGCCCTCCTTGTTTAATCTTGTCCAAGTCGGACTTGTAGTATCCGCTTTGACGTCATGACAGATACGGTACATCCCCTAACATATGGTTTAGATTATCAACTACTGCTCATGAATACTTTTTAACTCGCGTAGGTTCAATCCCCACTCGAGCCTAAAATATCAATTCATTCTTATTATGCAATAATTCAATTAAGAATTATTTACTAATGTAATTCCATATATGAAGCAAATCTAATAATAATATAAGAATAATAGCTTAATATTTAGATGTATTCATTTTATTTTTAAAACATATTACAAAAGATTATTTTAATGAATATTAATTTTTTTTTTTATATGTTAATAAGTTTAATTTATTTTTAATTCATGTAACTAAAATTAGTGGCAAACTTTGTAACAAAAGTTTCTATTTTATCAGAAAAATTTTTTATCATAGGGGGAAACTTTCTAATATTTCAGAAAATATTTTTATTTTTATAAAAAAAATCTCTAACTTTTGTGAAAATATTTATGTTTTCGCAAAAAAAATTTTCTCTTTTAAGTAAATATTTTTTTTTTGTTCTCGGAAAAAATCGGCTAGTTTTGTAAAAATATTTCAAACTTTTTAGCAAAATTTTCTAGTTTTTCTGAAAATATTTTTTTTATTGAGGTAAACTTTATAATAGTTCAGAAAATATTTTTATAAAATTTTTTTCTATCTTTTAAAAAAATATTTATGTTTTTGCAAAAAAAATTTCTCTTTTAAGAAAATAATTTTCCAGTTTTTCAAAAAATAATTTATAATATTAATAATTTTTTAGTTTTTCAGAAAATTCTATATATTTTTCTGAAACTTTTTGTATTAATTATTAAAGGGTGTAGTTTTTTCTTGATAATATAATTCACCCAAGCACTTCTGCGAGCATATATCATAGGTTTCTTAGCAATTTTATTTTTACTATAAAATTTTTTATTTACATCTAAACGCGCTGGTAATTGAATTGAATTTTCTGAGAAATAGTTGTATTCCCACGTTCTATAATAAGTATGAAGCACTATGTTATACCTTATATTATGACTAATTGATAAAACGTAGATAAACCACAAACCACCACCACATTGTTGTAAAATTTTGTGAGAAAATAGATAACATATGACTCTCCCAAGTTCTGTAATCAGTATCCGTTAAAGTCTGTACATAATTTCTGAATTTTAACTCTTAATTTGAAAATAAAGTAAGTTACTTGCATTATTATAATATTAAATAATAATAAAATGAATATGTTTTGAATATAAATGAATTTATAGCAGGGAAAATTCCCTTTATATGTTTCTTAGATGTAAATTAATTCATTAAGGAATTTTAATATATAATTGATAATATAATGTAAATATGTTGTTTTTCATTTTCTAATAGAAAGTAAAATTAATTCAAATATTTTTTCATGAGATTAAAAATTAAGTACTTTTTATTTCAATATAATAATTAAATTATATTAGTTAATAAATTATAAGTTTAAAGATGAAACAAGCTTGTACTTAAAAATATGATTGAATAAACACTGTAGATATATTAGTTTTTAATTTGATAATAATTTTTTCATAAAAATTAATAAAATTTATATTTCTTAAATATTTATTTTATATTTTTTAAATTTATATTTCTTCTCTAAATTTCTATTTCTTAATTATTCTTAAATATACGTGTTGGAGCTCTTGCAAAACTGAAAATTAGGTGAAACCTGTTCAGTTTTCACGACCCCTACTTGTCGTCCAACTAAGCGTAAGAGGTTTTCGTGGTTTTTCCTCTAGGTTAGCCTAACGGTATCCCTTTGACATCATCAGCCCACGAAAGAGAGGATCAGTGCTCCTGGCGATTGACCTCTATTTAAAAAAAATGCGTCTCAACCCATACCCCACTCGGGTGATGAGGAAATTGGGTTATTTTGTGCTTGCATGAAATGTGTGTGTGTGCAAGTAAATGAATGTTTTTCATGGAAATGAAAAGAAATTCTAACATTTCAGAAAATATTTTCATTTTTATAAAAAATTTCTATCTTTTAGTAAAATTTTTTTGCTTTTTGTAAAAAATTTCCTAGTTTTGTAAAAATATTTTAAACTTTTTTAAAAAAATTTCTAGTTTTCAGAAAAATATTTCTATTTTTGTAAAAAAAAATTTCTAACATTTCAGAAAATATATTTTTTTTTTATAAAAATTTTGTATCTTTTAGTAAAATATTTTTTCTTTTTGTAAAAAAAAAAATTCCTAGTTTTGTAAAAATATTTCAAACCTTTTAACAAAATTTTCTAGTTTTCAGAAAAATATTTTAATTTTTGTAAAAAAAATTTTCTAACATTTCAGAAAATATTTTTTATTTTTATAAAAATTTTCTATCTTTTAGTAAAATATTTTTTCTTTTTGTAAAAAAAATTTCCTAGTTCTGTAAAAATATCTCAAACATTTTAAAAAAATTTTCTAGTTTTTAGAAAATACTTTTATTATTGAGAATTATTACAAAATTTTCTAGTTTTCAGAAAAATATTTTAATTTTTGTAAAAAAAAATTTCTAACATTTCAGAAAATATTTTTTATTTTTATAAAAATTTTCTATCTTTTAGTAAAATATTTTTTCTTTTTGTAAAAAAAATTTCCTAGTTCTGTAAAAATATCTCAAACATTTTAAAAAAAATTTTCTAGTTTTTAGAAAATACTTTTATTATTGAGAGAAACTTTCTAATATTTCAGAAAATATTTTTATTTTTGTAAAAAATAATATCTATCTTTTAAGAAAATAATTTTATTTTTGTAAAAATTTTCCAGTGTTTCAAAAAAAATCTCATATTTTTGTAATAATTTTCTAGTTTTTCAGAAAATCCTATATATTTTTCCTGAAACTTATTGTATTAATTATTAAAGGGTGTATTTTTTTTATAGAATAGGTTAATAATAATTACAGTCTTTTATATCAACTATACATATATCAAAAAATAACTAAAATGAAGAATTATTTATATATTCTCCTTCTAACGTTATAAGTATAGATGACACCATTAGAATATACATATAAAATGATTACATTTATTTTAATAAAACCTTAAGTTTTCCTCTGATTTCTGTATATCCACAGGATACTGGTCAGCGAAACCAAGCCCACTACTTGTCGTCGGACTAAGCGTAGGAGTTTTTCGTGGTTTTCCTTTTCACTGACCACTCACAAAGTCCTCTTCGAAGACATGTATTGTCTCAAGATCTAGGAGTTCCCTTGTCTTCTGGGTTCAAAAATGATAATACTACATTGATAGCCGTAAGTCCGAACACCGGTGTTAAAATAAAATCTTATAAAATAATATTCATTGATTTAAAAATTAATACACCTTTAATTCTAATACTTTTAATAATCACAGTACTTAATAAATACAATTTTTATTTTAATATTGAATCAATTTATTTAAAATGTATTCATTAATATTGACTAGGTTACTAATAATAACAGTCATTTATATCAACTATGTTTATATTAAAAAATAACTAAAATGAAGAGTTATTAATATATTCTCTTTCTAACATATAAGTATAGATAGCGCCTCTAGAGTAAAAGCATTTATTTATTATGTAGTAAAAGATGACGTCATTACTTCATAATGTACAATTTCTCCCCCAAATAACAAAGTTTCTAAGTATTGCCATCCTAAACAAGTAAAATAATATTAATAAGTGTTGCCACCTTCAAAAAAAAGTAATGAATGAAAATAGTATCAAAAACGAAACTATATTAAAAATAGAAACCGAAACTAAAAATATATTAGGCTTAAGAAAAAAAAGAAATAAGCTCCCCATGTAAAGAATTCCCCCGCCAGTGTAAAGAATTTCAGTTGAAATTTAGAGTGAGCATGCGTATCTTCTGCTGTGCAACTAAGTGCTTTGGTTATCAAGAGAAAACATTTTGCGTTCTCATTAACTTAAGTTGAAGCATTTCTTATTGAAAAAGGTTTTTATTATCAAAAACTAAAGAACAAGGTGAGGATTTAACAATTTTGTTTTATGGTTGACGTGACGTCTCATTTAAATCAGCTTGATCAGAAACTACAGGGGAAAGGAAATTTTTTTTCTATGTGAGCAGAAGTTAATTCGTTTGAAAACAAATCATATTTTTGCTCATTATTTTCAAAAAGAATCTTTGATTCACTTTCAAGCCTTTGAAACATAGTAAAAAAATAATTCTGATTTATGTAAACAAGAGTTTTAAATATGAGAGACGTTTTCTCATCGGGTTTCAACAATTCAGAAACAACAAAGCGACGATAGCCTTCATTGAAAAAACATTTTAACACTATTGTTACAAAATTTAATTTTCCACCCTCTAATAATGAGATTAGCAATTTTGAAATCCAATTGCTGGATTTAAATGACGAAGAATTGTTGAACTCGAAATTGCTTTTTCTAATGACAAACCAAGTTCACTAGCCACTCTCCTTTTGCAAATTAAATCAGGAAGGTGCAAGTTTCGTTTTGATAGAGAGCACCGCACTGGTAAAAGTACACCTTATCTCACAACCTCACAGATAGACGGCAGCACAACTCATTCGTGAGGCCACTTCCTCAAATTAGATATAGATCTATAGGAGAAGGAAATTTCCCACAAAATCCCTGTACCCTTGGTATTGCTCAGCAACCGACCGCAGGACTTTCGATTCCTCAGATTTTACGAGACACAGATATCGCATGTGCTGAGTGAGTCTTAACGTAGTCGAGGACTAAACCCCGGACTCTCGGAACTGGAGTCCGATTCTCTTAGCACTGGTCTACCACGGCATGGAATTGCAAATTTGAACATCTTAGCGCCAATATGGGAACAATGGAGAAAAACAAATGTGAAATTTTTTCATAGCACAAGTTGTCTTCCATGAAAGACTTGGAGTTGATTTTTAACGCATGCAATAGCATTTTTGACTTGTGCTAAAAAAGTAGCTCAGCTGAAAGCTAGTTTTTAGATAGATATTTTTTTCATCTCCATCAATTGAAAAAAATTAGTATTTTCTCGGAAAAGAATGTTTAAATTGCAATTTATTTAATGGTTATTTTACCAAATTCAAACAAACCAGCTAAATAACCATAAATAAGATAATATTCAAACTGTTAATTTTAGAAAAACCGTTTATTAACTGCTTTCACTTAATACAATTAAACAACCAGAATTTTATCGCACCAACTAGTCCCACCTTATGAAGCCTCTAAGTCTTCTCCAATTTGTGAGCCTGGACTAGTAAAATACGATACTCTCATACATGCATAGATAACAACACCATAAAATTGCTTAACACAAAAAAATTCTAGTATCATCCTTCTTTTACGATAAGTGAAACAACTAAATTAAATTAATAACCACATTCCAAGGTTCTTTTGATAGAATACAACTTAATCTCAACCTAACTCCAATGCCCATTGCCTAACAAAATGCTTAGCTCCAATGTCTAGTTAAATTTCTAATGGTTAAAATGGTTAAAAAAATTCCTATAGTTTCGTACTCAGGTAATTTAACCATACTAGTAGTAAACTGTTTAAAAACCGTAAAGGTAAAAAATGTTCCTTACCGTAAACTTTACGATTAATTGGATGGTCAGACTGCTGCCGTTTATTTTACCATAATTTTAGAATGAAAATACTAACAATGCATGAACAGTACCTAACAGTACATAAAATAAGTGTGGGTGGGATAGTTGGAAGAGGGTTGACCTAGACGAAAGTACATTAATCAATTGCGAACGTTCTTAGAGAAAATTACCGTAAGAGTACCCTAATTAGTAAACAGCATTTTTCCTCCCAAAATAATTTTAAGTTTAAAAAAAATGTGACTCTCAAAAGATATTTCAATCGTTTAACTGTTGGTAATTGGTCTGTTGACTAATGAGTTTGCCAACCACTGACCTACATAGTATTAATATATAGTATTATATTATATGTAAGTGATCAAAGAGAAGAAAAAAAAGAAGTTACTCATAACATGTATTTATAATGCTTTTAACATGCAAAACAGTTTTAAAATTCTTCTCTAAAATAACAGGAAGTGATAAATTCTGATTTTACTAATTATATTTTTAATGTTGGAACTTATGTTTTGACATAATATTGCACATCCTGCTGTGTTTTAAATATAGCGGAAATAATTTACTCGCAGTCCTCTTTTTATCTTCATAACATGTTAATTTAATTTAAAACACTTTTACATTTTAACTCGGTTAAATTTTCATTTAGGTTCAAATGTCACCTTTTTATGTTGTAACATTAAAACATTATCAAATATTTCGCTTTCTATGGGAGCAATTTATATTTCGTCCTTTATTCAACAATGTTGTTCTGAGGTGACTGAACTACAACAATTTGCGGTCAACGTTCCAGCATTATTTTCTTTATGTGTGTCCACTTCCAAAAAACGGTATAATGTAACTAGCTTTTTACGCATTTTTAAAGAAAAATATCTGCTTAGTGTTTGAAACACTTTGAAAAAGAAATGATTACTCTCAGATGAGTTACAAAATGGAAAAAAAAGTGAAACATTAAGGTGTTTAAAATATAAGTAAGATTAAAAGAAGTATTATGTCATTTAAGCAACATTTATTTTTTAATAAAATTTTACCGTATTAAATGATTTTAACTTTTAACTTTCATTTTTTTAAACGTGACATTCATTTTAATACATAAATAGTCGTAGCCTTTTTAAATTACTTGAAAGTCACATATCTTATTCAACATATTTAAATTTAATATTGTATTATTCAAACACATAGTTTTTTATGTGAAATGTTTTCTGTGAAGATTTTTTTAAGATTACAAGAATTATTATTTCATTTAAGCAACACTTCTTTTATAAATCAAACTTTGCTAAAATAAATGTGTGTGCGATTTTGACTAAAAATTGAAACTTTAATTTTCATTTTAGCTTTGTATTTTGATTTTAAAAATTGACTTTTATTCAGTACTTAAATAGTTGTAGCTTTTTTAGTAATTTTTGAGAAATATTATATTACGTTATTCAAAGTATTTTTTTAAAATTAAAAATAATAATATTCAAATGTGTAAAAAATTAAGCTTTTCCCTCTATTTTGCTTTGCTGCTATTATTTACTATCAACTTGCAAATACTATTATTATTATTATTAGGGCATCTAAAACGATAAATTCTGAGAAAAAGTATTTATTGCATTAGTATCGACGCTATTAAAAAAATTTTACGCATAAAAGGAAACTCTGATTAAAATAAAATAATACATTTAAAAAGACTTTTTTTTATTTTAATTAAATTAAAAAGCCATAACTTTGACATAACTAAATTTTAAAAAAGTATTTAATAAATTTTTCAAATAAGGGTAAAAAGTATTAAAAATATTTCATTTTATATGCAAAAAATTGAAGGTTTATTTTCATTGTTATATTGTCTAGATTGATCTTTTAAGAAAATTGAACGACTGCAATTTATAATAAATTTCGAATATAGATCGTAAGTATTAGAAAAAGGTATAAGATAAGTTCTATTTTTTTAATAACAGAAGTAATGTATTTGTCGTATTTTAGTTGTGATTCCACTCTAGAAGAATTGGACTGTAATGTTTTTATTAAAAAATCAGATATCAAATAAAATTAGAAAACGCACTTGAATGAATTGTTATTAAATGTATGAATAACCAATCGGCATTAAAATTAGTAAATTTTACTTTAGTAATTAAATTAAGTAATTAAATTTTACTTTAATAATTAATTATAACGTAAAAAATAGCCTTAATTTTGATAATTAATTTAAATAACAACTTGGTAAACTAACTTTCTCTTTAATAATTATCTTTAATATAAACTTTAAATTTAATAATGAATCTGATCCTTCCATAAACTTTAAATCAGATGCTTGGATGACTGGATGAGTAACTTTTAAATCATTAATTAATTTTAATAAGCAATTTAAGATTTTTAACTCTAGCAATTAATTAAATTAAGTATTTGAGATGAGTGATTTTTTTTCTCTAGTGATTAAGACTAACTGTGATACTTTATTTTAGCTTTAATGATAAATTTTATAAACTGTGTTAAAAAAGTAATCTTTAAGTAACAATTATTTAAATATTTCAATTTTTCATGTGAACATTGTAGATGTTATCTAGTATTTTTCATTGTTACTTTAGGGTGACTGAACTGGACCAACTTACGGTCAACTTATGAGCATTATTTTTTTGTCCGGATCCATAAACGGTAAAAGATAACTAGCTTTTTTAATCACGAAAAAAAAAAAAATGCTTTTGTTGCGTTTTAGTTTCGATGGAACATACACCATAAGAAAGAAGCTATTATAGCTTGATGAGAGATGGAATGAAACTAAAGCTTAAAATTTTGCATGTGTGGGATCAATAAAGGGTTGATGGAGAATTTTGAATATACACATAGAGAGCAATTACGCTTCAGACAATGCATCGTTGGAAATACTGTGTGCAAATGGAAAAGCTACATGGCGCCCCCGCGACGATTTGGGCGTTTTTTATTATGGCTCGTATGATCGTTGTGGGCGTATGCTTTGACCAGGTTTCTAGACTCTCAAATGTCGTTATGATCCCTAGCTGACACTGAAGTTTCCTAGAATATGAAAAATCGATGGAAGGTATTGACGGACGTTATGATAGTTTGGCTTTTGTTAAAAAAGGGTTTTGGTCCTTTTTGTTTTTGTGATAAAGACAGAGTGTAAGAGAAATCCTATTTAATTTCGAAGGAGAATAAGAAAAAATATAACCCATGTTTTTACTTATTTTGTTTTGAATAAAAAAAAATGCTTTGTTTTCATTTATTAGTAAACAGATGATAAACCCTTAAAGGTCCAGAAGTAATCCATTCCTACTAAAATCAAGCTGCTCTTCATACCTTTAAAAACTGTGTTATTTTTATGTCATGTCTAGCATATAATACCAATGATGTAACTAATTATAATTTAAATAATTTTATTTTATTTTATAATCGTCGCTGAACAGCCTACCCAATTTTGAGTTTACGACTACCAGTGTTCAACTCCATAACCTTGCCATTTCGAACCCAATCTAGGGGACAAAGGAATCCCTGGATTAACTATTAAAAGACATTTACCTTCGTGGAGGACTTTTTGACGGAACTAATGCGCATTTGCGCTGCATGAGGAGGAAAACATCACACGGTCAACCTCACGGCAAGGGGACTCTAACCCATGATCCGTCCACCACTGAGATTATTTTACGTCAGCACTGTGCGAGCCGGTTGCAGAATTCTCATCGACAATCCATCGCTGGGATTTGAACCCGGGTGACCTAATTGGGAAAGCTATACCTGATATATGTATACCCTGAGCCCCCACGGCCCAATTTGTTTAAATGTAAATATGACATCACTAATATTTCTAATAATAATATATTTTTTTTTTGCGAGGTATCGGACCGAGTAAGTAAAAGTTTCAAACCGTATGCTTGATGTCGTTGGTCTGTAAAGGGCTAAAAATATGTTTGTTGGTTGGTTCTAATGCCACTTTCCACACGGGCAAGCCTGCTTGGTGAAACCGAGCAAATTTAAAGCAGGGTGTGCGATTCTTGTTTTTCGGTGGCGTCATCTATGGCCAAGAATTTGACTTCTGCCACATCATTCGTCACACCTGTTTATAAGGCGGACCCATTCATCCATTCATTCATTCATCCACAGATCGTAATTTTTACCAGAATCAGAGAACAATCAATCTCCAATCCAGTACCCCCAGAGGTATTGATTTGTTATGGGAACATGGAGGACTTTGCGACTCGACAGAATTTTAACGTGCATCAGTCACCAACTACACGGGGAAACTTCTGCCGGCAGGGTTCGAACCCACGAACTCTCTGACATGGGCCCAGCGCCCTACCGACTAGGCTATCCCGGCCTAAACATTTGTAAAATTATTAACTAAAACTAAAAAGAATGTATTCTAATAATAAATAAATAAATTGAAAGGAACAAATCATTGCAATTATATTTACATCCGTTATAAATATATTTAGAAAATTTACCCGAGAGGCAAAAACATCAATTATTTATAATGAGTCGGATGTGGAACAAAACGGTTTATTTTCTCCAAGTAAAATACATTATGATTAGTATTAACTCGGTAGATTTTTTCTTTTAGATATATTTCCTTTTATAACTGTCTATGAACAATTTACTCACTTAAATGGATTCCATGGAATAAAGTTTATCCCACTAATTATGATCACGATTTATAAGACAAGAGCAAATAAAAAGACCAACTCGATTTTGTGCAGATTATTTTCTAGTGGATTTGCGTTTATTAAACTGCAACACAACCGCCCAGTCCAATGATCCACCTATGCCTGAGGCGCAATGTCTAAAGATTTAAAATGAGAACTGCTCTGTCAACCGATGATATATCTTGAACTATTCAGTTACCCTGTGCCAACTTTTAAGTCCAGATGCTCTGGCCTATTGGAATGTGTCAAAGTACTATTGTCTGCCACTCGGCATATTTTTTTTGGAAATTTCAGCACTGTAGCTAATGAATAATAAATTAAAAAACTAGCAATTATGATATTATTAGAAACTTTTGCGAATACTGAGCAATAATATGGTTTGAATTCGCTACGACCTCAAAAGCATAAATCAAGCATAGAAATGGACATATATAGTTTCGGTTCCCAAAACAAGAGCATTTCTCGGTTTCTAAACACCAAACGATATTAGAAAAGTAAAGAGATAATTGCGAGTAAAGTGGTTTAACGAATCAGTACGAAAGGACAAGCTTGAACAAGAATATAAAGAGAAGAGTGTTAAGAAACTGGTATGACAGGGTTTTGGCGGTAATCCCAGGGAGCAAAAAATTAAAATAGAATAGATTTCCATACATTGTGAAAAAGTCGAAGGATAGAACTGAATTATTAGAATTTTTTAAAATATGGAGTGATTTTCAGAAATCAAGTTCGGTAGTTTATGAGCAATGATGGTTGATTTTAGTAGAAGAAAACGCAGACCTATGATTAGAATTCCAACTATGAAGGGGAATGGAAGATTGTTTAATATTATGATTTTGGGCATATCTTTCATGTTCTTTAAGTCGAAATTTAAGGTTACGTTTTGTTAGTTCAATAAATGATCAGCCGACCCAATTTTGGGTGAACATTGGTAGTCTTAAACCCGAAATTGGGTGGGCTGTTCAACGAAGGTTATAAATTAGAATAAAAAATTCGATACACTGACAGGAAATTTCGTAAATGCCCTAACTATTAATAAGAGATATAGGGTCTTCTTTTTATTATCTTGTTCATATTTGTTCCTCTTTTCAGATTAGTTAAAACACTTTGCAAATGTTTATCTATTTACTTTTCTAATGTCATTTGGTGTTTAGACACTAAGAAAGGTTCCTGTCTAGAGAATCGATACTATATTTTGCCCATTTCTGTACTTAAATTTGTGCTTTATTCACATTGTTTTTCTCATTAGTCTGCGTAACACAAAGTATACCCTATACTTTCGGATAGTATGTTTTTGTTCTTTGTTTTTATCGCTACTTATTCACATTGTTTTTCTCATTTGTCTGCGTAACACAAAGTATACCCTATCCTTTCGGATAGTATGTTTTTGTTTCTTGTTTTTAGTTATACTGATTCACATTGTTTTTCTCATTTGTCTGCGTAACACAAAGTATACCCTATCCTTTCGGATAGTATGTTTTTGTTCCTTGTTTTTAGTTATACTTATTCACATTGTTTTTCTCATTTGTCTGCGTAACACAAAGTATACCCTATCCTTTCGGATAGTATGTTTTTGTTCCTTGTTTTTAGTTATACTTATTCACATTGTTTTTCTCATTTGTCTGCGTAACACAAAGTATACCCTATCCTTTCGGATAGTATGTTTTTGTTCCTTGTTTTTAGTGATACTTATTCACATTGTTTTTCTCATTTGTCTGCGTAACACAAAGTATACCCTATCCTTTCGGATAGTATGTTTTTTTCCTTGTTTTTAGTTATACTTATTCACATTGTTTTTCTCATTTGTCTGCGTAGCACAAAGTATACCCTATCCTTTCGGATAGTATGTTTTTGTTCCTTGTTTTTAGTTATACTTATTCACATTGTTTTTCTCATTTGTCTGCGTAACACAAAGTATACCCTATCCTTTCGGATAGTATGTTTTTGTTCCTTGTTTTTAGTGATACTTATTCACATTGTTTTTCTCATTTGTCTGCGTAACACAAAGTATACCCTATCCTTTCGGATAGTATGTTTTTGTTCCTTGTTTTTAGTTATACTTATTCACATTGTTTTTCTCATTTGTCTGCGTAACACAAAGTATACCCTATCCTTTCGGATAGTATGTTTTTGTTCCTTGTTTTTAGTTATACTTAATCACATTGTTTTTCTCATTTGTCTGCGTAACACAAAGTATACCCTATCTTTTCGGATAGTATGTTTTTGTTCCTTGTTTTTAGTTATACTTATTCACATTGTTTTTCTCATTTGTCTGCGTAACACAAAGTATACCCTATCCTTTCGGATAGTATGTTTGTTTTTTTCTTTGTTTTTAGTGATACTTGCAAGTATTGAATTAAAGAACAAAGCAATAGTAAGCAAATATCAGTTTTGCCATGCAAGCGGAAGGAAAAGCTATATTTTTTTATAAATATCAAGTTGCTTGCAGCTTGCTTTCCACAACAAACTTAATTGCACGGTTTAATATAATTATCAATGTAACAACTTTATAGAAACAATTATAAGTGACTCAAACTTCCGATATTATGTTTTAACTGTGTCTCGATATTTTTGAAAGTATGATATTCGAAATGTGTTCGTAAAAGTAACAGTAACTAAGTTGCGTTAGTTACTTATGTTGTGTTATTAATTTGTTAACTTAATTAAAATTGTTAATGTGTTAACTTAATAACTTAATAAAGTTGCTAATACTGTAATATTGAATCTAGACTGGCTTAAATTTGACAACCTCTTCTGTACAATATTTCCGGTAATTGTTAAGTCCAGTTATTGTGATCATAGGTGTTGAAACATTGTTTTTAAAAGGTCATTTATCTCAAACTCGTGTGCCAGGAACGTGGCGACACCACATTTTCAAATAAAAAAGAGAGAGGTTCTTTCTTAAGGTGTAGGTGGGATTATTGAGTCACGCATCTCGTGTCTTCCTCAACATAACTATTAACGCCCTTTGTTGTTTTTAAGACCCCAGTCGTAAAAAGTGATCACTCCTTATTCTTAAAAGAAACACTCATTCTTTAAAAAAAAACTCTTTAAGTGGGGCAAATCATTTAAAAAAAGTAAAGAGAGCAGTAAAGATAGAAACCATTTTATATGACTCTTATTTCCTCAAATAAACCAAACGAAAGGGCCTTTTTTCGTGAAATACTTATTTTATGAATCAATTTTATCAAATACTCCGACACGCGCGAGGTATAAAAATCATTATAAAACAATAGGGACTCCTATTCTTTGCTTTAAGTTAGATCGTAATATTTTTAATAAAATGAGAGTAAAATTGCCGTCTTTAAGCTATAAATTTTAATTTAAAAAGAACGTTTAGAGTTATAACGACATATTGGCTTCGGGCTGCTTTTTTTAATAAGATATTTTTTTGTGGGTTGAAAAGATTTAACTTGCATTTACGTAGAATCAGAAGAATCTTTGTAATTCGTTTGTTAAATAGTTTCTTGCGTCAGCCTTTGTTATTCTATGAAAAGAGTTTTTTATTCAGGATATAAAACTGTAGGAAGAATATTTTTAGCCTTTTTTAGTTAATTTTCTTTTCTTTCTTTTTTTTTTTTTTTCAAAATGGGGATTGAGGTTATTTTTACTTTTTTAAACATATTTTTAATAGATAAACATAATTTACAGATTACATATTTGCGCTTAATGTAAGGATGTCAGAAGGCAAAATGTGGTACAATTTATTCCCAAAGTTTTGTTTTAGCTTTTAACTGTTTTAATTAAATAAAGGCAGAGTGAAGGTGTAGTATTAATTTTTAATATCTAAGTCTATTTTAAGGAAGTGGCACTATTTGTGTATCATAAAATCTTGATGCCGAACGAAATATTTTATATAGATTTTGGGACATTGAGTTTGAACATGTTATTTTTTTAGGCCATTAGAATGTTTCCTCAGTTATTCTTTAAATTTATTTAATGTTGCGTAAAGAAATGAAAATTATACTCTGTTTCAAGTTAAGAAAAAAACATTATCCTTATGGAGAGAGCCTGTTTTCATCTAAGTGCATGCCGAATGGATGCTAAGCTCCAAGCGCGAACTAGTATCAACATCGAACTCTTGAAACGACGTTGAACAGCCTTCTTTTTGCTTACTTTCTTAAATCGTATGAAGTGAGAAAAATAAATCTTATCGTTTGATAATAAGTTTTGTTAATAAGAATTAATGAAACATGATATCTAAAATTTATAACAAAATACGTCTTTCTGTTCCATTTAAAGAAACTGATGAAAGAATAATAAATAATGTTTCTGGCAGACGATTTTCTTCTACATCGTTACATAAAAATAAAAGAAAAATCTTTATCTCGCACTTGATTTGTTAAGCGCATGTCAGCTCAAGACGCGCTATTTTTAGTGGTTCAATCAAATCTAATGCTATCGCAACGTCATATAGTTGTTTCTTTTTCAAGTGCGAATGTTTTTTTTTTTTAATCGTAAAATGTCGCCAAGTCTAGGATTCCAGTAAGACTACGAAACTATAACCTTTTTCAATAATTATATGACATATATCGTAAAAGATAGCATGATTTAAATTTCTGACGGGCGAGTTTAACTTTTAAAATCTTTTATATTGTTTTAAAATCTCGTGTCTTTGTTCAAAACTCGTGTTTCTCTTAGGTACATTGTTAATATTAATTTTTAAATTCCATATAATTTTATGAAAATAAATATGTGTAAACTAATAAAGTTAATTTTATGTATTAATTGATTAAGATTCTGATGCCATTTTTTACTTTGTCTTTTTTATTAGTTTATGTAGAATCACTTTAAATTAAGAGGTTTTCAAAAAGAAACTATAATTTAACAACTAAAAACGGGGTGAAATAATTTGACATCAATGAATATTCATAAAAACATGATCAAAATAAGCAATACTAAGATGCACGTTGTAATGCAGTTGTTTTAGCAAGCATACAGTTTTACTTATTATTTGTCCGTTGTCTATATAACATGCTTACAAAAGTCAATCATTACTAAGGTATTTTAATTAGTTTTTCGCCATTATAAAGATCATTTCTCTTTATTTGCACCTAGCACACTATTTTTAGCTTTTGCCCTTACCAGTAACTCAACATGAATAAGGTTATATCTCTTTAATACCATTTTTGAGCTCCGACCACTTTTAGTTATCCGACTGTATTAGTACTTGGAATTCGTGAATAATGTTGTCCTTCCCTTTTCTAATACATTATTAAATATATGAAAACATAATGTGGAGGATTAATTATTATAAAAAAAAAATACATGAATGCATTCGAAGTCCTAATTCATAACAACGATGTTTTTAAAGAGGGCCCAGTTACAATAAAAAACAACAATTGCTTTTAAGAAATAAAAATGTATAATTTATTCATTATTAAAAATGTTCTCAAATATTGTTTCAAAGCTTAATTAAACACGGATGCATAAATCGTTATAAAGGACATTCCATATCCATAAAAAAAAAGACACAATTATTTAAGGTACTCTTAAACTTCCCATAATTCCCTATTCGACTTGCAAGTGTTCAAGGGCATGAGTATCATAAGTGAACCAACTTCAGAATGATTTCATTGTATTTTATAATAACAGTCATTCGGGGGAATGATCAAAGTAAAAGATTAAAAAGTTCCGTTCTCTATACACCTTCATCTGACCTTCAGTAAGATCAAGGTACGGCTGTTCGTTTTCGCTTGGGCTCTGTCATTACGGAGTCCCTCTCCCAACGACACAGAGGAAGTGCTACGATATTTATTTGAGTAAGACAAAGTAATTACCGTGTTTGTTTCTGATTTTATTGAAGATGGTAAAAAAAAAAAGAGTTTTTATATCTTGGTTACCTTGAATATTATAATGTTATGTTTGTAGTCCTCATCAACACTTTAAATCCGTTGAATCTGTTTTGCCTTATTCGCTTTTCTTCTGTGCTATAAAGTGGGATGGAATTAAAAAACTGGTTTTTGAATGCGTTGAAATATAATAAAATTTTATCACTTCTATTGTGTTAAAATGCAAAATAAAAAAGGCATATGTATAAAATGTTGCTTGTTGCGAAATTGTGTACCATAAAGGTAAAAGTAAAGGATTCCTGCTATAACCCGTTTATGGCCAGGGGGTCAATTTTTGACCGATGCCCTGATTGGGGCAATGTGGTTCACACTGCGCATAGACCCCCTTTAGTTCTCAGACAAGCTGACCATAAAGGTACTTACTCTAAATAAGCATTTATTTTTCGACGAATATTCATTTAATATTCTTAAAGTGGGAAGGACATTTTTAAAATACGGTTTTAGTAGTTTAGTCAAAAAAAGGGCTCAAAATTATGGGTATTTTTAAGATTTTTTTATTTAATCATTTTCTTTCACATAAGTTTTTTTCAGAATATCAATAATCCCGATTCTTTATATGAAACTTACCCGAATAATTTTAAACAAAATATTTAAAAAAAATTATTTAAATGAGAAATATTAAAGAAATTTTTGAAATGTATATAAATTTCAACATCTCACTCACATTGTAATTTTAAATGAAGAGAAATGAACAAAGTTGCCAAAGAAATCTCCATGGAAATAAATATATATATATATACACACGTGACATTTTGAAATTTCGTTTTAAAAATAATAAGTATTCAATAAATATTATTTTACAGCATAAAAATAATGTTTAATAAATACAGAGTTCCTCCTTGGAATAAAAAAGGGCAGGGGGCTTCCTCACAGAAAAAGGCACTTTTAATTTTAAAGGGCATTTTTATTTTAATTTTAACACTTAACACCGTAAAAAATTATCGAAATGAGTAATGTGTAAATGTGAGTAATGTGTAATGAGAATTTGAAACTCAACAATTTATAAGTTACCGTCTTATACTATTTTATGTGTATATTTCAAAAAGTAATTTTCAATCATTATCTAAATAAGAAAAAAAAAAATTGTTTATAAATAATGATTAAAGGCATGCTTAGAGACAATCTTTGTGCATAAATTTTTATTTATTTATTTTTTTTTTTTCAAAAAAAGTAAACTAAAAAAAATTATTTTTTCATAAACAGTTTAAAAGATTTTTTCTATAATTTATACTGAAAATCATTTGAAAATTTTGTTGTTGTTGTTACTTATCCTCACTGCCTGACGGAGTCAGACAAGATCCATGAGTTCGTTGACTGAAACGAAGTCGAAGACTATGAGAGGATTGCCAAAGAAATTCTCCTTAGAGAGTCCCATGCAATCCAAGAGGTGCTCAGGAGAAGCCTGATGAATTTGGCACTTGGCGCAGGTGACAAAGGTTGCTGAAAGTGAGGGACTTGAGGGAGGGGGGGAAAGTGAGAGTGTGACCGCTAGCAAGCCTTGATAGAACAGTCTGGGTACGTCTGTCACACGGGAGGTCAAGGGACAAACCTGGTTTTGATCCCTTGTACCAATAATGGGTTGGGGGTGTTTTCCACTCATTTGAAAATGAACATTTAAATGTGCATTTTCTATTTAAAAACGGTTCTTATTTAAAAAATAATTTTAAAATTTAAAATCACTTAAAATTTTATAAATGTACCCCCTTGAAAAAAGAGAAAATTATAAAATTTTAAACGAGTTGAGAATAATTCTAAATATTTGTAATAGTAATCGGAATTAAACCTATAAACACAAATATTTTCTGTGTGCAATTATTATTTTAACAGTTAATTATAATTTTTCTTAAAAATCGATCAGATTAAATAGTCTTGTCTTTTTTTAAAGGATGGCGACTTATTTTTACAAAAAGGGCGCATTTATTGGGATCAAAGAGCAAACAGGATGGCAGCCCTTCCAAAAATGCTGACATGTACTCATGTTTCAATGAAAAAAATTTTAAGTTGTACTTCTCATAACTCGATATGCTTTTTGTTTTTAGTAAGTTAGGTGTTTTTAATCCGTGTCCTCTGGCAATTAAAATTGATGAAAATAAAGATATGCAAAGTGTCATGACTTTCTCGAATTTTAATGATGACGTTAATGATTTAGAAAGAATTTTTGAATAAAAATAAATTATAGGGAAGAAGAAAAAATATATAATTTTCAATATATAAAGATTTATTTTGCTGGCCAACCCAGAATTGTATATAGCGCCGTTTGCGTCCAAACCAATTTTTTTTTTCTAACCTACAAAATTTTCCAATTCCTTAAGATTATAAATATTGAAGCTTAACGCTTTGACACAGAATATTTATTAAACATATTTTTCATTATTTTATATTAATTCAGATTAAAATTGTGAAAAATATTATTTTTAGCATTATAATGATTCATAGTTATTAAAAAAAGCATGAAAGATCAAGGTAATGAAAGATCAAGTTATTAAAAAAGCATGAAAGATCAAGGTTCTATGTTTAAGGTAAATCTTCCAAACACGGCTCACTTCCAAACAATAATTGTTCAATTTGCTCTAATTTGCATATATTGAGATATAAGAAAAACAGTTATTTATTATTGAAATTTCTTTAATTTACTAAAGCAATTATTGATATTTTTTTTAATATTAATGAAAAAAAAATGTAAGCTACGTTTTTCGGATTTTATATTTTTGTACAAATATAATTCCACTAATTTGACAGAGTGTTTTCAGTAATTATTAGACTGTCTTTTAAAAACAAAAAACACCAAAATATATTATGCTTGTAAGTAGAATGGCATAAATACATAAATTTCTAATATATAAAATGGACACCGGTGTCCCATCTGCGTCAAAGGGGTAAGTTCTCTTTATATTTAACTTTAATGCCATAATTTTTTTTAAAGTTAAATCAAGATGAAAGCCAAACTTATGTTTTTGTTGTTCCTGTGGCGTGTAAATGATTTGATCATAAGAATTAACATTATACATCCAAGAACAACTACTTATATATTTTGTAGTCGTTCTTGGATAGTAGAATGAATGAAAAGAATCCATAAAGTAGAATGCATAAAATAGTGAATAGTCCTTCTGGAGGAATTACTAATAATCAAATTACATATTTGTAATTTTATGGGAAGACAGGATTATAATTACTAAGTTAGTAAAGTATTTTGATTAAAAACTATTTCAGATAAAGCTTGTAAAAAATATGTGGATTATAACAATGAATATCGTCTATCCAATTATTCGTTTATTTAAAAGGTAACATTTTAACAAGGCTAAACGGCCTGTGTAAAGGTCAGGGAACTGGTTTTGCATCAGAAAGGTTCTGGGTTCGACTCCTGGGCATGGATGTTTTTTTCATTCTAGGTACTATCTGTCCTTACTGTGGGAGCAACGTTTTGGCCCACCTAATATGGTGCCCCTGAAAGAGTGGCCAACAAATCTGCCCTTCAGATGCCTGTATGACGAAAGGTCATTCTCCAGTTGGGCATTGGAACAAAAAACATTTAAACAATGCCTAAAGATATTACAGATCTGCTTTCATTTTATTCTTCAAAAGTAAAGTTTGGGGTTTTAGTTGATTTTCTTGAGTTTTAATAAACATTTATCCTGTATATAATAGACATTTAAGAAAACGGCGAGAAACGTAGATGCTTCAGATTAAGTGTAGTTTGTAGTTCCATGAGTGCGTAAGTTCAGCTGTCAAAAAAACCCTTTCACATATCTCTTATATTATTTTTTATTTGATGAGGAGAAAAACACTATTGTGTTTACGGCGAAATAGAGGAAAGTCAATTTATCATATAGCGAAAATTCATAAATGAAATAAACAACTAATAATAGTAATAAACAACTAATAATTAGAATAAAATTTTGCATTTTTCTTCTTCTTTAAGTTAATGGAATTTTGAAATTCTTCATTTATTTACATACCAGTGAAGGAACATTTTAGTGAAAGGGATTAGATTTATATACAGTAATTTATATTTTTTCCAATCTCTTTGCCTTGCATTAGTCTTGAATTTACGCAATTTTTTATTTTTGTTTTTACTATAGTTTAAGAGAAAGTTTGAATTTTGATAGCTTTACTGCTCATTGCAGCTTGGTCTACAGTTAAATAACAAATCCTGTTTGTAATTCAACTGGAATTATATAAATAGTTAGCAGGTTTTATGTTATTCTCAAAACAATCAAAAATCAAAATTGCACCTTTTTATTAATATGCATGTTTTCTGAAAAGCATTTCAGTGAGTGCAATTTTAAAAAAATTTATACAATAAAATTAAAATCTAAATTTATCTTTGCTTTGTATTAGTTTTGCATTTTAGTCTAATAAACTTGTAATAGACCTATTAAATTATGATAAAAGAGGAAGGTTTATATATATATATATATATATATATATATATATATATATATATATATATATATATATATATATATATATATATATATATATATATATATATATAATATTGATACTTTTTTCCCCTGTAATTGCAGATTAGACTACTAGTTATGTGGCTAATTGCGTTTGAAATTAAACTGTAATTTCTTCAATAATTAACAGCTGCTGAGCTATTTCTAAGATAATGAGATTTAAAATCATTTATTTGTTAAAAAAATATTTTCTAAAATGACATTATAGTGAAACTATTAGAAAAATTAATAATTAGTGTATTTATAAAAAATGCATTTAGTTTGTTAACAAATTCTTCACAAAATATTACAAAACTAATTATTACAAACTAATCACTGAATCAAAGCTTAGTTATTCAAATGCCCTCTGGATGTAAAACAAACGAGATGTAAAGCTAAAGAGCTAACTTTTCAGTTAGTTATCAAATAAAGAATAAAATGATTGAAATAAAAAAAATTAAAAGAAATATTCTAAATTACTCTTTGCAAAGCAAGTTTTTCATCTTTACTTAAATAATCATAAAATTGAAGGGCGTTATTGAAATATTTATTTTATTGAAAATCAGATAAATTATCTTACACAATACCATGTTATAACTGAAAGTAATCTTCAATTCTTAAATGCGTTTAGTTGTTGAATGCTATATAGACATATATTTGGCCTAAATCAATGGTTATAAGCGATTTAAAATAAAAGGATTAAAATCGGTTTTTCTTTTTAAAACAAATCAAATGATTTAAAATTGCGATTTAAATTTTAATTTAAATTAAATGATTTAAATCTTACCAATATCTTGCATACTAATAGATAAAATTTATGAGCTTAATTTATTTTATAGCAATATGAAAAGTTATTTATTTTATTCCCGTTATAGCTCCTTGACTTTACTTTACTTACTAGATAGTCATTTTTACCAATTAATTTCGTGTAGGAACACTTTATAAAAATATGTTTGGCCTAGATCAGTGGTTGAAATTAAGTTATTGAAATCAATGTTCATTTCTTAAAAAAATTTGTATGAAATAGCGATTTAAATCTAACGTAAATTAAATGATTGAAATCTTACAAACCCTGGATACTAATACATCAAATATATGAGTACTATTTACTTAATCAAATCAATATGAAAAGTTATTTTTTTACTTCCGTTATAGCTTCCTGATATTACTTAACTAAATAGGCAGTCCTTTTTTTCTTCTCTAAGATTGCATGCCAGTATTTTCTATATTCAATTCTGACCTGAAAGTAGGGCATATGCTCACTCATAATACGTATATGTTGTTTGAAAGAATTTACTTTTAAGTTATCTTCAGTAATAGCAAACAATACAAGCCCCATAATTACTTGTGTGTATATGGCAAACATAATCTAATGGAGTTCCGCAGTTCTTATTATCACCCATTGTTTCACCTTTACTTCAGACACCATTTTTGTTCAAAAGTAATATCCAATGTTTTGTTCATGCCCACATCAGAAAAACATGTTCTTTCGTTTAAGAGAGTCAAAAATAGGTTTTTTTTAAATAGTTTTATGGAAAGATTAAAATCATGATTTCTCGATTTGGTGTTTGTGAATTGAAAGAGAACAACGAATAAATTTACTTGCTTTGCGTAGAGCAATTCTTTTTTAAATTACTTGTAATGTGGAAAAGATATCCTTTTTATGGATGCATTATAGTTCACTAGTTCAATATGTAATTGAAAACATGCAGCTTCAAAAATAAAACGTGTTACAAAATATGATGCCTTAAATCTCGGGTGTCTCTTTGGAAACTGAAAATTAATAACAAATCCTTTATCTCTTTCACGTTATATATTGAAATTATATCAGCATTGACTTTGAAATTATATACATTGAAAATTAATAATGAATCATTTATGTATTTGTCGCAGATGGGACACCGGTGTCTCTTTTATGTACTTTTTCTGACGCTCTAATTTTAAGCAAAAATGTATTTTGGTATTTTTTAGTTACAAAACAAACAGTCTAGTAGTTTCTAAACAATCTGTTAAATTATCAGAATTATATTTATACTAAAATATATAATCCAAAAAAAAGTAGTTTAAAATTTTTTTTTCATCATATTCAAAATTTCATGAAAAATTTCTTTTCTAAATTACAGAAATTTCAATGACAAATAACTTTTTTTAGACCTAAATAAATTGCAATTTTAAAAATTATTGTTTGGAAGATTTTTTCCTTTAAATCAAAAAAAGACACTGGTGTTTCGTGCTGTATTTTATAAACATAAATTATTAAAATGGCAAATATAATATTTTACATATTTTGTCCTAGATTAATATAAAATAATGAAAAATAAAGCTTCTGCGTCAGACAGGGAATTAATTGTATTTAAAAATTAATACAATAGTCTCGATTCTTTAAGGACTCATAGTAAATTTTTATCATTTGTATTTCTATGTTTACTGGACTACAGATTTCATGAAAAAAAAAAATTTTTTTTTTAAAGGAAAACTAAGCATTGAAATATAAATACAGCGACGTATTAATTATTCCCGCTAGTGCTATTTCAATATTTTGATTTTAAAAGTGAATTTATTTCACCTTTTTTTAAAAAATACTTTTGAATTTTTTCTACTCGATACAAAACTGTTGCTTGCGTGTACCATTACGAGTCTTGTATTAAAAAAAAAATTAATACTATATTTTATTGTATTTATTTTGTAAATGAACGAAAAAAATCATTGCGGCATAACATTTGGAAAACTGTTTCCAATTCTATTAATGTAAATTAAACTCTAAATGCTAATGAGATTGTTGGAGGGAAAATAAAGCAAAGAAGCAGTGTATACTGGTCTTGTAAAAACCAAGAATTTTAAAACCAAAAATGAAAAATTTGTAATTAAAATGCATTTTTATTAAACTCACTCTCTCAAAAACAAAAGGAAGAAATTTTGTGTTTAAAACCAATATTTTCTCTTTTTTTTTATTCTTTATTCTTCTGGTTGGAATTTTTTTCTTAATGTAAATATGCTACATAACTGAATGTATAAATAAATCTTTATTAGCCTGTAGCGTTTACGCTTACATTCACACCTTTTCACAAGGAAATTTGCTTCTCACATTCTATTCTTCTTCGAATTGAGGGCAAAGTCGTTTATAGTCCCCGTACCCTCAGTTTGTTAGTGGTTCAGAATTCATCTCTGAAATCAAAGCATTGCGTAGGATGTAAAATATGAGCTTTAACCTCACCTTCCACTTCGCAACCTTCTACGTTAGTATTGTACCCGGAATCCCCAAACGTTTTGCTTTGATTACGGGTGAGTGAGTGAATAAGATGTCTGATTCGGCATCTTTGCCTTTTTAACCTATCACCTTTGGTGTGATTTATCGATAAATTTCCTATAAAAGGCCCTCTTTTGTAGTTGTATGTCGTCTGATCAGATTGAAAGAAGAGCAGCAAGATAACTCATTTTTTTCTTAAAAAAAGGTGGAGATTGAAATTAAAAATATTTTTTTCTTCTTATTCACACTTATTGTATATTTTCAATAATAAATGATTTTAACTTCAGAGTTTAAAATTATACGGAATTTCAATAGTTTTTACGCATAGGTGATTAAAAAACAGTTTATGGAGAATTGATTTACGGATTAAGTCAAAAAGTGCTTTAGATGTTTGAATTTCGAAAAAAAATTAATACAATGATATAAATTTACAAATGTAAACTTCATAAAGCTACATAAAAATCTTTATAACGATTATATTAATTTTAGTAGAATACATTTTTACATTAGAATGCAAATTTAATTTGTAATACTCTTTATTTAACCATAGTTCAATCACGCGTAAGCTTTTCTAATAGTTTCAATCGAACACTCTAATAAATAAAAACTCTATTTCAAGCAACGTATTTTTTATAATAAAGTTACAAAGTCAACTTCAGAAAAATTCCTAGCATTTAACAATTAGGAAAGTTGTGATAACATTAACAATTCGTGCACCTCGCATTACATGTCGATGACTAACGGAATTAATATTTTAAACATTCCAAAATTATTTCCCTCTTTACTTCTCGGATATAGTTTTCAGCCATGATGATTATCTGGAATGTCAAATAATTCGTTCAGATTGACAGTTTAGACTTAGCAATCGATACTTGTGTTAGTTGTATAGATTAATACTTTGAAAATTACAAATCGATTTTCTTTTTCCCTTTCGGGTATAAGTATCTTAGCCTGATTGCTATCTCGAATGTCAAATTATTGATTCTAATTGATACTTCAGACTTAACAATCTAGACTTGTGTAAGTTGTATAGATGTCCAATATTTTACTCATCATTGAGCAATTTTCTTTTAACATTTTAACTGTATAAGTATTTCGAATGTTTAAAAAAAAATAGTCTGCGTGTAATAATTTCATGATAGGTAAAAGTTTTCTACGTGTTTTCATTCCTTGCTATGCACCGTAAAAATTAGAAATGGCGATTGGAGAACTACAAACTATGCATATTGCAAGTAAAAATTAATTAAGCAATTAAATTTGCAAAGATTTTACAGTAGCAGAAATACTTATCGTAGCAATGGTGAAAAAAAATTGCCTGATAATGGCTTACTTATAGATATATATACTTATCTCAATTATTGAATTAACATCCCCAGTTATTGTTTTCTCTCTCAATTATTATATTGGAAATGCGAGCCCTGATGCTCAAGAGCTCCGTTGCAATACCCCTCACCCTCATATATATATATATATATATATATATATATATATATATATATATATATATATATATATATATATATATATATATAAAGTTCAAAATGAAGATAAAACAAAGTTAAATTACAGACAAATGAAAAAAAAAGGGGGGGAATAATAATAATAACAAACAACTGGGGAAAGAAAAAGAATTAATTAAAAAAAAGAAAAGGATAAAGTTTTTTTAAGAAACCGGAAAATAAAAGATATAATCTTTTCATCAGCCCACACGACTATATCCGAAAAAGAGTGCTTTCTAATATTGTATCGATATAGCCAAAGCAAAATATATCAATTCAATAGTGTGAGGAGCACTCAAAAAAAAAAAAAAAAATAAAAAAATAAATATATATATATATATATATATATATATATATATATATTTTTTAAACACAAAAATTACGACAAATAAAATTAAACACAATAAGTAAAAATAACACGTAAAAACTGAAAATAAAATATAAAGGAAGAGCAGAATAAAACAAAATCTATAAAACGAGTAGTGAAATATAATGAACTTACATGAACGGGAAATGTTTCAAGAATGATTTAAAATGTTAACGTAACAAGATTGCCAGATTGCAAAATATGAAAACTATGAAAACAAAAGCGCAAATTGAGCGTAACTAGAGGAATTTAAAGTGCGTTCTTGTTGCATTACTGAAGTGCGTTTGATTTGTTAGTTACCAAGGATGGGCCAGAAAACGGATGTGCGCGAGGTAATATTATACTGGATAATTTAAAGTTGACTATAAATAATTTTAGAAAGCACTCTTTTTCGGATATAATCGCGTGGGCTGATGAAAAGATTATATCTTTTATTTTCCGGTTTTTTAAAAAAACTTTATCCTTTTTTTTTTTTTAATTAATTCTTTCCCCAGTTGTTTGTTATTATTATTATTACCCCCCCCCCCTTTTTTTTTCTTCATTTGTCTGTTATTTTTGTTTACCTTTTTTTTGTCTGTTATTTTATATTACCTTTGTTTTATCTTCATTTTGAACTTATCTTATGAGTTCTATTTACTTGCAGCTTATGCGCAATAAATGATACTTATAGTTTTTCTTAATTTTTTTCTGTTTTTTTTGTATTTATTTATTTTGCTATATATATATATATATATATATATATATATATATATATATTGATTGTAGTTTATTATGGTTTACATAATTTAGAATTCAAATATTTTATTTCAATGAATATTTGGATAGCAACCCTATTTAATAAGCGTGTGAAGAAATGTAAAAACATTGATTTTGTTTTATCGTACATTTAATCGCTAAACGTCATTCTGTGTTTCAAAATAGCAAATATGGTAGATTTTTTTAAAAAAGCCTGGAAAAAATTTTTGGTCGCTATTAAATAATATTTTTTATTGATGCAAGCGTTTTATTTGAATAGTAAAATCTAGTATGTTAGTATTGTTATAAATGGAAGAATCACTTGAAGCGAATGAGCATATGCCATATTCTTTCTGCAAAGTATTGCATAAACGTCTTTTACCTTCATATAAAAATTCTCATATTCAAAAAATCCCTGATAAAAATTAGTTTATTTTTATCAGTGATGAATAAATTAGACAACTTTTGTTTGTGTTTTCAGATACTCATGTTATATTTCTGGCAGGGAGATGAAAGGAAAAAAAAACGGAGATTTGATCTAATCCCCTAGCTAGATCATCAATTCACGCAAGATGTTAAAATAGTAACTCTGTATGGTGATTTCCCCAAAGAAAGTAAATGACTTGTTACAATCCCTTTAACTGTTTTAGTGAAAAGATGAAATAAAAAAGTAAAGACTCGCGCAACTATATGTTTCGCTTGTTACCACACCCCATAATCTCACCGCTCCCTTCGAATTAATGAAAATTTTATTGTACGGAATGCAGCCATTGATAATAATCACTGTTTATTATGTTTAATTAATCGGATTAATCAGAAGAAGTAAGTGTCATTGCCCAGTTTACCCTACACTGATGTTTTGTAAGGTTAAATGTCCCTTATCGGTACATAGTCGTCCTTACTTTTACAGCGTGGTGTGCCCAATATTAACGTTTTTTTTAAAGTTAAGTGCCAATGCAAGGCATTGCTAAAAACTGATGTTTCTTGTTAAGTGCTACTGTCCAGTACAATTTTGCCCTGTTCACGCTAGATTGATGTTTTTTAAGGTTTAAAGTCTTACCGCCCGGTATACATTTACTCGGTCTACCTTAAACTAAATTTTTTTCTTCAAGACTGAGTACGGCTGCCTCATATGCACATTCTTGCATACTTTAACCAACTTAGTTGGTTATTAATAATAATAACCGGATATTATTAATAGTACATTACATTGATCACAACATCTAAAGAATATTATTTCATCTTTTTGCTAAAACAGTTAAGTGTTTTGATCAAATCACTTACTTTCTTCAGGGAAATCACCACCACACAATTTTTGTTTTAACATCTTTCGAGAATTGATTGGCTCAAGGATATGTTCAAGTCATCGTTTTTATCATGGATCTGCGAGATATCACAATCGAACAGATTATATATCATACACGACATATGAATGTTAAACACACACTAAGAGCTATAATGATATTAATAATCCCAATAACACTCAGCTTTTTTCTTAATCCTTTTCGCCCCTACCAGTTTACAGTGGTGGAAAGAAATTTTACTGGAAGGGGAAAATTACAATACAGGTTTATTACAATTCTACATAAAACATAGGATATGAAAGAATAATATTGTTTGTACGATATAAATACATCGAAATTAAATTTAAAAATCATCATACGACAATCCTACATAAGATATGTGAACTTTAAAGTAGATGTATAGTAATGATTGATTTGATATTATTATCGACATTAATATATAAAATGTTTAAAAAAATGTTTCGCTGGTAGAATTTGTAATTACATGGTAAATTGCGTGTTTGTAAGTTTGATACTAACTTCATTACATTATCAACGCCAGTAATGTAAAAGTGCTGTTGGTTTTCTTTGAATTTTAAGAATTGAAGGCAAAAACTGTAATATTGTATGATAGTGTATGATAATACTTCATAAACATAAAGAAGTAAAAATATACTAAATGTAATACATAAAAATATATCAATACATAATATGAAATATATATATGAAAATAAAATAGAGTAGATCCAACAGATATTCTGTTTGAAAAATTTTTAAAATTTTTCTATGATATCAACATAATAACACGTAAAATTAAAAATGTTCTTTTGGTAAATATTGTTAAGTTTACTTATAAAATGTTTATGCAATTTCAATATTTACATAACTGATACAATAAAAAAGTTTAACATATTCAATTTCCCACGAATGATTATAAAATGGAAGCTCTTCACTATACTTTAATTGCTAAAAATTTAAGAGCGTGGGCATTCATATCATGATGTTATTAATTCAAGGAAAAAAGACATCATAATGCTATTACATCAAACTTCATTATGCGTTAAGTCCGAAATAGCCACCATTTACAGTTTAAAATACATTACGCTAGCCAAATTTAATATTACATATTATTTATAGAATTCAATTTTAAAAACTTGATTTGGTCCAATAGCACAGTAATTATTTTCTTTCCTTGTACATCAGATTTAAGAAGTGTTTAAGAAAGTGAAAAGAAAAGCATATTATGAAATATCATTTCTATGATTCGCTTTTGAAGATGGCGTCATTTGTGAGTTAATTGTAATCAACACTTTTGCTTTCTTTTACATTAAGAACTTTTTTGTTGAGTGATATACCTGGCGAAATTGAAAGGAAGTTTCGAGTCGTGATGATGGAAAAGCTTTTGTCTCGATTAATTATTTTCCGTATTTTAACACTCTTTTTTTGTGTGCTTCATTTATCTATTTTTTTCTCGCTATAAATAACTTGAGAGATCGGTTGTATATTAACCCAGTGACTTCAGAAGGTCAGTAAAGTAAAAATAAGATTATACCCAATTCATATCATGAGATTTTCATTTTTGAGGGAATGTTTATATAGTGTAGGAAAAAAAAGAGTTTGAATATTTAAGGTTTTTTGTTAAGTTCGAGATAATTATTTACGAAAACAGGTTTCAAACAACACCTCTGCGATTGTTTTAAAAAACAAAGGCTCGTTTTTCGATGTAAATTTAGGTATTACATAATTAACAAAAACATACATACATATAAACACGTTTAACTATTCTCTTTATTGTAATCTTTTTTTTTTTTTTAAGTAGCTTATAAGAGAAATTTTGCGAGACACTGTCTGCATCTTCGATTTGTATCTGATTTATTTAATAATCTCTTAGCGCGTGCATTTAGTAAGTTTTCGCCAGGCGCAGTATTCAACATTCAAACAAATTTTCGGCTAAAAATCGGAAATTATTGCTCACTAAACCTTCATCTAAATTGCTGACGATTTTATCAAATTCTGTTTAGTCGGGATGTTTAACCCGTTAACATGTTCGTAGATTGCCAACGTTTAATTGCATCCCTTATCTATATTTTAATAAATATTTAAGAATATTCTACTTTAGGTTACTTTTTTTTTAATAATTGAAGGGAACTAAAAAAATAAGCAAACTTTTAATTTGTAATCTCTGACTCGAATTATTAACTACAGAATATACAGAGAGTGTTACTTGTTTGAAAGATAAAGTTTTGAAAAGTAACTATTCTTCAAAAAAAAAATCTTAAATTATGTGAGACTTTCTCTGTGGATCAAACATTACTAAACAGAGCTATTATTTTTAATGAAAAACTGATTAAAAACTACTTTGCAATAAGAAGTATTGATTGCATCGCCAAACCATCGAAACATCACTTAAGCTGCTATAGAATCTACACTTTAAAAAAACTAAATTTCAAAGTTTAGCATTATACAGAAACCACTGTCTTTACTCTTGTATCTATCGTATAGATATTAATTTTATTTTCTCCAACTTTTCTCACTCAATTGTATAGTTTACAATAATCTTCATGAGTTGGATTAACATTTTAAATCTTTACTTTTTTTGTATTAATTTTTTAGCAGATATATAATAAAGAAAATTAATATTAGCTTAGTTTTACTAAAATCAATTGTCCATAGTTAAAATAAAATAAAAACAATGAAGCAGAGGGGAAAGCAAGAATAGCCATCTAAGAATTTTTGAAAAAAATTTTTTTTTTTTTTTTGTCTCACAGAGATATTAATTTTTAGGTGTTAGACACTTGCTCACACATTATCACCATTTAAGATACAGGAAAGGAATCATTATTTACGAAATCACCATTAAGGAATCACCATTAAGGAATCACCATTAAGGAATCACCATAAGGAATCACCATTTAAGATCTGTAATAAGATTTTAAAAAAGGCTCATTCAGGACTAAGAAAAAATTATTTGTTTAAACGAAAAAGCATTTATCAAACGGACTGCAGCAGTGAAACCAGCCTACTAAAATGCTTCAAAAGAACTTTAATTTACACAAATTGAAAAAAAAATGAAATCTGTTCGATTTAATTTAAAATTTATTATTTAAATCACAATTAAAGTAATAAAAACGTTTTGTTGAAATGTATCTACTACTAATAGATTATTAATCTCTAATCCCTTTCCAAAACTTATTATATATATATATATATATATATATATATATATATATATATATATATATATAATAACAGGGCTACATCCCTGTTATCAGTGGTGTATTTAGCTTTAATAATGCAGTCGTAAGCCATCATACATTCTAAAAACGCTTTATTAATGGTAATAGGCTGGTATCGATAACAATTCACATCCACATTCCGCAAGGGAGGGGGTGGACAAGACTTTGGACAATTCCGGAACAACTTATCAGGATCAGAACATAATGAAAAAGCACATGCAAAAAGCATTGCTCTCGCTTTTATACTAACACATTTTGGAGTAAAAAGGCACAGTCTTTGAAATACTTGTATCTTTACGCATTAAGGAAAATCATTTCATGCTTCCTTATATAGAAGTGAAAGGGGAAGAGATTCTAAAAATAACTCAATCGTATGTTTATCAGCCTTGACTTCCCAAAATAGAATCTCTCTACGTTTATTCTTTAACAAAGACATTTTATGAAAACGAAAGAGTTTTAATTCTTTTATTAATACAAAAGTATTATAATTTTTATATTACATCCCCCCAAAAAAAAATTTTGGTAAGCCAAAATAAAAATAATTTAGACTCTTTTTTTTTTCTTCTTTTTTTTTTTTTTTTTTTTCAATTTAAAAAATTTAGGTTGGTACGACTGTTCCTTTTCCCTACTACAAATAACATTTTTTCAATTATCTGTAAAAAAAACAACTATATACAATGATAACTATAAAAACATGATAATACAATTTATCTGTTTAGGCAACTAAACAGAAAGAAAAATAAAACATATTTTTATAACTAATCTACTAAAATTTTCAAAAATTTTTCACACAAAAATATACATAATTTTTATGGAAACGAACTGGACAACAAGTGTCTTTAATCAGAATTTAAGATTCTGTATGGTTAAAGGGGTTATTTACTTTATGAAAATCTGTATTCCCCGTTAAAATGGAGGAAAACAGAATTTCATGAAGCACAGTGATATTGAGAGATCCAGACGGGTCAATCCAAAAATATTTTATAATACTTTTCTCAACTTGTTGAGAAAAAAAAAGTTCAACTTTCATCGCCCTCACATCCAATTGATGTTGAGGTAAATATCTCCACGGTAAATTAGGTACCAACCTAAATTTAAAAAATTTAGGTTGGTACGACTGTTCCTTTTCCCTACTACAAATAACATTTTTTCAATTATCTGTAAAAAAAACAACTATATACAATGATAACTATAAAAACATGATAATACAATTTATCTGTTTAGGCAACTAAACAGAAAGAAAAATAAAACATATTTTTATAACTAATCTACTAAAATTTTCAAAAATTTTTCACACAAAAATATACATAATTTTTATGGAAACGAACTGGACAACAAGTGTCTTTAATCAGAATTTAAGATTCTGTATGGTTAAAGGGGTTATTTACTTTATGAAAATCTGTATTCCCCGTTAAAATGGAGGAAAACAGAATTTCATGAAGCACGGAGATATTGAGAGATCCAGACGGGTCAATCCAAAAATATTTTATAATACTTCTCTCAACTTGTTGAGAAAAAAAAAAGTTCAACTTTCATCGCCCTCACATCCAATTGATGTTGAGGTAAATATCTCCACACGCGATTCGGATCTCCCGAAAAAAATTTAGGGCGTACTTTTTCCATTGAAGAAAGTAAAATATTTTGTTTTGTTTTGGACACTATTCATGATTTAATTTCAGTCCCGCAGTGGACTGATCGTTAAGACACGGTTCCCAGCAGATCACTGAAGTCAAGCATCACTGGCTGCGGTCAGTGTGCGGGTGGGTGACCACTTGGAGCAGTCTGCGTAGGGACCGAGGGTGTGCGGTATTGGTCCTCGTTAAACTGTTCTACCGTAAAGTGCTCGACTTCGCGTGCAGGTCGTTGGGCTACCGAAGCAGGGGTGCCATCCCCTCTGCAGAGGATCAAAATTGTGATGGCATGTCTTCGGATCATCCTCAGGGATGTTTCCCAGACTGTCGCCAATAGCCCATTGTGCAGCTCTAGTGCGACGTAAATTAACTACAACAACATGATTTAATTTCAACATTTGTGGGTTGTTATATTTCCTAAGATTTGATACATGTACTATTTCAAAATTTTGTTTACTTAAACAATTCTTTTTATTTATTTTGTAATTAACTGCTTGGTCATTCTTTCTTTTTCCTATTCTTCCTGTTCTTTTTATTTTTGTTACCCCTCACATTATTTTTTTTTTCAAAATTTTTACTTTTATTGAACATCTTAAACTTCTATTTTTTCAAAATGTTTACTTTTTTTGAAACATCTGAAACTTTTATTTTTTTTCTCCACCATTTTTGACCTTAACATTATGAGAATTCTGTTGTCTAATGTGCAAGGATAAGTTGTCATTGTTAGAATTAGCAGAGATGATCAGTCTCTTACCAAATTGAGTAACAACTGGCCCGACACAATCAAAAAACAAACAAAAATCTTTGCAAGTCTGCAACCCTTCTAAAGCCTATGATAAATCAGTATCAAGTATACAAACTTAGCTGAATTAACAATTTCGCCTATTGTAATAAGGGGAAACTCACACAATTTGTTAAGTGTGAAATGTCCTTTTGTTTGGGTAACATTTAAATTTTTCACATTTTTAATAGGAATATTTAGTTTTGACCAAGTCCGAAAAAGAAAAAGCATTACAAATTTCTTTTAGTTCTGTTTTTTGTTTGAAAATCTGAAAAATTTTGAATTTTGTTTGTCGTCACAAATTTCATTGACGTTTGAAACACATTTATTTCCCTCAAAAACATTTTAAATGCACACGTAACAACAATATTATATAATAATTTTTAAAAAAAGCAAGATAAACATACGAAATGCAATCAATTCTTAAATATTTTTCTGTATTAAATTATTCATAATAAGAAATTTAAAACACTGCTCATCTCTAATATCACTAAAATATTTGATCATACTAGTGAGAAAGAAAAATAAGAGGATAAAAAAATATATATATATCTACAGTATTTTCTCCTTTCCATTTGCGAGCACTTCGACCTTCATTTTGTTTTTGTTTTTCTAATAAATCTTTGGGATTTCTCATTGAGCACTTTAACTAAATCACTTTCTTGGTCACTCGCTGCTGAATCACTACCATGGATGATGTTTCTTCCAACGTATAGGCACTAATCTTAGACATCAAACGCTTTCCTAGCTGTGACAAGTTCGAGCCGATGAGTTACAGGTAGTTCAAGCGATCGCGTGATAAAATCAATCCTTCCTTCATTCTTTTTTCACTGCGGAATAGGCAACTTTCTTCTTTCGTCCCCCGGGATGAGGTTTTCGAATTTACAGGCGCTTCCTCAAAAGATTTTCGAAACACTGGTTTCCTCAGCCAAGCAAATATCCTGCAAGACTTATAATAACAGGGCTACATCCCTGTTATCAGTGGTGTATTTAGCTTTAATAATGCAGTCGTAAGCCATCATATATTCTAAAAACGCATTATTAATGGTAATAAGCTGGTATCGATAACAATTCACATCCACACTCCGCAAGGGAGGGGGTGGACAAGACTTTGGACAATTCCGGAACAACTTTTCAGGATCAGAACATGATGGAAAGGCCATGCGAAAAGCATTGCTCTCGCTTTTATACTAACACATATTTGAGTAAAAAGGCACAGTCTTTGAAATACTTGTATCCTTACGCATTAAGGAAAATCATTTCATGCTTCCTTATATGGAAGTGAAAGGGGGAGAGATTCTAAAAATAACTCAATCGTATGTTTATCAGCCTTGAATTCCCAAAATAGAATCTCTCTACGCTTATCCTTTAACAAAGACATTTTATGAAAACGAAAGAGTTTTAATTCTTTTATTAATACAAAAGTATTATAATTTTTGTATATCACACACACACATATATATATATATATATATAATATATATAAGCAATTCTACAAATAAACGCCAATTAAGCGGCCAAAAAAAAAAATTTGGGGCGGGGGCACACTTTTTCTACATGAATTTTCTTCTTTTTTACACCCTAAAAAGTCAAGAAAAAATCGTGAACATGAAATTTTTTCTTTGTGACATACTTTAAATGTGACATACTCTTTCTGACATACTCAGATAAATCTGAGCCATTTATTCAGATAAAACGATTTTTACAGAAATATAATATTATTATAATGTCTCTCTAAAATGTATTTATAGAGATTTCATACTATAAGATTATATTTTAGTATAAAAATTTGCGTTTATATGTAGAATTGCTCATATGAGCAATTCTACAAATAAACGCAAATTAGGCGGCTAAACAAAAATTTAATTTTAAATTTTTTTTTCGGAGGGGGGGGGGGCACGCTATTACTACATGAATTTTCTTCTTTTTTACACCCTAAAAAAGCAAGAAAAATATTGAAAATGAAATTTTTTCTTTGTGACATACTTTAAATGACAAAATACCAATTTTTAATTTTTCCCATTTTTTTCAATTTGCGAATTTTGATTAAATTTTTTTATTTTTGTTTTTTATACTAAAATATAATCTTATAGTATGAAATCTCTATAAATACATTTTAGATAGATATTATAATAATATTATATTTATGTAAAAATCGTTTTATCAGAATAAATGGTTCAGATTTATCTGAGTATGTCAGAAAGAGTATGTCACATTTAAAGTATGTCACAAAGAAAAAATTTCATGTTCACGATTTTTTCTTGCCTTTTTAGGGTGAAAAAAAGAAGAAAATTCATGTAGAAATAGTGTGCCCCCCCCCGCCAATTGTTTTTTTTTTTTTTTTTTTTTTTTTTTTTTTTTTTTTTTTTTTTGGCCGCCTAATTGGCGTTTTTTTGTAGAATTGCTCATATGTTATGTATATATATATATGTATGTCATCCTTAATTAAACTTGATAATTAAAAGGTACAGTTCCGTTGTGGAGAGAAATATAAAAGTAGTCTATTTATGACGCCATTGCTGTGTGTTAGTGGGGTAATAGGTAGTACTGATATTGCGGTAGTTGATAAGGGATATACAGACAAAAGTATTACCTTTGAAAATGCGCATTTTTTGCATTTTTCTTTACAAATTTATTTCTCTTCTGTAATGACGTCTATATTTTTATTTCTTTTTTTTAAATAAAAACCTTTTTTTTTTTTTTTAAATTTAATAAAAAATAAAAAATTTCTGTTAAAAGTATAGGTATTTCTGTTTAAAATAACCATTTAAAAAGTAATCCTTATTTCGTTTAATTTTATTTAACGAAATTAATATTAATTTAAAAGTTTGTTTTACTATTTTGTCTTATTAAATATGTATTACAAATTTTTGTTTCATATCGTGTCAATTCACATTCACCGTCAGATAAAAAAAAATAATGGCGGGAACATTACATATATATTTTTTTTCAAATATAAAGCTAAAAAATAAAGCGTTGACTGTACTTATCTTTATAGTGATAATGTCTGAAACATAATATAAACTGAGAAAGATTATATTCATTATATTTTTTATTTAGATATAAATTTTCAAAGCGTCATATTGTGATTGGACTTTATTTTTTATTTGGTTAAAGATTTTTAAAGCACCATTACATGACAGCTGTAAGACTGACTACAAACTAGATAAATAATATAGTTCTAAATTCCTTTGCTATTTTTAAAAAAAATATATATATACGAGGGTTGCTATTTATATTTCTGGCCTAATAATAAAAAAAAAAAATATGTAGGATCGAAATTGGTTTTATTGTTTTTCAAAATATTCTCCATGATGATCAATACACTTTTGCATGCGTTTGAACCAATTTTCAAAGCACTTTTTCCAGTCCGATTGAGGTAACTCCAAAACATGCGTTTTGAATGCATCAACCGCTTCTTCGGGGGTCGAAAATCGTTGTCCACGTAATTTATTTTTGATGTGTGGGAATAAGAAGAAGTCATTGGGTGCCAAATCAGGGCTGTACGGCGGATGACCCATCAGTTCGATCTTTCACTTCGTCAGAAATGCCTTTGTTTGAGTCGATGTGTGAGAGCTCGCATTGTCATGATGAAGAATGATTCGCCTGTTCTTCTGCTTTTTTCGAATTTCTCCGATGACTTCTGACAAACAAATGGTCGTGTACCATTCAGAATTGACCGTTCTGCGTTGCTCTAACGCCACTGTTGCCACATGACGGTTAATGCCGAAGAAACAGGCAATCATTTGTTTCGATGTGCTTCTTCCTCGAACAACTTTTGTTGGTTTTGCCTCGTCTTGGAAGACCCATACAGTTGATTGCTGTTTTGTTTCCGGCTCATATGCATAGATCCATGATTCGTCACCTGTGTAGATGTTATACACAGCCTTTGATGTACCTTGAACGTATTTTTCCTACATTTCCTTGCACTAATCGACACGAGCCTTTTTTTGAGCGTTTGTCAGATTATGCGGGATCCAACGCGAACAAATTTTTTTTACGCTCAAATGTTCATGCAATATTTTATTGATGCTAGTCATACTAATGTCCAAAGACGCCTCTATCTCACGATATGTCACATGACGATCTTGCTTTATCAGTTCACGCACAGCATCGATCTTTTCTGGCACAACAACGGATTTTGGACGACCTGCACGGGATTCGTCCTGGATCGAACATCGACCACGATTAAATTCGTTATACCAATTTTTTACAGTACTGTAGGATGGCGCTTTATCACTGAATAAAGAATTAAGTTCATCGAAGAACTCTTGTCTTGACAATCCACGTCGAAAGTTATGAAAAATAATGGCACAAAAATGTTCACAATTCAATTCCATTTTTTGAAAGAGAAGAACTTTTCAATTCCTGATCGCAACACTCGATACGCCATCTAGCGGGAGACTGTAAATATCGTGCATTAGTTCCCACATAACCATTGGCAATGACGGACGCCATTTTCTTAGCATAAAAGAAGAAGCAAAATTTCCCTAAAGAAAAGGTAAAACTTCTTGAAAAAACTAATCAGAACATGCCAAACATTGAAGCAGAACACGCCAAGCATTTGAAGAATAACTTCTCAATATTTTTTACCTTTCTATTACCAACAACATAACATGATTTCATGATCACTTGCTGTTACAGATGTGTGTATTGGGGTAAAATAATTTTTCTGTCTTTGATTCATTACAAGTTAAAATGAAATCAACATTGCTTTCGTCATTCCAATGACTAAATGTGTTCCATTGAATTCCATACAGAACTGTAATAGTTATAGAATATTCTTCTACTTCATAGAATAGTATATATTTCTGTATCTACATAATTCAGAAAACAACAATAAAGAATAATCCGAATTACTTGAAAAAGTATCTTTTGTGCTGATTATAAATAAATTTTTTATCGTTTTCTTGGTAAGTGTTTTTTAGTTTTGCAAGAATTTCAACTAGAATTCAGCTATTCTGTTTTTAAGCTACATATTAAAATTCATATCGAGATCTTGCAATTATAAAATTTTGATGTGTTGTATGTTACCTAAAAGTAGTGAAGGGATAAACTATGTATATATTATTTGAGAATAAAGTTTTCAAACAAAGAACATATCATTTTGGAATTCTCCGGACTTATAAATCAGGTAAGGGTTATGATTTTTATAATAAACAATTTGCTTGGAAATAATTTTTTTTCTTACTTGATGATCGTTCTCTACAAAATGGTTTTTTTCCGTCTGATTAAATACTATAAGAATTAAAAAAAAAAGAAACAAAACGAAAGTTTTTATTGAAAAATGGGGAATTTTTAAAATCGTTTTTATCCTAAGAATTCTTTATTTTACGTTTTTTAGTTTACAATTTTTTGATAAAATTGTTGTCAAAATACTTTTTTGAAAAATTAAATGGTATTAAATTATGTGTTTATGTATACTTCTTGCATATTCTAATATTTGAAGTAATATGATTCAGAAAAGTATGGAAGAAAAATTCGGTACTTACGTATTAACCACAGCTACAGATTTTTAAGTGCCGCCAATCTACACTTAAAATTTTTGGAAAAAATCTTAAAATGAAACACTTTGTTTAAAATCAAAGTAGTCAATCGGATTTCGGTGGAAAATGGGCCGATATAGAGTTTAGCATAGATTCAAAACAAACTTTTCTCTCACCTGATTCTATAGCCATTATGAACTCTAATAAATAAGATTCAAAATGAAATAACATTTCCAAAACGGACTTTTACTAAGATAAAGTTTCATGTTATGGATATTGGTACATTTTCGTTATATTTCACTCTATAAAAAAATTTCGCTCTTAAAAAAATAAAATTGCATCTTGTTTTGTTTTTGGTAAGTCCCTAAGACGCATTTTCGTAACACTAAAAAATGGCGACAAAAAAAATATTGGTTCTTTTTGTTTCGTAAGCATTCTTTATTTTACGTTAAAATTTAAATGGGCCTTTCATGTTATACCATTAAATTTAGTAAAACTATTTCTCAGGCATTAGGTTTGAACTCTTATAAGAATATACCTATTTTTTTCTCTTTATTTACAAATATTTTTCCGATGTGTTCTAGATGTTCCTTCTCTAAAAAAAAGAGATACTATTTTTTTTTTCGTTTGCATAAGAAAGAAAACAAACATTTTTCTTTTTTAAATTTAATAAAAACAATAATAACAATAAAGATGGAACGTTACAATGCTACATTAAGGACGTCTCCAGTGTAACTGAATGACTGTTCATATGGAAATCGCAGGGATTCGGCACATACAACAACGCCCCCTATAGTTCGTTGCGATCGCGAATTTACTGTCAACAACACAAATGAAGCTATAATGGTAAATCGTCTGCTGAATTTATGTTTAAAAATATCAAACTTTCGATTAAAATCGTCTGCGGTCGCCTAGCAACACTTACTGTTGCCAAGGCCAGAAATATAAATAGCAACCCTCGTACTACTCTAAATGTTGGAACATAGCAATATTCAAAAATGTATTATTGTTAGAATGATTATAATAACATATTTTTACGGCCACTAACGATGTTAAACGAATATCATATATAAACATCTTTTCAGACTTCAATCCATCATCTATTATGTTAGAAATAAGAACAGAAAAATTAATTGCGGAGAATTTATATTTTGTTTCGACATTTTTTTTTAATAAATGAATTTTGCTTTTAAAACAAACATTAGAAAATTAGGTTATTTAAATATTTTCTATTTGAAAGGAGTTAGAGACTATGTTTTCCAACTAATATCGTTCTTAAAAAACGCCAAAAACTACTCAGGAATGTTATGAAAAAAATTTAATCTCCACGTATTTTTCTGAAAACTTTACATTCGGAGACAAGTGTTTTTTTTTTTTTTTTTTTTAAATTTTTTTATAGCGATCTAATGAATCTGTTTATTGATTATAAAAGGAAATATTATCTAAGAGCAGCCGCGTGGAACCAAATATCCTCGATCCAAATGTGGGACCTCCTTAAACGAGAATGAGATTCAAAGTATTTCTCATGATTTTCTTGAGAGCATAGTATTTAACCCTTCCTATCTGTTACAAATCGTTCAAGCATATCATTTATCAAATTTAGTGAGCGTAAAATCACGATCAGATAAAATCACAAGTTTTGTGTTTCAGTATTCACGACTTAAAAGCGATCTATCGATAGTAAATTGGCTTATGGAAGCATCAATTAAACCACCGTTTTTTACGTTAATATCTAATTAAAATGCTAACAATAAATCGCTGCATGCATACAACTGTACTTCTGAGAGGTCAAACAATGTCTAAACATATGCGTTTGTGGCATATTTTATCAAATACCAAATACAGTGAATAATAATAATTAGTATGTGATGTTTTAATTATTTTTTTTACTTTTTTTTATTTCCAATGAACTGCACAATCAGTCTTCCCGATGAGCAGACTTAGTGTGGTTCTCCAGAAGTGGTATCCACTCTAAAAATATAATAACAATATATATAATAACTGTTTTAATTATGTCCAATGCGCCTTTCAAGTCATCGTTTATAATAAAGTTAAAAATATGAAGTTTGAAAGAAATATTTTAAACTGTAATCCTCATTATATTACATTAAATGCTACATTAATTCCAATGCTATTAAATATTGCTACATTCTTAATAATATTACACCATTAAATGCTACATTAAATTTTTTCCAAAAAATGAGAATATCAACAAATAAATGAATCGAAACTTTTTACAATTGTGTAATTTTATTGATTTTTATTCTGCTTTTGATGTACACTGAATACAATACCATAAAAAATACTTCGAGAACTACGTTTACTCAACCATCGGATCAACCACCTGAAGGTTCTTAAGAGAGTTTTGTTCATGTAGCATAAAATCTGGTTAGTTTTACTCGCAAACTCTGGTTAGTTTTAATATTCCATGAAAGCTGTTAGGTTTTGATATTTTCTTTAGATCTGATGCCTCAACACAATAAAAGTTGGGGATCCGCGATGGCTCAGGGGATAGAGCGTTCGCCTTCCAATGAGGCGAACCGGGTTCGAATCCCAGTCGATACGAATTCCGCCTCCGGCTTGCACCGACCACAGTGCTGACGTGAAATATCCTCAGTGATAGAAGGATCATGGGTTAGAGTGACCTTGCCGTTAGACTAGCCGTGGGAGGTTCTCATGGTCTTCCTTTCCATGTAACGCAAATGCTGGTTAGCTCCATCAAAATGTCCTCCCCGAAGGCAAATTTCTTCCAATGCTCGATCCAGGAGTTCCCATGTCTTCTGGATTGGGTTTAAAATTACAAGGCTACGGAGTTGAACATTAGTAGTCGTAAACCCATAAAATTGGGTGAGCTCTTCATCGACGGTTATAAAATAAAATAAAGGATGGGAGATGATTTTGAAAATTAATAATCTCTGGAATTGCAGTGTTTTGGGATTATATATACAAAAATACAGACATGAATGCTGTTTCTTAAAAATTAAAATGCATAGAGAACTACGTAAATAGATTATTAACTAAGTGCGTAGATTGTTTGTTGATGTTGATTAAAAAAAATTAAAATAAATAATTGTTATCATGTATAAAATAAAAATCTATTACATTTCATTTTCATGACGCTCATACTTTTTTGATATTATATTTAAATAGCTTAAAAAATTAGTAGCCTTAACAATCAAATCATTAAAAAATGTGTATGATAAAATTAGTTAAAACAATTATTTTTACACTAATACAGACAAAACAAGGTATAAGTTGTAGGAATTCCATCTTGCTGAGTAAGCTTGCTGTACTTGCTTCGTTGCAGTTCCTTCCTTGGGCTTGCTATAGTTGCTTAGAAACGCTTGTTGTAGCTGCCTGCTTGAGATTCATTTGCTTGTTACATTTGCCTAGTTGCACTTGTTACATTTATTGAAGTGTTCTTACGAGTTTTAATTCTATTTTCTACTGATTTTTAAAGAAAGTCACAGTTACCATACTTTGAATTACTGTTCTCACGATTTTAATTTTTTTAAAATTTTATTTCTAGTGTTTTTAACTGTAATCATGTCAATGAAGTGAAAAAAGTAAGAAAAAAAGCCCTCTCCTTTAAGGAACAATTCTTAATTTGTTAATGACCCCGCGATCCAAATCTAGGGTGTGGATTATATTAAAGGAGTATCCGGGCAATAGAATCTAATTCGTGCTTAATACACCCAGCACCTACTATCCTTCCCACATTTTGCCTACAGGAAGACCAGTTACATACGATATCACCCTAAGTTGATGCTATTGTTAAAGCTTAAGCATGCCAAGAGTTCAGGGCGTATGGCGGTGATAAAAGTATGAATTAAAAAAATATATATACAATTTTGGGTGTATTTATTTAATAAGAAAAATAAAGCATTTATGACTTTCACTGGAATTTTATTTCATTAAGATACAATAATTTCCGTTAATTCATGTCATGACATTTTCTAAAGGTTGTATCAATGGTTGTATCAATTATCCATGCATGTTTTGTAATAATTTTATTATCCTTTATACCGAGCTTGTTATTGCCATTATGTAAACAACACATAAAGGTTTTATTGATGTTTTTCAACAATTATGGAATGTTATCAATCAGAATTTTTGCCTAATACTTGTATATACCCTAAAATGATGTAAATGGAGAAATTGTGAAAATTGGATACAAAGCCAATTATGTGTTGGCCTAGATTTCCAATGTTTATATAGAAATTTGATATGATTATAACCATTAATTACTTAAATGTAATATTTATAAATTGACTAATTTTATGAATTGATAGAATTTGTAAGTGTTATAAGTTTTTGCGAAAAAAAACATATTTATTTTTATTCTTAGAACATTTTAGTGTTATCTTTCTTTTCATGCTATTGTTTCACTGTGTCTTAAGACAAAACATTTATGTTAAAGTTAGATTTTTGCGTATAATTTTTATAGTTTAATTCTAATTCAAATGGGTAATATTACTAGGTAGAATTAATTTAAAAAATAAAAAATATATTTTATTTGTCTGCAGTGAAATAATAGTACAACTAAAATACCATTAAATTAGATCTTGGGGGAAAAAATTGAAAGTAATCATTTAAAAAATATATATAATACAACTAGCACAAATATTATTTATGAATTGTATAAATTGATATGAATTTTTAAATTCTTCTAGAATAAGATTTTCTGACCCTGGGCATTTGTCTAATATATTTTATCAAAAATATTTCGCGTAGGTAATAAAATACTCAACAATAAAGCGCTTGGTAGAAAAGTAATTAGAATACAGATAGCATTTTTAATTTATTTGTGTAATCTGTAAAGTTTATCTGTAAGTTATAGGTATCTGTAAAGTTTATAGTTTTATATATGTTTTCGTTTACATTATTCTATAGCTTTGTGCTTCAAAACCACCAATAAAAATGCTATGAGTAATAAAATCTCGAAAGGTTGAGTCTAGTTTTGTAATACCTACACTTTTAGGCATTTTAAATGGTAGAACACATCTCACAATTTCTATAGCAAAACAAGATAAGCGGGCTCGGATTAAAATCTCGTTTGAGTCAAATAACACCAGTCATGTTTAAATCAAATTCTAGATTTGGCATAATATTGCTGGGCGAAAATATAGCGCAGATAAAGTTGTGCTGTTAATGGCATATAATAATATAATATGCCGTAAACATTTGTATGTCAAAGTTATAAATTTCATGGGACAAATTTTCTCGGTTCATAATATTATTAGCAGTGAAAATGTATCATATGAAATTACTACGTGATATATCCCACGTAGAAAATTCTCATATCAAGTATATTAAATTAGTAATACCATGAAATTGAAATTTTGTCACCCTCGGGAAGAATGAGAAATTTCTGAATGTGGAATAAAAAATTTCTTTGATTGCAGTTAGTTCTATGATTAATAACACTAAGTTTACTATTTCAAATAATAAAAGTTTGCTATTTTAAATAGAGCAAACCTTACAAAATACATTCTGTTTCAATTTAATGTGTCCAATGTTATTGAATAATTATCTGAATTCCCATTCTTGGAACGGGGTGAAGAAAAGTAAATAGTAAAATTATCAGTACCAAATAATATTTTATCGTGTACAAAATAGAAAGAAATAAATAATATAACAACACAGTAAATAAAGCTAAAAGAATTTCAATTTTATTTATTTAATATTTGTCGCCATTTCTTGAAATTTGGTAACTATTAAAACTATACCAATTGAAATGGTAGTGCTGATAACAAAATTTAATGTTTTTATTTGTCGTCAGAAGTAGCGTGGAAATTTTTTTGCGTTGCTCTTAAACGAACTACTGCCATTTCTCCATTAATTTTGCTTTTTAATACATATCTTTTTTTTTATCTCTTTACCTATTACCAAATTTAATTAAGCATCATATATGTCAATAATAGTATGCCTATATTTTACATTTATCTTAAATGAATTAGTACTATTTGTCCATCAATTTTTCTTTTCCATACATTCCTTTTTTTAAATGTTAATAAACATCGATTTTTAATTATTTAATTGAATATAATCTCTTTTTTGAGGCATAACAATAAGCAAAATAAACATGTAGTTTAGAAATACTAATTTGGTGAAGTATTCCCCAAATTCTACAACGTTTGTTTTTAGTTTATTAGCGAATAATAAATTCCAAACCCCCATCGATCCTGATTGGCTCTTGTAACGTGGCATTTGTTTATGCTAGTAAATGTTATTTCCATTCTATTTCGAGTAAGCCTACCCCGTCAAATACGAATTTTGTTAAGTGGCACATTCTATGTTCTTTCACAAAAAAACAAAAAAAAAAAAGATTTGGTTTAATTCTTACTTAACAGAAGGACAGGCACCGCCATGTAGAATATAAACAAACTAATTATGCAACAAAATTGCCAGGTACACAAAACAAAAATAATCACGGTTACAATAAAATGTCCGAATTTCAAGACGAAAGAATAGACTGTTGGATATAAAAACTGCCGATTATATGTAGACGGATTTTTAACAACGTCATTTCTTTTCTAAATGAGGATTATAAATTATAAAAAAAATTGTAAATGTTCGAATGATTAATGGAAAAACGGAATTATGCAAGACAGGCAGTAAACAAATTCATAACCTTTTAATCAAGACATACTATCATTTTGTACACCATAATCATATCCATTAATCAGTATTTTTAGACAGTTTGATGTTCTGATTAAAGTTTACTAAAGAAGTTCTGAGCTATTCTTCATATTTAAAATGGCCAACTGATGTAATTCGATAACAATAGTGGTCCAGTTCGAAATTATTCAGCTCGAGGTGCTGCCAGTTCAAGTTAAAATACAAAATGTGAAACTAGGAGTGTATATATTTTCACAGCAATGATTCACGGTCACTGAGTATATATGATAATAAGGAACAGGATTTAAATATGATTCGTATCAGGTAAGCTTTTTGCTGATAGAAATTACACCTTATCGAAAGAGATATAGCAAGAGATGTAAGTTAGAGTTTTATATTAACTAGCTATGCATAAAATAAATTTGACTGTTGTTTGCTATTTGCCTTTTTAAATCAGAAATTTTCTTTTAAGTTAAGAAATAAAAAAAAATTAATTGAGGTCAGGTCAAGAAATTTATTTTTGGATATTTAATAATGATACTAGTTTTATTTTTTAAGATACGAACTTGAAAAATTTTCACTAGCATGTTGATATAAGGGCGAACAAGACTGGGTATGGATTTTATGATGCAGTGATTAGTTATTTTTTATTCAGTTTTTAATTTGAACTTTCGTAAAAAATTATTTTTTTTATTGAATTTAAAGTTAGGCATTTTGTGAAAGAAAAAAGTTTCAATTACTCTAGACATAAGTGTCCTATTTTGCTTAGTCTATGTTTCTGTACTGAAAATAAAATTTCGGAGCTCTAACTTTGATAAAATTCTTTAGACATTTAAATATAAGACAACATTAAAAAACAGCACAATAAGAAAGACAAGTTTAAGGATTATATTTGTGTCTAGTTACCAATACTAAACTCTGGAGCTCAATTTAACAATAAAAATTCCAATGGTGACATTGTTTTTTAAAATCGTCTCTTCAAAGAGTTGAATAAAATACTTTTTCCATTTCTTTTAGCCTATAGAAGTTAGACAAATTGAACAAAAAAGAAAGATACATAAAAATTATCGGATGTATAAAATGTTTTTAATAAATATATCTTTAACAAAAATATTAAATTAAAATAATAATAATAAACATGTAAATTACGGTGGTCAATCCTACTGTAGTGTATGAAATTGTTAATGCGTCAATTGGAAAATGCTTATAACTTTTTTTTTTCTAATTAAGATTTTACTTTGAAATTTTCTTTTCTAATTAAGATTTTACTTTGACATTTTAAAATACTCTTCAGGGTGATTTGCGTTAAAATCTCAAAATCCAATTTTCGGTTATATTTTGGGTACCATTAAAAATCTAGGGAATGCAACTAATTTTTAAATTACATTATTGATTATTATTTAAAAGTAGATCTAAAGCATCCAAAAACTATTTATTTTACTTTTATTTAAAGCAATTGTCTTTGGGTAATGTAACTTCTTAAAAACAAACAATTTTCATTATCCCAATATGCATAAATGGCATAATTCGATTTGGGTGTTTTATCAATATGTAAAATAATGATTCCTCATTTTGTAGAACGTTTTAAAACACCAACGGTGCATAATCGATTAAATTAAAAAATTTTCTGTTATTGAAAAACTATTAAAACAGAATTTAATCATGTATTTGTTTACATGACTTTTCTTAAACAGAAGAAGGAAATAATAAGTTCATATTTTTACTTCAGTATTTTTGAGATATATTTCTGGATAAAGGTTATCATGAGTATTCTCAAAACAATTTATCGAACAACTGTTAAAACACTAACAAACATTCTATTTTGAAGTTGATATATTTTCGTTTGAATAATTTTTAGCGTAATGATCTCCTAACATGCAACTTTTTTAACCGTTCCGGGTCGTGAATCTAATGTTCTTTTCGTGCTTAAGCAAAATCTTTATTTTGTGTCTTAGAACATTTTATTTTGATTCGTTTTCGTCGATGCATGTGTTGGTATTTCACTCGTGAGTGCATGCGTAGATCCTGTTTGAACAAGATTCGAAGTGCAAGTTAAACAATTATTGAGGTCAACAAATTGAATATTGTACGTGAACGAATTATTCGAATTATTCAAAGTCACCTTTGTGAACTATTAAGTATTTTATGCAAATATATGGAAAATAAAACTTAGAAGTTAATAATAACACGAATGTGTTCAAATTACCGTTATGTTGCTTTTCTAAAGGTAATCTTATGTCACCTTTAACTTAAAGCGGATTACATCATACTTATTAAATATTTTATGGGCAAATTTACGTTTTGCTTTATAATTAGAAACATGTAAATTTTTTCTTACCTTATCTTACGTATTTCGAACTACGGACTTACTCAAACCTTTGTCAAAGAAAATTCTGTGTTACTTATTTTTGATTTTTTATTAATTTATTTGATTGGGATTTCTCATTAAAAAGATCTTAGGTTTGTCTATTTTATTTTATAACCGTCCTTGAATAGCTGACCCAATTTAGGGTTTACGACAGCTAATGCTCAACTCCGTAGTCTTATAATTTTAAACCGGCCTGTGTAGGGGCCAGGGAACTGACCTTGCATCAGAAAGGTTTTGGGTTCGAATCCCGGGCAAGGTATGGATGTTTCTTTCTCTCTAGCTGTGTTCTATGTCCTTTCTCCTTTGTGTGTGAATGTGACCCGCCCTATAAACGGGTTGTGATAGTGTGACGTGGGTGACGCTGCTCCACCACCGTGGCTTCGCCACCAGTGCCCACTAACGCCCAGGTAACGAAAAGAGAGTTAGCAGTTCAGGCACTTTCTGTGGCCAATGGACAATAGTTCCAAGTGTCCGCCATTAAAAAAACTAATAATTTTAAACCCAATCCAGAAGACAAAAGAACTCTTGGAATGAGTAGTGGAAGAAATTTGCCTTCGTGGAAGACTTTTTGATGGAACTAACCCACATTTGCGTTACATGCAGAGGAAAATCACGAAAACCTTCCACTGTTAGCCCGATGGCAAGAAGATTCTAACATCTGATCCGCCTACTACTGAGGATATTCTAAGTCATCACTGTAGTCAGTGCAAGCCGGGTGTGGAATTCGCATCGACCAGCTATCGCCGGGAGTCGAACCCGGTTCACGTCGTTGGAAGACGAAAGCTTTTTCCCCTGAGCCACCACGACTCTGGTTTGTCTATTCTAATCAATTTTGTCATGCATCTTCTTTTAGAAAACAAGCTAAAAGTGTTTCCGCTTAGAAAGAAGAAACAGACATTTTTGAGTATTCAGTTCTTCCCACTTACCAGGTCCTTTCGTAACTAGAGATAAAATTTTAATTTTCAGTTAGTAGCCAGTGGCCAGTAGACTCGAATAACTTAGTAGCCACTTTTTCCTTAAAGCTAATGAGTCGGTGACCGATATCGATAGATCCTTTTCATTTTATAGACTCTTTTTGCATTTTTTTTTTCTGTTTGATTAAATTATATTTAAAAAAAATTTATATTAGTAATATTCTACCAGTTTAAAAAGATAATTCAACAATGAAATTAAGTGAAAAAATTTAGTTAAACATACCGGCTTTGTAGAACTTTATTTAAAATTATTTGAGAAGGTGAAATACATTTATGTATACATTATAACTTCGAATTATGTGAATTGTTAAAGAAATATTCTTCTACATGAATCTTTCCATCACAAATAGATGAATTCTGAATTTTTGAAATTTAAATTCAAAACTTTGAATGATTTAAAAAAAATAAATTAAGGGGATGAAATGACCCGTTGTTTAATCAAAGTCGCCTCATCTTCTTGTTGACTCGCCACGTGGTGAGTAGAGACTGATTATTTTCAGGTCTATTCGTGACGTTTTCGGCCCGGTTTACAGGTAGAAAAATGCCCAGTCACGGTACTTATGCACTAGAGATGAGACAAACGTAGTTCGAGCCCGAGCTCATTTACGGAATAACGGTTTCGAGCTCAGAATCAAAAACTTTTTACTATTTGAAACAAACGTTTGGTTCAGTTATTTAGCATAAAAAATATATAATTAATTAAGTCGAAAAAATTACAGCGATCTGCTACTCCTGTTCGGTGCTTATTATGTTTTGTGAGGCTAACACTAATCCTCAATTTAATGTTATGCATCTTAATTTTTTTTTTTTTTTTTCAAATTTTTTAATTAGTCGGTACTATATCAGTTGTACGTCGTTCCTTGACGAGCCGATATGTGTGACATGCAAATAAAGTTAGTGCAGCAGACTCACGGCGTTCAAATGACTCAGTTAGAGGTTCTATTAAATCTGGTAGTAAAAAGTAATGCTTTGTGAATGTTTGAGAATTGAGCACCGTTATGGCCTCCTGTAACTGAAAGCCTCCCCTAGGTTTCTTAAAGCTAGTCCAATCGGACCAGTATTAAAGCAAACCAGTTTACACACTAGCTATTTAATAGAACATCTAGCAAGAAAAGAAAAGCAAGAAAATGGCATCCAATATCTATCTTAAAATCTGTTTAACTAATGATTAGATTGGTTTATCCTACTTTTGTAAACCAACACATATTAATTCGTCAAATAAATTAATATCAAAGTAAGTCTTTCAAATAATCTGATAAAAGAGATGTTTATTATTATTATTGTTATTATTATTATTATGTATTTAAAATCTAATTCGATGTATCATAAATGTTATAAATGCTAGTACCGTCTTTGCCTCCTATAACTAAAGGCCTCTACTAGGTTGCTGAAAGGTAGTCCAAATCGGACCTGTAATAAAGCAAATTGGCTTACACAATATCCCTTTAGTGGAAAATCTAGTAAAAACAAGAAAATGTTATCCAATATATGCCTTAAATTCTGTTTAATTAATGAATAGATTAGTTAATCTTACTTCCTTATTAACCACCCTATATTAATTTCTCAAATAAATGAATACTAAATTACTTTGATACTTTAATATTCATTTATTTTGATACTTTAATATCCGTAGTACTTTGTACTACGTCTTTCAAGTACTTTTATGAGAGATGTTCAGTTTATTATTCAGTTTATTATTATTATGTTTTTAAAATCTTTTCAGGGAATATAGTTAAAATTAGTTGTTATACCAAACTATATATTAATTTGCTATGATTAAAAACATTGAAAAAAACAGATGTTGATTGAAAAACTATGAATTTTTTATCCTTATCCGAGGCCCCTTCTTTTTGTAACCTGCTGGCTGATTTATAGCAGAATATCCTTAGAGGTGAAAGAAACAAGTGTTCTTGTAATTGGTTCACGGCAGATATTTAGTCCTTCATTTTTTTTTTTCTTTCATGATCGTAACTATTAACTTTCACAGTTTGGGGTAATAGGAAAAGATAAGAACAACTATGTTTTTCGACGAGATAAAAACTAACACTTATCTCTTTTAAAAACAAGAATGATAGGATCGTTTTGATAATGTTATTTTAAGACATAAAATTAATTCCTTTTTAAGAGAAAAACATAACGAGGTTTTATCTGTAAGATTATAATTCAGAATTATTATTATATATATTTCCTTATTTAAAAACAAATGTTAAATTGTTTAATAAGTGCCATTAATGTTAACCACGATTTTGGATTTCGATATATGATAAACAGCTCTTCATTTAATTGAAAAAGAAGATTTTTTATGTTTCCAAAAATATAACTGCTGTTTTACATATCAGTTTTTGATAAAATACTGGCGTAATTTTTTATTTATTTCAACATTTAGAAAAAAAATATTTCAAGAGGAAACATTACAACCAAAATTACTCTATTCAATTTCGATTCTTTTAAGTTACGCTTAATGCTTTATCTCTTACTTTTTTGTCCAGAACCGTTGAAAAGTTGTTTCTTTTAAACTTTTTAAAATAAGTTTATTACGTGATTTAATTTCGTGAAGTCGGACGTATATAAATGAAAGAGGCTAAACTAATTTTATTATTTTAAAAAAGAAATTGGGATTTTATTTATAACGAATGCGACTTTATTTTCAAATTGTAAACCATTTACTCTTTGAAAACTCGATTGTGAGTGGCAAGATTTATTGTTTTCTTGAATATATAACTAATAATATATGTAACTCTATTCATAAATAATAACAATGTGTCTCTATTTATGTGTCATATAATGTTCAAAGTAAAACAATAAGTGCTTCCTAATTATTATAAATTTATTTATTTGAAATCCAATTGTAATTCAAAATTTTTTACTCAAATATAATAAATATTTCCTTTTTCAATCTATGAATATAATTATTTTTTGGTATTGTTTATATTACACTTTAAAATGTCTTACTTTTAGATGTTCTGATAATTTTGAGCACATTTCGAATAAATATATCCATTCTTTAATTTGCCATCAGCATTATTTAATATTTACTTTAAAAAATGGGTTTAAAAAAAATCTTAAATTAAAATTGCAGTTTTTTATTATAATTATTTTTTTAAGATATTAAACATATAAAATAAAACAAAATAAAATAAATGCATTTTTTATTATAATTAATTCTTTCAAATATTAAACACCGAAAATGTATATTTTTAAATGTGAGCATTATTTGTTAATAATTTTTATAAAAAAAATTTAAATAATCTAAAATTGAAAAAAAATTAAGATTCACTTTTATTTTAAGTTCGATAAAAAGTTATAATTTGTTTTTTAATTATCCAAAGAAAAATTTATTTAAAAATTTTTAATCCAAACTTTATGCATTTATCTTAATGAAGTTTTTGAACTACATCGTTCTAAAATTGAAAAAAAAAAAGTAAATAAATGATCATTGTGTTTCACGTTCCATCATGATTTGAGGATAAAATAACTAGGAGGATAAAATACTAGGAGGAAAATAAACCAAGACTGATATCTCTTTCCATTTAAGATTTTAAAAAAATAAATAATAAAGAACATATTTTTTATTTATTTATTCTAAGAATATTAAAATCAATATTCTTTTTATTGATGACATTATGTGACATTACGTAGATATAACACGATTTCGTCTAAAAATCGTATAATTAAAAATAATAGCTCAGTTAAAATATGATATTTAAATGATCCCAAGATTTATTTTATTCATTTTGTCGTTTGCAGGATCTTCAACAAGAGATCGAGGGTCGTGGCAAAGAACTCACCTCCCTGGTACGACAATGCGATTCACTGGAGGGCGCCACTATCGATTCAAATCGCTTACGGCGTGCTGCCACTCATTTAGAAAGAAGTTGGCACAACATTTGGATCCGCTCATTGGAAAAACAGTGTCTTACAGAGCAACGACTATTACAGCATCAGAACAACGATTCTGTGAGTGTTGTTTGTTTATAGTTTGTTTATAGTTACTTTACGGTTTATGGTCATAATTCGTTCGATTTTGGATAAATTTGTACGACTGTTCTTGCAGGTAATTTATCATTTATTTGTTTATTTTTATGATTTAAATTTTTTTGTTCAACTAAAAACAAACTGCAGCAAAATTGAAACATTATAATTTTTAATATTTATTTTTGATTTTTTTTCACGTACTATATTTTTTTTTGTATATGATATTTAAAAAGTATTCTGCAGTACTCAACATATTGTTGTTTAGTTACAAACTTCTTAATTTCTTATAACTGCTTTTTGTATTTGTGATGTAAAAGGAATACTATTATTTCTATAAATTTCTAAAAAGAAGAAGAGGTTCGTTATTTTATAGAAAAAATTTTATTTGCATAAAAAATACTTTTAACATTTCATGTACTTTTATTGCCAAGATTATATTAAAAGAACACTGCTTTTCACTAATTTTGCATTATTTACTTGAAATTTTTAAATACTTACACATTGTTTAAACTAATTATTAGTAACATTGCATTTATGGTATTTAAGCTTTCATTTCTGTTGCTGTGTAATTATGAGCTGAACTTTAATGACTAGAGAACTATCGAGTGCAGTATACGGCGCAAAAAAAACCCTTAGAAATGTTTTAAGTTAAAATTGTCCTCCTAAGAAGGGGGGGGGGGAGAAAATAATGTCTTTTCAAATCAGCAGCACAGCAATATGAGGCAGTTTGCCTTTGACATATTATTCAGTACTTTAATAATAGTTAGCCGAGACTGTTTCAAACCTTTTTTTTTTTCGGCTGCATATACTAAGCAAATCCATATTTCCGAGTTATACCAACTATCATGTTTAAGTTTAGTTTTTATTTATTAGCGGTGATATTAAACTTCCACTCGTTTTTCGTTTACTTATTCATTGTTCTACATATAAGACATTTATTCTGATTCTCATTGTGTTAAATTTTGCAATTTTCTTCTCCCTAAACTTTTTGAGTGAGTCATAGTTTCTAGCTCCTTTTATTTTTGCTACCGTGCTCACGTGGTGTCTTACGTTTTTATTACTATTCCCTTGAGTTTGTGGCAGAATATCCGTCACTGGCTTTTTTGCCCCTAAAATGTACATTTAATCCGAACTTTAGCCTTTAAAAAAATAATTTATTGTATTAACTCAGAAATGAAAAGAAAACTTTCGCATCCACTATCAAGGCGTGTGGAGTTAGTTGATGAAAATACATACATATATATATATATATATATATATATATATATATATATACACCAAATGTGAGACGCGATGGCTTATGGGATAGAACGGCCTATGGAGCAAACAATGATGTGAACCTTGTTCGAATCCCAGCAACGGCTAGTCGATACGAATCCACACCCGGCTTGCGACGACCGCAGTGCTGACGTGAAATATACTTAGTGGTAGACGGATCATGGGTCTCCTAATTCCTAATTTCTCTTGATTCTTAATTTATGATTTATTAGTTCCCTTGTCTTCTGGATTGGGTTCAAAATTACGATGTTACGGAGTTAAACAATAGTAGTTGTAAACTCAAAAATTGGGTCAGCTGTTCAACGACGGTTATAAAATAAAAAGTTACCTATTGAAATTTTTAATTTATATTATCTGAGATAAATTATGTGAGCAATTATAGTGTATGTCACATTATAACAGATGGTCGAAGGTGAAATCAACCCACCTGATGGTTAGTAATAACAACACATTCTAGATTCCTGCTCCCATTGCAACTCCTCCGAATTAATCTCAAATCGTGATGTGCTATGTTCCACCACGTGCGAAAGACCATGAAATCTTTGTACTTTTTTTATTGATAACTACTTGTATGCTTTAATTATATTCGTTTTCTCAAGAAAAAGCTATTTAATGATTAATTTTAATGCTAATATAAATTAAATGCACTCTTGTAAATGAGCAATGGATTGGCTAAAAACCAACTTAGACTTCAAACAACGACAACCTCTTTTTTATTGGATAGTGTGTATAAATTTTGCATAGTCACAAATTAAATAATTTTTTAAAACTAAAATTGTGGTATTTTACGAGAAAATGTCTTTAAGTAAACTCAAAAAGAGAAGTATATGTTATCCTCATTGCAATATCGCATTGGAGTACGCAGATGTTTATAACTAATTTTTTTTCTTTAAAACGTTATGCATTTTCTAACGTAAGAAACTGTTTTTAAAAACTACTGCAATATTATTAATAAAAATAAAAATAAAGATAAAAATTTTTTAAATTTATTGCTAATTTTCTAACGTATTTTGACTTAGAAAGAAATTAATTGTCTGAAGTAATTTTTTATTTAATGATTATAAGCTAATTTTAATGAAAACAATTTTTTAAAAAACTCACTTACTGAATTGTTTTTGAAACTTAGCAAATAAATATTATTCGCGTACAGTTTTAAACTCCGTTACTTACATTTTACATCGAATCACCTTAAATGAAATTTATTACTATATTAAACATTTTTGTAACAAACCTTGTAATATTTCTCAAGCTTGAATTTAAAAAAAATTGGCCTTGAATTTATTAATCGTAAGTTGTATATGTCTTGCAAAAGTCGTAAAGATTAGGCAACTTTATTTGCAAAAAAAAGATGAAAGAAACCTAATTATTTTCACACTGTGACACGCAAAAGTAATTTAATGCACAAAAAAACTTATTGAGATTGACGCGTTTCTTTTTTTTTTTCCACCGATACTTTCGAAATCGCCAATACGGAGTGAATATTTTTTAATTGAATTTTGTGGCAATATAATGTTAAACTTTAAAAAGAAAATGTGCATATTAACTTAGCGTCGTTATTTCAGAAATGCATTGTGTAGTCAACACTATTTTATATTTGTTTACTATGTGTTAATGAGTCAGCTTTTGTTTCTTTATTATTTTTTTATAAAACCGAAAATAACTTTTAAAGGCAAATAACTGTTTTTATCTAGTGAGTTGTTCTCCAAACTTTTTTTCTTTATATTACCTTTATGCAGGATAAAAAGTTCTACACATTCCCTCAAAGAAAAGTCTTTTAGGTAGTTTATTTTCACCAATATAATACTTATAACAAATGCCACTTATTTATTGAAAAGAATTTTTAAAATACATTTTAATTTTACTCTAATTGCAAAAAACATCTTAATTCTACCTGGCATTTTAAATAAGCGATATACAGTACGTATTATCTGAATTTAATTCAGACAACTACGAAGCAATAATCTGTTTTGTATATTACTGAGTCAAAGTGTGGAAATGGACAAGTCAAAGTATAGAAATGTTATAGAACTACAGTTTTAATTCTATAAAAAACATCCTTTCTCAGTAACGAAATACCTAATTGTAAAGACACAGCACATACAACCAATAAGAACAGAGGAACAAGTTTGAACAAGATATAAAGCAAGGAAAATCAGAAACAGGTTGATGAAGGTTTGGTGGGAATCCCAGGGTGCAAAAGATTAAGTTAAAATAGATTTACAAATATTGTAATACTGTACAATATTTAGAAATAATTGTACAATATTACACTATTTGGCGTGTGTAATTAAAAAAATGTTCATCCCAGCAACTCGTACTAATAAAATCTCAACTGTAAATCTAAATATTATCCTGGTCTTAATTATTAGGGTAATTATAATTATCTTAGTTGTATTACAAGACATAAAACATTACAGTATCTGTATATTTAGAGTGATTTTAAATCAAAATTATTTCTATACGTTATCATTATTTTACTTTATAATTCCATATATTTCTGAGTTTGTATTTGGATTTCAATATCCAGCTTTAATCTGTTTACTCAGTCTGTAAAAAGTCTAGAAGAACTAATTTCATATTTTTGAAGAAGAAAGTGTTCGTATTCAAACACGTTTTCACATTGCTTATGCTATAAAAAATGAATATGAAAATGAATAAATTGTTATTTTGATAATAAAAAATTAGAAACCGATACCTGAGTTGAAGAAATTTTTCCGTTGATGAAGAAAAATAATTAACTGATAATGAAAAACTGATGATGAGAAACGAATTAAACTAAATAATATGTTTTCGCAAAACTAAAACTAAAAATCTCTATTTACAATTCTACCTTCTGCTCATAAATGTTTCAATTTTTTTTCGATAGATCAACTTCATGCAAAGTTTAAAATAAATACGTAGGTAAATAAAGGAAAAAGAAAATGGAATGAATTCTGAAACAATTTTTTTTAGTTAATTCGTTCTACGAAAATAAATATGCTAACTTAGTTTCTTTAACGTTGTTATAGTTAGATTTTTTTTGTCCCATTTTACTACTTATTTCAAAAATAATGTTAAAAAACATTAAATGTGTAATAATTATATTAGTTATATGCTGAATCAGACAACGAATTTTATTTGTTCTCTATTTTTTTTTTCTCATCGTTTTACAAAATGAACATTTGAGATTTTCATGTCTTTAATGGGTATTAAAAAATGTAAATTTTGTAATTAAGTTTTTTTTTCGTAAAAGTTGAGCAAAATATGTATATTTTTTAACAAAACCGCTTAAGATATTGAAGAATTGAGTTGAATGAAGATTATTTCAAGCGAATAAGTCCTCATAGAAAAAAAATAATTGTTCTATTGTTTGCATGAAATGGAATAATTGAAGGAAAGAGAAAAAAGAGTTTAGATGTTTTTCAGAATAGTTTCATCATCACTTTAAAAGAAATATTTTTAAAAGTAAAAATATTTTAGGTTATAATATTCATAAACTAGTTATTTTCTATTTTAAATTATTATTTATTTGTATTTTACTTTTATGTATTGTTTTTACATACTATTAAGAACTAATTTGATTTACTAGTTCAGAAACGAAAAAAGTAACTATTGAAAAAAAAAAATTTCAATAGTTTTATACAATTTTTGATAATTATTTTCAAATGTTAGTATAAATGCGTTTACTGTAAATTTATTGTTGAATAACTTACCTACAAATAAACATGGAAGAAAAACTTAATTAAGAGAAAAAAGATAAACAACGCCCCTGAATCAAAACATCTTTTTTTTAAATTATTATTAACTTCTCACGTTTCTTTTGTTTTCATTTTTTAAAAGCATAATTTTTCAAGTCTGAATAGTAAAGACAAAGTATGAGGTACAAAAAAAAAGTTTGAATCGCTGAGTTTTCAGAAGCATTTAGTGTATTATCCCGGTCAAAAAGAATAAACATTTAATAATTTTAAATTTCAAACTGATTTATTTTTTCATTTCATTTGTAGGTATATAAATTTTTTTCTATGTACACAAAGTTTTTTATTCGCTATTTCCTAATAACTTTCGGTCTGCGGTTTTTTTTAAATAGAGAGTCTTAAAAGGTATTATGAGACAATAGGGGTTATTTTTTTACATAAATTTGACTAAGATTACTTTTAAGTACTTTTTTTCTAATTTATAAATAGCAGCATATATCAAGCATTTGTTTGATAATGTAGCTTATTTTAAAGTCCTATGATGAAAAGTTTAACTTCTTAGTAATTAATTAATTGGCTCATACTAAGAGATAATTTTAGGTGAATTAAACTGTATTAACAGGAATGCTTTAGTTTTCTTTGTATCTAAAGTAGATTTTGGCAGTTTGAAAGTTAACTGCGTTCTAAATTTTTACTATTTTATGGCATTTAATATTAATTATTTCTTAACGACAGTAATTACAGTAATTATTATAATTTATAGTAATTATTTTTTAATGTCTTAATATGCAAGAATCATGTATACAAGATTTCTAAAAATAAAATTAGTTAGATAATCAAACATAGAAGCGAAGAGAGAAATATTAACATTAATTTGAACTAGGCTTAACAAAATTAAGGCAGAGGAAATTTAAATGTTATAAAATCATTTAATACAATTCACAGATGTTTAAAAATTAAATTATAATTATCCGTATTACACAACTATAAGAATACCCATTCATATTTTAACCGTAAACTTTTGTTTCGGTTTGTATTGTATAAAGCAAGGTATAAGAAAATATCAACTGAAGCGAATTTTTACGCAAACTAAACAAATTAGTGGCGATACGCCAACTTTGGTGTTTTCGAAAGCGAAAATAATTCAATGATTCTGATCTTTATGTAAGGTTTCTCATTTATTGGAGTTTAGATTTAGTTACATCATTTAAGTTGTGTATGAAATTTCGGTACAGTATTAACTTGAAATAAAACAATTTTTAGTCATTGACAACAAATTGTCAAACCAAATTCGGATAGGTATTTCGCCACAGTTTTCACAGTGCATAATTGAACTCCAATGTCATGTTTATAACGAATAAAAATTGTCACTGGGGAATTTAAGGGGTTTCTAGAAATCTAATGAAATTTAGTCATTGGTACTATGTAGAAAGTAAGTATTAAGTACTAAAATAAGTACTAAGTATAACCTGTATTCAAGGTTGGGATTGTTTTTCGAAAGCAACTCATTTCTTTGAGGACAGAAGCTGGAAATAAACGGAAGAAATTAAGGAAACTAGAAATGACCAATATTATTGTTAAAATCAAATACATAAGATTAGAATTAAACAATAAAAATTAATACAAAAAAGTTTAAAGTTTCGTACATTTACTGGAAAAAAAAAACGTTTTCTTATTCTTTTGTACATATTTTTAAAATAATAATATGAACCTCAATTACATAAATTTATTTTTATTAGAATCAATGTTTATTAGAATTCAATCAAGTACTCTTAGGTTTAGATTAATTATGTAAACTATTATTTTTAATATTCTTTACAAAATTCCAATGCTTAGTTCATAGTTGCACACGGGTGGACTTATTTTTTTCTTGCAAATTTGATTCTGGTCACTACTACAAATATTTTCTTTCAAAATTATACTTTTTAAGATTTTTTTCAGTTGATAAGATTTTTATTAAATTTTGTTTTGTTTGTTTAAATTTTTTTTAATGTTTCTATGGTGATTTTAGATATCAATTTTAGTTAAACTAGCACAAAAAAAAATAATTCATTATTAATACATAACAAGTCATTACTGCTAAACAACACTCACTAGGATATTATACTATTAAAACTAGATTGAAATTGCTATTATTAACTGTTTATAAATTGTTTTATTTCTCTTTCTTGGATTGAAAGAAAATTTTTCCATTGTTAGAAAAATTTGCCATCGCTACCAGTGGAAAACGTGTACATGGTTGAGAATATGTTGTGAAGAATAACTTAAATAATGCATAAAAATATACTTGAAAAAAAATATTTTTTTTTTTTTTTGTGTGTGTTTGCGAGATCTGCTTCAATTAAAATTTGCTTTGAAAATATTTCCATAATCAGAGAAGCGTACAACTAACTAAACTATTTCTCTTTGTACGCTTTTGTGCAAAAATTTAAACTTTTTTTTCTTCAAATTTAGGTCATGAAGACTTAGGCACAATTTTACGGTCTAATGCTTTAACTTTGATATACGCTTTCTTGGAAAAGTTATTTTCATGATTCAACAGGTTTATGCTTGAGTTGAACTCAAAACGAAGTGACACCATTGTTTTTAGGGAAAGCAATACTACTATAAAAACAACCAAAAAACTTTTTATGAAAAAAATTGTATTGTAGTTTTATCGTATTTTTTTTAATAATGAAAACCAAAAATGATTGAATTTACTTACACAATAGTGGGGTGTCTTGGTAAAAAATTTTTGGAATAAAAACACTTAATTTTTTTTATTGGTAGTGCATGAACTCAGCAAAATATAGAAGCAGGATTTTGAGATGTTGGGACACTTGATAGTCATTTCCAAGGGACAAATTTGGGGGTGAGGAGTAAAAGGAAAACAGACTGACTTTAATATTACTATTGAGACGAATGATTTTTGTTCCTGATGTATTTTTTTACGCCGAAACGAATGAAACTAATTCCAAATCGATAAGGCAAATAGTTAAAAGCTATCAAGATTTTATTTAACATTGCTATCTAAGCAAATGAAGTATTCTTTCACGCATATTTTTGTACGATGATTTCACTGTGACCAAAAAGAAAAGCTATAGCATTAACAATTCGACCTATTAAAATGTCTGTCATTGCTTTATAGCCAAGTGAGTAATTGTTTTTTTGTTTTTTTATGTTGTTAATCTGAGTTAAATCAATGGTTTTAATAGTTTTGAAGCTATATAGGTTCTATGTGTGGAAAAGTATGAAATAAAAATTATTATTTTAATTCACTAAATCTTCATTTTTTCTAAATTATTAATTCTATCGACTTCTTAAAAATATCGTATTAACAATGACAAAAAACTTTTGCCAAACTTAATATTTCCTTAATAAGAGGAGTGTAATCAGTAAAAAAAAACTTGGAAAAATATATATTTATATATATTAAAAGTCTTATTCTTAATTTATTTTCGTGTAAAGTATGTAGATATTATTGAATAGTTAAAAAATATTTTAATTGAAATCTTCTTATATATTTCCTTAAATGCAAAATTAAAGTGTAAGTTCGCCTCAATTTTAAACTTTTCTCGTCTTCTAAATATCTGGGAAATCAATTTCCTCTTTGGTTCTGCAAACAAAAACTTCAACCAGTTTTGGTATGCTTATGTAGCTTTTTATTTTTTCAGAGATAGTATTTATTTAGTTATTTGTATTTCTAACGATTGAATTTACGCAATGCCAATGTCCTATAAGGAAGTATAGATGTAACCTTGGTGTTTATTCTGATTCTAGTATAATTTGAAACATTTGCGGATTTCCAAAACGTGTATAAAGTCAAAAATGCCACTTGTGATTAATTTAATTCCTTTAAAGCAATTTTACCAATCTTCTCTATATTACTGACAATCCAACCTAAATGTGAAAAAATGTCAAATTCTACAATTTTAAGGTACTTTTTACTTATTTTAAAAAGCACTTCATTAGTCTCAGTACTAATTATGTATATTTATCTTTTGTTGAATTTGTAAGTTATCTTTTAAAGACATGAGATCTTCAGCAAATTCTACGTTCTTTTACTTCTCAGTAAATGATTACCTAAAGCATATTTCTTGTTTAACAACATTTCCATTATTTAATTTACAACTATTAGAAAAATTGTAAGTGACATCATATATCCTAGGTTTGCCCTTAATTTTTCTCTGTTCTTCACTCACATTTATATTTTCTCTCTGCGTCAGCAGTCATCATTTAATTTGAAAGCTTTGACGTCTTTCTTTTCATTTAGCCTCTCTATATCAAATCTAAATCATGCACTTGTTATTTTGCTTCTCAATATACTAAGAACCAACAAATGGTTATACTTTGTGGCAAATAAAGATAAAATCATTATCCCTATGGAGAGAGCCAGTTTGCATCTAAGTGTACGCAAAATAGATGCCAAGCTTCCAACGCTAACGTATATCGACATCGCCAACTCTTAGGACGACGTTGCACATCTTCTTTTTGCTTGCTTTCTTAAATCGTGTGAAATGAGGAAAACGAAACTTAACGAATAATCGATTAAAAAGTAATATGAATTAATAAAAATGAATCGTAACAAATTTGCTTCTTTCTACTCTCATTTAAATAAACTTATTAAATAATAATAAATATAGTTTCTGGCAGACGATTTTCTTCTACAGTAAAACGAAGATAAAAATTCCTCATCTCGCATTTGATTTGTTACGGATATGTCAGCGTAGGACGCGCCATCTTTAGTGGTCAAATCAAATCCAATGCTCTTACAACGTCATATAGTGGTTTCATTTACAAGAACAAATGTTCTTTTTTATCGAATTATGTCACCACGTCTAGAATTCCAGTAAGACTTCAAAACTGTAACCTTTCATAATTCTATGATATATATATCGTAAAATATAGCACGAATTAGATTTATGTTTGACGTGTTTAACTTTTAAAGACTTTTGTATTGTTTTGAAAGCATATTTGTATAATTTGATAACGAAATAAAACGGAACCAAATGCAGTCACGTAGGATAACTTAAATCCTATACCGCAATGGTCTTTTTATTAACTTGCAACAGAGTATAGTGTATATTGTACGCCCCTCTGCTATACTTTTCACATCTAAATTGAACAGAAAATGCTTCCACTTTTTTAATAATCGCAATGAATGATTCTAACCTAAAACTTCATTATTAAATATTTTAAAAGGTATAATTTATTCTTCATAAATTATTCTCCTTAAGCAAATTTTAAAATTTTTTTTTTAATTAGTTCAATATAATGGAAATAAATTTAAAGTTTAGTGTTGTTATTTGTCAATTGGAGACATCCCTTGCCTGGATGCTCTGAGTGGTGTCCGTCTTCTTCCCTTTCCCGCTACTGTTTGTGATAGATCACTTTTATTTCAGTTCTTAAATAACATTTTTTTTAATGAAACTTTAAATTTAAAATAAAAAATAATCAGAAAGCCCGGTACGAAAGATTTAAAAGATAAATCCATCTATTATCAATCCTTAAAAAATGTTGTGAAGCTGTTAACTCTGACCATGTCTGGTCCTGTCTCAACGTTAGTGTAGCTTTTTTGATATATACATGCATTGACTAAATATTTTTTTTATTTGAAAAAATGTTTTTTTTTATAAATAAATTAATAAATTTAAATTTTTTAGAAAAATGGAAACACACATTTTGCATATTTTATTTAATTTCATTTAAAAATCAAATTTAGTGCGTATAATGCTTATTTAAATGCGTTTCTACGGAAACAATTAACTTCTTTTTTGTTTATTCTCCGTAACAAAACTGTCCATTGTTTGCACATTTATCCGTTATAACTTTACATCAAAATGCACTTTATTTTCCTAATACAATATATAATTTGCACAATTATTTCAAATTACTAAAATCTTATCTGATTCTATAAAGACACATCTTTTTGTGTGAAATTATAGACGCCTGCAGTTCATAACAATTTTATCTACTTATCTACAACTTTACAACTAACTCATCGGTGAAGTTTTTCATTAAAGAATCTATAGCTACAAATAATGAGGTCCTGTCAATTCATTAGAATCTTTGTGACATTCCCTTCGAGGACCATTTGTATAAAAAGTATACACACAGAAGCGATTCGGTCCAATGACTTGCTATATACATTTATGACATCAGCCTCTGCAACCAGCGGAAATTTTCAAGGTGAGGCACTTTTCAATCATTAAAGCCTCCCTCTCTTCATTTCACCCTTTCCTTTCTCAACTGGGATTTCGTGCGTGACTGGCATTAAGAATTAGGATTATTTTAGAGAAAAAAGAGATACTCTTCATCTCTGAGTATGAAAAATGATGCTTTTATTTTCTATTTTTGATGCCAACGTTTGGCGAAATTTTGAATAAACATTTTTATCGTTCATTGAAAGCCAGCGAAGTGATTGTGTCGTTATCAGATTTCAACCTTTTTTTTTTCTTTCTTTCTTCCCTTTCTTCATTGTTTTTCGAAAGGCACGAAATTGGGTTTTTTATTTAAAAATTTTATTTTCATCGCCAAGACGAGATTTTAGCATAAACAATAACGTTGTTTCCTGGAGTTTTCGCTAATGTGACATTGATTGATGGTCCTTAACAAAGACGTGTGTTTATTACTATAATTTAAAAATAAATGTCTGCTCTTTTAAAAATATCTTATTCCAAAATAATTTGTGAATTTAATTTTTTTTTTAAATTACAGTAAAAATATTTAGTTCAAAACCAAAAAGATTTCTGAATTTTTTTTATTTTTTATTTACAGAGCCGTGTGCATAGCTAATTGTACTTGGAATTGAATTTACAATTTTTCTTAAATAATGTCTTTACAACGCAACTAAATAAATTATTTTTGTATTGTTTTTAAAAAAAATCCTCGATAAATATCTGTTAGCAGCGTACCAGACGAAGCGTGACGAAAATCTTCAATTAATCAATGCGTAAGCAAGCATACTCATCCAGGCGTAAGCAAGCATACTCATCCAGGCGTAAGCAATGCATCAATTTTCTATTTATTTGCCTTAGATGCTTATCATTTTGTATATTTATTTTGCAACAGTAAAATGAAACATAATAAAATGCATAATGAGAAAAAAATCAATTTACTTAGCCGGCAATAAATTGTAATTTTCTTTTTTAATTTGTTGAAAATAAACTTTTGTTATTATCTTTCTTCTTTAAACTGTAAAAAAATAGGTGACTTAGTGGCTCATGAATTTTTCTTTTGTACAAATCCTCATTATGTAATATTAATGCGTATTGTTCCTAAGTTATTTTCTACTTTTTTCTTGTTTCCGTTAGCCGGTGCAATTTTTTTTTCCTACTTCTTTTAAATTTTATTTAAAAATTTTTTTTTTTATAAATTTAAAAAAAAAAGTTAACGGAGGTCTACTTTATTGGCGACACATTGTTTGTGCCCGGCTAATCGAAAAGTACCATTTTCATTGGTAAGATCCTGTAGTTCACTATATTTTCTGAAAGTTTCCAATGCGCCTTGTACTTTTTGTTGTTTTTCACATCTGTTTTATATGTTTATTGCCTAATTTTGTTTCGCTACGGAGGAATAAGATTTGGATTAATTACCTTACATTTAGTTATTAGCCACCAAGCATTAGCCTCTAATATTTCTCCTTTCTTATCATTGATAATGTATATCAGCTGCTAAGCTGGGAAGTGTTTCTTCTTATGTTTTTACTTATTTAATTTTTTATTTATTTCATTTAATTTTTTCACGAAAATACCATATCTTATTTTTAATGCGCGTGATCGCGTAACTAACTAACACGTCATGCTATAATAAATTTAAAATAGTATTCCTGACGAAATTTTATGCAGCTAGATTATTACTAAAGATATCATTTACGTAAGTCCTTGAAAATGATTATTTTTTTTAATTTGCATGACCGATCTGAATTGGTTTTATGAAAATTTTGATGACACTATATGAAGAAAAAAAAAAAACTGTTAAAAAAATTAAATTTATATGAAGAAAAAAAAAATTTTTTTTTAATAATTTTAATAACTAAAAATATGTTAACCTAGATATTTTAACATTGCATTTTGTTTTATAATTAAAACGAAACTTCTTACGTTTAATTTCGTACTTGGATTTTACATTCTTTAAAAACGGATTACTCTTGCGTGTTCGTAAAATGTTGCGTGTTGCTGTATCAAACATGCTGTCAGCTAAAAACTATTCCGCTTTTAAAATGAAAGCATTTCAATGTATGTGTGTCATAGGTGAACATCCGCTCAACGCTAATGTTATAGAAATCATACCATAACTTTTTATTAGTCTATTGATAGAGCATTATGAATTCAAAAAAGCAGTCATGCCCATCTAACTAGTACATTTACTACACTTTTTTTTTCATTTCTTGTTTATTGCATTTTCTTCGAAAGGATCGATAAGATTTAACTTTTTTTTTCATCTTAACGAAAAGATGACTTAAGAATTCAGTCTTTTTTTTTTCAATGGAAAAGATGATAAAATAGCATTTTTTTCGTTAAGCTAGATTCGAAAATTTTCTTTATGGCGTCACTGACCGCTTCCAGAAAACTATGAGGTTTCGCCCTCTGTTCGTACCACTCACCCTTACTTTTCATCCATCATAATTTCCTTTTTTTTAATTAAAAAAAAAAAACTTTATTTTTGAATGTATAATCGGTATAAATGTATGTAAAAATGTTTTATTGGTATGTTTTAATCCTAATGAAATGAACGATTACCTAGATTTGAAAAATTATCATCTGTATTTAAAAAAAAAAAATCATCTAAATTTAGGGACACAGATTGTGTGACATAGTACAGTAAAATAGATGAAAAATAATTTTACTCGTTATTGTTTTAAAACGATAATCTTATATAGTTTTAATAATTCAAATTGGTAACAGCTTTTTTTAACTCTTACATCTTTTATATTCTTAAATGCAATATAAATGTTAAGATTTATGATAAGAGTCTGTTCCAATACATTAATGTTAAGATTTATGTTTAGCAACATCTAATCTCTATTGTTTTTTTTTTTTTTTCTTTTACATTATTTGCTCATTTTTGATGAGCTTATAAAATGGAGATCTCGAGCGAGATGAATATTTCTACAACAATTGATAATTAATAAATATTTAAAGCTACAAAACAATGAAAAATAATGTTTTCAATTAAACATTTAATAACTTGCAAACGAATATAAATTTTAAAAAAAACGCGTCAAGTTTATAAACTAAAATGATTGCCTTTTCAACACCACGTCCAATTTCAATTGCATTTGCATGTCCGCTGGAATTGCATTTCAGCGGGCTATATATCAACCCACATGGTATGCGTTTACTTACATGTTTAACTGTTAATATTTCTTGAACTAATTATAATATCCTTATTTTTATTCCATTCTACTCCTTATACATTTGTCTACACACATACGTGTAGTGGTGTAGTGCTTTAAAGTTTCTAAGTCTTATTGATTTTTCATAGGAAAACAATATGTAACGTAATGTGTATAAGCACCTAGAACAGCATTATCGCTCTACATTTTGTTAATGTAGAGAGTTTGAAAAATTTAATTAAAATCGAAACCTGTGTCATTTTTTCCTATGTTTTTATATATATTTTAAACTCTTGTAATTAAGCTATTATTAGGATACTCGTATATTAATTTTTAATTTTTGATGCATATTTTGCATTTCAATATTGTTATTTCACATTACATTGCATTATGCCTTATAGTTAAAAAGCATCTGATTCATTCTTTTTTCATTTTATTTTTTAATATAACGCTGCGCATTTTATCTTTTAACCATTCTCTGCTCAGTCATAGGGTAATACAGTTATATGATAAAAATAATTTGAAATTTTACGAAATTGGAAACTAAATAATGCGGAGTCAAAATATTAATGTTACTAGTTATTAAACTTTTTTAAATTGTTTGTAATAAATGTAATTTATTTTGCTCAAATATTTTTATGGATACTTATTTTTATGGATATATATATATATATATATATATATTTCGCAGCTCTTGAAATCATAATTTTTTTAACATAAATTAAAAAGAACAATTTGAGGTAAACAAACAAAAGTTGTTACGAAAGCCTGCCATCTCTAAACGTTTCCTAAAATGATATTAATTTTCATTTACAAACAAAACACACTATTTCGTAATCTAAACAATTGTTCTTGTTTTTCTTTCGTTTTTTAATTAATTAGATAACCTAGATTTTTAAATAAAATTGCCCCAGCTAAACGCACACAATTTATTAAGGAACGACTGACTGTTTTGAGCATTGACCCTTTATTTTGAGTTATAGCGTTAAATACCTCCAAGGCATGTCAATGGACAATGATGCTCTATTTTTTCGCTTTCAAGTTTAGATACTTGGATGTAATTACGCACTTATACCGAAACTGATAACAGTAGCTTCAAGTTTAAAGCATAAAGGGGTTGGATCTACATTGCATTTGTAAGACTACCTCGCTATTGAAGACAATTGACACCCTAAAATTCCTATTCTTTTGGATATAAAATATCAGTGAAAATTCTTAAGTTATATAAATTAAATCAATTACAACAAAAAAACGAAAATTGTTTCTGAGTGTTATCAATTTGGCATATTGTCTTAGAAATATCATTCTAAATTATTTATAGGTTTAATACGAAAATGATTGTCGCGGTATTCTTTTTTTAATTTCTTTTTGCATTAAAATGTTAAAAAACTAAAGAGTTTTTTTTTCTCTCTTTCCCAATTATTCAAACAGTAATTTTTTTAAAAATCGATAATTTTTTAATAAATTGGTGATGGTTTTCTTTACTTTATATAAATTTAAATTTATCGGCATTTTTTTATTTAATTAACTTTTATATTTAATTAACTTTTATATTTAGGGGTTCCAGTGCTTAAACCATGACTGAAAGTATCGGTAATATTTTACGACGTTTTCTAAAAATTCAAACAATTTATCAAACAAAAAAATTTTCTTTGCTTTATGTGAATTATTAAAAGATTTTTGGGGGGATTTTAGATAAAATGGCAGTGCTTTTTTTTCCAGTGAAACCAAATTTTACAAGTGCTTTTCTCATTGATTTTTGTATTTGCATACAAGTTTAATCCTAAATTATTATTTTCTGTTTAAGGTAGGGCTTGAAGTATTTTTTTTTTTACAATCAGTATGGTATACTTAACAGAAATTGTGTTTTGAATAAATACTTAATTACATAAATTATTCAAACTTATACAGAGTGTTATACCTGAGTGAGAAATGCTTAGTGAGTTTTTTATGTTACGCTGCACTAACCTGAGGAAATGTTCTAATTCATATATAAATAAATGAATTTACAAAATTGCAGCAAAAACCAATTCTCTTACAAAAATAAAAAGATTCTTTGAAAAATACGTTAAAATAAAAAAAGATAAATAAAAAGAGAAATTTTTAATTTTTTGAATTTTAAACAATGTGACTATATTAGTTGTCATTTAATTGTGTACGTAAAATTGTGAAAAATGTTTGTTTTACTATTTATTTAAAAGCAGTTTATCGCTGGGTTCAGTGTAGGTCGTAGGGTTGTTTAATAAGTGAAAGTTGCTTCCAGTTAAGGGAAATAGTATTAAATCTTATTCTTATCCGAACATTTATTTAACGCCATCACGATTTAATCTCTATTTTATCTCTTTTTAATCTATTCCGATTATTAAGCTATAATTATTTTTTCAAATATATTTAACCATACTAACAACAATTAGTTTAAAATTACTTAAATTAGCACGCAAAATAATAAGAAAACTATCATGTAATCTTTATTAATAGAATTATAATTGTTTTACTCATGATGATTTATTTTTTATATGCTATTTTTAAAACTTTTGATAAACTACATAATATTCATAATATTATTAATTTGCAAAGCTTTTTTCATAGTTAAGTTAACACATATTAATTTATTATAATATGTATAATATTAATTGATTATAATTTAATTAAAAACTTATTACTATTATGAAATAGTAATAAGTTTTTAGTTAAATTTCAAAACTTATTAGGGGAACACTATCGTGCGTAAATTAAATTTAAAAAAAAAAAAAAAAACAATTTAAGTTTTAAAATTCAAATTTGCCGAGTGGAATATCTTTACACATTAAAAAACAGAAATTTTTTAACTAATGGAAAAATGTCATTGGTCAATGTTTTGAGATGACATTTTTAATTTTAAAAAAATTTTCTGTTTTGTAAATTTTACCTCCCACTTCTCCTACCAAGCAATAAAATTATAACTCAAGCATTATTACAAATTAAAAATGCTTTTTGTTTTTTTAAAAAGATAACAGAAATGTTACAGTAAAAATTGAACTCACTTTTTATTTAAATTTAATTTTTTTGAAACATTAATTATAGTCGGTTTATATCAACTATCTCGTTTACGAATTTCAATTTCACAAATAAACATTTTTAGATTGATTGTACTAAATATTTGAAAGGTTACATTACTTGTTTAGAATTACTCCCTGTGGAATTAAATGTTGAAATTCTGTTTCTGTTTATTTTAAAAGAAGTTTTGTCTAAAAAAATTACATTTATAGAAAATACAATTTCAGAAAAAGAGTTAAACAATAGCAGTTCTCGTCCTTGAAAAAATTCACAATCTAGAGCATTACTCACCCTGAACTCTTTTCCCTGCTTTGTTTAAATTTAAAGAATTTGAACGGCGTTGTCATGCCTAATTACAAATTCCAGAACGCAAGCGACAATGAAGTGTAAACATAACTATGGAGCTTTGTTTTCCGACCCTCTAAGAAGTATTTTCTCTCTCCGGTATATATTTCTTTTCTTATAAAGCATTTGAAAAAAAAATTATCCTTTATTTAATTTTTATTTTTTTTATTTTTTTAGAGAATCGTTTGACTTATAGCTCGATTCTTCTAGAGAGAAAACAATAGCATCTTCAGATGCAGCCTGGTTTTATAAAACAGAATATTTTTGTATTTTTTCAAGTTTAAATTTCTTTTCGATTGTAACTGTGACCGTAATTTTCTAACCATTCACCCATATCTTTAGCATTTTTTTCTTAAAAAAATCTTACATGTGCACTGTTTTAAAAAACTTATGAAAATTACAGATACTCTGGATAATAGATTTCATAACTTTTTTCCTTTTTTGTTTTGGGTTTTAAATTATTACTGGAACAAAAAAAGTAAAAACTATTGTTGCCTTGGTTATTATAACTCCTCAATAATATTAATAGTATAAACATATTTGATTTTTTTACTGTTATTTTTGAAAAAACTTTCAACTCATGTGAAACAGAAAAAAAATTATTCTCCTAACTCCATATTAAGCTTATAGAAACTTATTTTTTCGCTATATTTTTTTTTATTTATTAATAACTAATATTTTGGAACAATTTTTTCTTCCTTGTATCCAATAAAATCTCTCGAACTTAGTTGCCATAAACGTGGTTAATATTTTTAAAACTTCTTTTTGAAATTCATTATACTTTTGATAAAGCTTTCAAAGCATATTTAATAACTAGGTTCAAAAGAGCATTCTTAAATGAATAAAATGAAATTAAAATATTTTTAAATAATAATTAGATATTTGTCAAATAAGAAAATTATTTTACTTTAAATAATTTGCATACAAAATAAAAGATGTTCCTTAACATGTCCATTTTATGCAAACACCCATAAGCTTCAAAAAAAAAGAATCATTTGGTCTCTTTCCCTGTTTTCTGAAAGGTATTATTTTGAATGTCCGAACAAAAATTCAAAATTTAAATTATACTTAAATACTTTTATTATTCAAAATCGAAACCATTGTATATTAAAGTAAACATGATAGGTTGTATGTATGGAACAACAAATATGGAATTAAAGAACTGATGTCTGCAGTTTTGACTAGCTGTATCCATGAACCATTTTACTTCAACCATGGAAATTCACTGGTGCTACTTATTGGCACTTGTTAACTTATGATATAGAAGTCTAGAATCGATGTTCAGGACACGGTTTTTATTGAAGTATATCATTTTTCACACAAGTGAAAACAGGAAATTTTTGATGGAAAATAAAACAAGACATATATTATTCGTCTAATATTCCGTTTAGTCACTACTTCTTTGTTTTTCTTTTTGAGAGGGGGAGATTTTCAAATTTATGATTGAAATCCTAAGACATCTCAAAAATTAAATCATGATATTAATCGTTGTATCGCTGAGATTAATTATGTAAAAAATTGTTACGGAAAATTTCCTCAAACAGCCACATATATTCTAGCAAAAAACCAAAGAGAGAGTTTACGAGATGTGCTCCAAAGTGATATTTATAACAATTTGTGATAAAATGATGTCAAACCGTGGCATATACCAATCTACCGTGTTTATTTATAATTAAATAAAAATTCAGAAAAAAAATTCAAAAAAAAAAAATTAAATAGACTTTCTTTAGTATTAAACTTATTTTTTATTGTAGAAACACCATGTATTTACTAAAAACCACATTGCACGAATTCAAGTATGAAACACCTGTTATCAAAATCGGCTCGAAATCGAATTTATACAAAATAATCCAAAACATCTCTTAAGATGTTCTTAAACTCGAGTAGCATCTTAAACGTAATTCCGACCGTAGTTTAACACGAGTTTTTTTTCATATATCTCCCCTTAATGTTTACTCGGAATCTTCTGCATTAAGTTTATAGGAAAGACACTCGGATCTTTAAGAAATTCTCCTGTCCGCCTCCCTTAAAACTTTTAGGGTCAAGAAAACTGAAATCAATTAAGAAGCACCCTGTACGTGCTTTGTAAATGCAAGTGACACGAAGCGTGATCCGAAAGTTTACGTTTGATTTGTGAAGGCGTTAGTGGTCCTGAATAAAATTAAGGTCATGCACCTTCCGGTCATTTTACCTTTGATTGGCTAAGGCTATATTTATTGGATCTTTTTTTTAATATTTGATTTGTAGTTTTTGTTATAACTTCTACAATGGATTAATATCCCGAGACGTCAGCATAAAAAAATACGCCTTCTGTACTTAATTGACAGCAGTCAAACGTAAATGATTCCTTTTATTCAGGTTTTATAACAATCCTTTCTATAGAAATTAATGCTTTATTTATTTTAGTTTTTTTTTTGTCTAATTTTAAGACTTTAGTGGAATTTATTTAAGTTTTTTTGAATGAAAAGGATTTTTTCAAGCCTTTTTTTAGAGTATGTAATTGATAGGGTTAGTCGGAAAAAAATTCATCTATTCTCCCATTGCTTCGATTCGAAAAAATTGCGCAGGGTATAAAAATAAGGAACATAACAAACAATTTTGAAATAAATTTTTCTTTTGCCCTTGTATCAACTTTTAAAAAAAAAACAAGAAATTTAAATGTTTTTTTTTATATTTTTTTTCTAAATAAGAAAATGCAGCACTAACATTAACACTATGCGGTCCGCATGTATTTAGTGATAAGTTTACCATGTAACCGGTGTTTATTTTTGTTAAGACCACCTCAGCGTGTGGTACCTAGTGGTAGCGAAATTTAAGTTACTTTCAGTTTAGTATTTTTCATTATAAGTAATTTTTTCACCACTAAATATCAAAACTTATAAGTGTGATATAAAATGCAACGTTATAGCATCAAACTACCTGTTACTATATTAAAAAGTAGGCGTAACTATCTTTCTTTAACAAATTGTACTATATAATTTGCTACCACTTTATTAAAACTATTCCAGAAAGCGGAGCAGTTGGCATCCCTGTACTCTATTGTCCCTTGACAAAATGTCACATGAATGTCAGGTTGCAACGCGCGACATCTATGTGTTGTCACCGGCCACTAACGTTTGGCTTGGACATGGCACCAACGTGTTGTCACCGGCTGTTAGTGTATGGCTTGCGTATGGCACCAACGTGTTGTCCCCGGCAGCTAACGTTTATTTTTCACATGACAACACGTTGGTGTCACCGGACATGAAAGTGTTAATTATTACGAAATGAATGATTACCTGGATTTGAAAAAATAATCATCTGAACTTGAAAAGAAAGGTTTAATCTAAAGAACATAGAATGTGCGATCCAATAAGAATAAATAAATGACAAGTAATTTTACTCGTTGGCGAAACCTAGCAATTGAAATAGGGAACGGCTCTTGTGCCTCTGTAGTAATATATTTTTATTTTATTTGTCAAGATTTATATCTGGTAACACGTAATTTTTCTCTCTTTTGTTGCTATTTTTGATTGACATCTACACGAGATACGAGTTAATAAAGTAAAGAAATAAAGATCTCGTTAGGGAAAAATAAATTTTCTTCAATTCATAAACAGTCAATATTTAAAGCAAAAAAGCTGAATCAATATTTAAAGCAAAAAAGCTGAAAAAATGACGCAAAAAAGCAATTTAAATTTGCAATAACTGTCGAATAAATAAAAATTTCCATACAAAAGTTGCTTAAGTTCACAATTAAAAATGGCTTTCTCTGTGCGTCAAATTTTATCTTCGTAGTTGCATTTCAGTGGGGTACAGAATGACCAAACATGGTATTTTTTTTTCCCCGTACGTTTAACAATTTATGATTCTCGAATTTTAAATTTTTCGATTAGGTCATATTACTTGTGCTCAGTACTTTCTTCTACATACCTTCGCGATTTCAAGCTTCTAAGTCTAATAGAATTTTTGCAGCCAAGCAACATGTTATCCAAAACAAAAAATTTTCATAAAAATTTGCAAAAAAGCACTTAAAATTGCACTAACTTTCAAGCGAATTTGAATTTTAAAAAAAAAATTAAAAAAACGTTTTGTCTAGCTCATAAAGACTCCTTTCTGCATATTGAATTTGAATTCTGATGTTACTTTCCTGCGCATAATGTTTTTTTTTTCAACAAGTTTAAAAAATAGTCAATAATTTTCTAAATATCGAACGTTAAATTTTTTTTTATTCCATTGTTCCCTCTGTACGTTTTTCTACACACCTTTGTCTTTTCAAGTCTCTTAGTTTTTGGGCTACGAATCAAAATGTAACGTTAAGTTAAACATCCAAAACAATGGCTGCGTTTGCGACCCTTGCGATTTTGGAGAGAAAATACTCCATATTTTTTTTTTTTTTTTTTTAAGTTATCTCCATCCACACTATTCCTTCAAAAAAGAGTAGCATGCTATTGATTTTTTTAATAAAGTTGCATTAAATAGAAGTTTCAATAAAAATAATGATACTAATAAATTTTTCACATACGAGAATGAACTTATGACTTTTTATCTCAAAAACTGTCCAAAAATTTTAAATTGTCGAAAATTTACAGGCTTTTTAAAAAAAAAAATTAGAATGTAACGAATAAATGTTGATCTATGGATCATTCAAAACTCTCGACATTCTGAGAAACTTAAGAACTTTTAGTGAGGTATTTAATTAGGCTTAGTTAATTTTTAACTAGTTAAAACAAACTTTATAACGTGCATTATGTAGATAAGCCGAATTTGGAACGTAAATGTGCTAGAACATGCTGTGTTATTTTCTACAATAATTATTTTTGTCTATTTATGTAATTTCTTGTTTAGAAAGTTTAGTACGTAATACCAAAAAAAAAAAAAAATAAATAAAAAATAAAAAAATAAAAAAAAACATTTCAAAAAAAAAAATTTTTTTTGGTAATGACAATTGCATTTGAAAAATAATTTCGAGGTGTTATTTATAATTTCTTTCAGGATTTAGATATTTTTTTCAGTTCAAGATTTAAATATTTATTAGTTATTAATGTGATAGTTTCCAAGAGATAAAACTATAGGACTTAAAATCAAAAATAAATAAATAAATAAACATTTTTAAGAAGAGAATTCTATTTATCGCATAATCTTAAGGCTGTTTACCCTCTTATAACCCTCGTATGTTTTTTTTTTTTTTTTAAAAATGTATTAAAATATGTTAAACAGATTTATGGAAGTCTAATAACATTGATGGCAATTAATTATATCTTCCTCTTCACGTTCATAAATTTGTTTTAATTTTTACATGGTTGAACATCACGAAAAAGTAAACATTTACTACAAAATATACTCCTTTCAATGAGGTTTAAATTTAATAAATAACAAACAATATTTTTCTACTTTGTTCGATTGGAAAACAAATAATCGTGATGCTAAGAATATATATTATTAAACTATCAGACCTACTGATATCTATGATTATTTAGAAAGGAAAAAAAAAAAAATCTATAGTCATCCGTTAAAAAAAAAAAAAAAAAAGTTAATAAAAACAGACGCAAGTATCTTTAATAACTGGTTGTTTCGATCATTTGTTAAGCTCTGGAAATTGTTATTTCGCTTCACTAAATAGCTTCAACAGAGTAAGTGCAATTTAAAGGGGAAAAAAAGCAAAGAAAACAAGAACAACTCTTGATTTTAAGAGAGTAATTTGACATCGAATTCCTCAATTGTTACATTTTTATGTGAAAAATTATTGCATTTTTAAGTTGCTGGTTCGACTTACTACCAGTCTATATCCCGTCATTTATTGATTTTGAAATAGATTTGAAAATTAATGATCATCATAGATCAACATTAAATAATTAATAGCTTGCACAACCTTTTTAAATCGTTTTATTCATACGAGTTTAGAGGGGAGGTATACATTTAGTTAGAGTTAAGCGATGCTAAGTTTTTAATGTTTATTTATGTATAAAATATTTTGGAGAAATTTCAGCCGAAACTGACTAACTGACAAAAAAAACTGACGAAAAATAATAATAACTTTTGGTCTTTAGATAAGACACTAATGGTCATTCACCCATCACCAATGGACCTATGAATCTTAGCGTATGGAAAAGACTTTTTTCATACGTTTTTTGTTAAAGAAAAAACCTCGGCTGAATCCGAAAGGCAAAATGTACTTAGATGATCTTGTCATTTTTTTAAAATTAAAGTTTTTTTTTTAAACCCTTAATCATGCAATCAAATATTGTCATTCTTTTAATAAGTTTGCGCGCAATATCAAGAAATTAAGTAAGATAAAAAAAGTTACATGGGGCACATCACCTCTGCGCGTATAATGCAAACCTATCTTCACTTTCGCTGCTTTAGTGTATGGCCCATCTTAAACAACTCGTCGGTGAGTTTTTAAATCTGCTAGAAATGCGTGTTTCTGAAAATGGACAATGATTGAAATGCGTGTTTAAGAAGATGGACACAGCTACTTAAAATGGATATAGCATTTGATTCCGTTTATCAAACTTCTCTTATGAAAATTGTTCTTTTTTAATTTATAAATATATTTTTATAAAAAAGAATATTGACGCATAAAATAATGTCCCATACCCAATAAAAATTATGTCTTCCTCTCCTATAAACAAAATGTTGTCGATTTTTATTTTTCATTTGGTATTTTTTGAAGTAGGCGTTGGCTCGACATAGTAGCCGAAATCAATTTCAAGGATTCAATTTCATTATTCTTCGAAACTTGAAAGTTTTAAAAGCTCTGCAGTCATTTGACTTAACTTTTTATAGTTACCTTATAAACTATTTAATAGGACAAAAAATTTCATATAACATGTATTCATGACATTGACAAAAAAGTTCAGAACACATATTCATAACCTTGACAAAAAAGTTCATAACTCATATTCATAAAATTGACTAAAAAGTTCATAACATATATTCATAGCATTTAAAAAAAGGTAATAACTCATATTCTTAACATTACCAAAAAAGTTATCAGCTACTTAAAATTACAAGTGTTTATTTTTTAAAGTATTATAAAATAAATTTGCTTTATTAATATTTCAAAAAAAAAAAAAAAAACACATTAACTCCTTCTCAAAATACTTTTCTTTATTTTTCGAAGTTTATGAGTTACAATATCCACTGCAACTATGCAACATTACTTGATGCTGTGATTTTATACACCGGATGAGGGAGGGAATAAAGGAACTTTTGGTCATGTAATCACGGAAAAACCAACGACTTCACATCTGTTATTTCCTGAAGAATTGCCCTCTTCTTAATAATAGAATGGGCATTCGGTAAAAACTTGGACGTAAAGAGAACCTAAAAATACCACTTTTAACAAATAACTTTTATGCAATTAATATTCGTTTATATTTGGGAGATTTTATTTTATTATTATATATATGTATTATTATTATACTAAATTCAAACAACTACCACTTAAAAATGTGGTTTTATTGTAAAAGGAATCCTTTACTGAACACATTTGTTAAATTAAATAAATTTTTGAAAAAACTGTTTTAAAAATAAATACAAATATTTTTTAAATAATTTTTTGATAAAAAAATTAAATAATTTTTTTACAGGTACGAGTTATTTTACTAAATTTTTTATCAAGAAAATAAATCATTTAATAGTTTCATAGAAAACCTAGCTGTCCTCTTATATAATCATATTATGAATAAAATTATCCACTTAACGAAAATTAAATAAAAAAAGAACATAAAATTATGACATTAAGCAAAATATTTAATTTATCTCAATAATGGAACGAAAATGTAGTTAAATTTATAAATTAAGAAAAACTAAGAATAATAGAATGAAACACTTTTATTTAATTAATATTTCCTTTATATTTGTGTGATTTAATTATAATATCATGTATTATTCTAATCATGAATAAAAATTATGCCTATTGTAATGTATGTTTTCATTACTGGAAAATATAATCAATTATTTCGTTACATTAAATAAATAATTTTTGCTAAATTTAAGGTTTTAAAAATAAATAATTATATTTAAAAAAAATTTGGTTAAACTTTCTTTAACTTTAATATTAATTCGTATAAACAAACCATTCCTTATTTCATTATAAAAAATAGCTGTCCTCTTTTTCTATTTTATATTCATTTAATATGTAAAATTTTCTACTAATTAAAAAAAAGCACAAAAACAAGCATAAAAGTTTTACTTTATCTTAAAATATTAATTTTCAAGATTAATGTAAACTCTTTTATGCAATTAATATTTAAATAAACTGTGTGATTTAACTTTTATATTATTTACTATACTTAGAAGAAATTTATCATTTTTTGTTTCAAGTAAAATATTGTTAGTTCAAGTTATAAACTTACATACAAAAACTGTATGTGCAAAATTTTAACCATGCCCTTCAGTAGTTTTTCTCAACTTTTCACATAAGCATGATAAGTTTAGTTTAACGAAAAGTTAATTATAAACTGATTTTTTTAAAAAGTTAACAATACATTTAAAATTTAAAAGTCTTGTATTTTACTAAAAGCTTTGCCTATTTAATGTGTGAAAATAGAAAATATTTGTATGAAAATTTGTGATTTTTTTTTTGGTATTTAAAGTATCCGAAGAAAAATAATACTTTTTTTTAAAGAAAACGTTAATTAACTCTTGACGGACCAATGTTGCCATTTAAGCGGCATAGCATTTTTCTTTTGGAGTCCAATGCAAAATATTTGGAGACAAAATTATTATTTCTATTTTTATCACGCTAATTGTTATATTTATAATTAATTTAATTAAAATTAAATTAAAAAATATAATTAAAATAATAATTATTATACCAGGTGAGAGGTAAACTTGAAATACTTCCGAACCATTAAGGATTAAGCGCACTTAGCCCAGTATTCTGTCTGGTCTTTGAAAACTGTAGAAAATTATCTAATACGCAAAAAAAAAAAAAAAAACTTTCCACATGAAAAAAAAACTTAAATAATGTCGCACCCTTTTTCTTAGTAAAATTTTTTAAATCAGTTGCTGAGAAAAGATTTTGTGGGCTAAATATACTTAACATGTCGAATTTTTTATTTTTTATTTTATAACCGTCGTTGAACAGCCGACCCAATTTCATGGGTTTACAACCACTAATGTTCAACTCCGTAGCCTTGTAATTTTGAACCAATCCAGAGGACAAGGAAACTCCTGAATCAGTACCCCCAGAGGTATTGATTTGTTATGGGAACATGGAGGACTTTGAGACTCGACAGATTTAACGTGCATCAGTCACCATTTACTACACGGGGAGTCTTCGGTCGGCGAGGATCGAACCCACGATCTCTTGGACATGGGCCCAGCGCCCTACCGACCAGGCTATCCCGGCCCCAACATGTCGAATTTGTCAGAATCAACAAAACGTTTTTTAAAATTTATTTCCTTAAAATATTATTCTTTAAAATTATAAACTCTAAAAGAAAGTTTCTACGCACACTTAGGCGAATATGGTCTTTTTTTCGTCGCCAAATGAATCATCTAGTGTCTGTGAAAGTCCTAGTTTAGCATACCGTTAACTCTTTTCTCATCATGTGAATTTGATTGAAAATCACTTTTATGGAATTCAATTTAAGAAATTACACAGATATATAATTTTTATATTCAACAAAGATAATGAAAAAATATTAGACATAGACGTTAATTTTCGGCAGTTAGCATAATTTTTAATTTTATAAAAGATGCGTGATTTCTTTTTTTTTTATTATCGTAAGATTTTTAAAAAAAATTCAGCTCGAAATTATAGGAACGCAATCAACATTTGCTATAATGGTCTCTTTTTATTTCGTCGTAATACATATTGTCATTTTCTTTTTGACCTGCCTGTAATATTTCATCCAGGCAATACAATACCGAGGTAAAGTTCGTTAGAAATGAACAATAATTCAATATCCGTCGACCTGTTTTATCCAGACTCTTAAGAATTCTTCAATATTTCTTCGAATTTTGAAAAAGAATATGTATATATAATAGGCAATCAAACTATTATTTAGCTTTATTAAAAGATCAAACATTCCGGCATGCAGAAACATGCTCTAAAACAATAGCGATATGCGTATGTTATGATGCGTTTGATCATGCTACCGACCTCAGCTATTTTTTTGTCAAATTTGATACGGTACAGTGCGCCCTGAGATGAGATTTCTCAGTTAAGCCGATCTTAAAAGATATAAGAATAAAAATGTCCTACCTTAATCGACTTGCTTCATGGAGTGCGTCACGCCAGACTCTTACGCTTTTCAACTCTTTCAAGTGCCATAACATTTTCGACGCGATTTTGCAAACAAATTCAGCGATGTTTCCTCTTGAATTTAACACACACAAAAAAAAGTTCGCACAGATTTTTGGATGATGATACTCTTCGTTTTAAACAGAGCATATTAAGTAAATGGATTGTTGAATGCTTTACGCTTGGTGATATTTAGTTTTTTGTTTGTTGCCTCTCTCTGAATAACGTGTCTAAAGAAAAGCTGAATATTCATTGTTCGTTGGAAAATGTTTCTCATCATTTATTTTTATTTTTATTTGCTTGTTTTTCATTTTCTTTAAATTTTTAATGCAGAAAGCATAGTTTTTAATAATTGGAATATTAAGAACTTTGCTAACATTATTTTTAATATTGCGGTACGTCGGTATTTTCTTTAAATAAATTTTTTAAAAAAACTAAATGGAGTAGTGAAAATATCGCTTGTATACTGCCAAACGTGACAAAATCAATAATTGACAAAAATCATATAATGTTCCTGAGTTGCCTAAACGCATGTTATCTTCTTGAAAAAAAAAAAACACATTCCAAATTAAGTACCATACCCATAGCTATGTATAAACACATAGCAGGGGTATGCATACCTGCCAACTTTTACGCATTTGGCGTAAAATTTTAATTTTATATTTAAAGTGGTAGTAAATATATACCATTTTTCTTTTATAAACTTTTTTTTAAAATGATTTTAATCACCACTATTCCTAAAAAAATTAAGCATATAGATTAATATGCGTTACTATCATGTCTGTCAGCTAAAGCTTTTGAAAATATAACCTACTCTTTTGCTTACAATTAAAATTTTAATTCTATTTTACTACCACTGGGAAAAAACATAATGCAACGGATCAAAAGTTGGCAGGTATGGGTATGGTACTCATAGTTGTCGCTTTTTCCCAAAAATAGGTGGCGACTTAAGTAGATTATTTCATCTTTGTCTATTATTAATATACACTGAGATGACAAAAAACATAAAATACTTCTTAATGTCTTTGTCGGATATCTAGTTCTACGAAGTGCGGCAACTCGTTATGGCATGGTCTTAACAAGAAGTTTTAAATCTCTTACAGAAATATTCACCCGTGAAACTTCAATAAGTATCCATTGTGAAAGTCCTTCGAGTGCAGGATTTTGTGCACGAACTGAACTCTCGATTATATCCCATAAATGTTAAATGCGATTAATGTTGGGCGATCTAGGTGGCAAAATAATTTGCTGGTATTGTCCAGAACGTTTTTTAAACCGGCCGCGAGCAATTAAGCCCCGGTGGCATGATGCAGTATTATCAATAAAAATGTCCTCGTTCTTTGGGTACATGAATTCCATGAATCTATGCAAATGATCTCCAAGTAGCTGAACATAATCATTTCCAGTCAATGATCTGATCAGTGCAATCGGAGGACCCAGTCCATGCCATTAAATACAGCTCTCACCATAATGGAGCCAGCTCCAGATTGCACAGTGCCGTGTTGACAACTTTGATTTATGGCTTCGTAGGGTCTGCGCCACACTCTGACTCTCCCAGCTCTGAGCTGCTGAAACCGTGACCAAGCTACACTTTTCCAGTCGTCTAGGGTTTAACTAATATGGTCACAAACCCAGGAACGGCATTGGACACGATATTGTGCTGTTAATCAAGGCACTCGAGTCGGCCTACATTTATATTATCTGTCATTTAAAAAATACAAAAAAAAATTTATAGTACATTCAAAGAAGTGATTTAAATTTTATTAATTATATAATAAATATTTTATATTTAAATAAAACATTCAAAACTAATTATTAATTCATGTTATTTTAATACAATGCTACTTAAAAAATAAATATTAACAATACTAAAGAAAACGCATTTTCGTTTTTGATGCATAGTTTTTAATGGCTCATTGAATAAAATGACAAAATAAATATTTTAAAAAAAAACTTTAAAAAATAAACAAAACAAAACAAAAAAAATTATTTTTAAGGGAACTATACATTGCCAATAAAAATTTGCAGAAATCACGATTCTCTACGAGCAGTTATGATTTTATTTAATGAAACATTAAATTTGATATATTTTATGATTTTTACACAAGTTTAAAAAGTATTTAACAAGGATTTAGGGATGAATTAAATGTTTAATTAGTTTTTGTTTTATTTTGTATAAAGTACTTAAGTTTTTCTAAACTTATTTTATTGATGTTCAGTTCATTGCATAAGTACAATTAAAATTACAGTTTATAACGCGCAATATCTAATAAAAAAATTAAAAATAAACATCGTTCAATAAAAATTTTCATTTGTAAAATATATTTTGTAATTTACCTTTTATTCACAAGCTATAAAATTAAAGTAAATGACGTGAAAGTAAATATGCCTGATTTTACTGGGGAAAAATAATTAAATGGTTGTCTTCTTTTTGAAAAAGATAATTTAATTACCAATAAAAGTTTCCAGAAATTGAGACAGACTTGAAAAGCAGTAAAACTTCGAACAGCGGATGTCATTTTAATTCATATTTATTTGAATCTTTTATTACAAAGTAAGAAATATTAAAGCTGGATTGAGTAATGTAATAAATAAAAATATTTCTCTCGTAAAATTGTAAAAATTTTCAGATTAATTTTAATTATTATTTTTACATGGTAATTAATGTAATTTAAGATCCTAATACCTTGTGTTTTGCAGCAAGTAATCGACATTGTGAATTTTTTACCGAAAAAAAAATTAAATAACTATATTTATCAGAGAGTAAAAACTAATTGCATTTCTCAATTTTTAGATTAAAATGAACATTGCAAATCGCTCCAAAAATATTTAGGTTAATTTTTGTTAATAACAACGCTTCAATCGTAAATATATGTTAAATTTATATTTTTAATCAACTTTTATTTTAAAGTTAACGGTACTGACTTGAAAAGCTGCTAATATTTTTAAACATAAAATTAAATAAAATAAAAAAAAAATGTAATAGTAACTGATGAACTACTCTTAAAATAAATAAATTTATGCTTTGATTAAAAACGAAAACTAGTAATATTCTGTTTCTACGTCAAGAACCACGTGATGCCGGCACAGGTGAGAGCACAAACTTCCGTGACGTCACCGTTCTGATTTGACTTTAACGTTCAAGGCGAATGAAAATGAACTGAAATCCGAAAGAAAACTCAACAAATGCATCAGTTGTTTTGTTGACGAAAAGATATGTTTTAAGAAATTTAGCAAATGCGATTGGTTATTTCCGCTATTCGAAAATGTTGGATTTTATACAAGGTCAGTAATGATATATATCTATGTTCATATTATTTTGTAACGAGATTGATGTGTGAAATAAATTAACCAGATTGTAATTATAATGTTATGCATATTATAATTTTATTCACATTATAATTCTAATTTATCGTTAAATTCAAGATAATACAATAGCCGCATTAAGATATTTTGTACTTAATATTTACCCATTTTAATTTTTATGTATTTGTATGTCAAATGTTTTTTTGGTGACTATCACCAAGCAAATACATATAAAGGCGCTTAAGTGTTTAACTAATTCAAACAAATGCACTTTTAATTATCGAATAAATATTTTTTAAAAGAATCTATTCTTCTTTAATTATATAAAGTATTATATTTCTCAAATTATTGTGATTGTATATAAATATTTGTACCGTTTATAGTTCGAAGTAGAATACCATTTGAAATTTTGAGCTAAATTCACGTACAATGTATAAAGAAAGCAATATATGATTGATGGATCAAAATATTATTTTAAAATGAACGTGCTTATGAATGAACTTATGATTTTATATCTATAAACATTATAAAAACGACTTCGAAATTTCAAATTTTTTTTATTCTCTGTATTTTTTTTATTTTTAAAATGGATTTGATTTTCGTAAAAAAAAATACTTCATAAAGAGAAGAGAAGTGAGTAAAATTATAAGTAATATATATAAGTATATATATATATATACAGAGTATATATATATATATATATATATATATATATATATATATATATATATATATCACTCGAGTAAACATATTTATTGTAATCATTTAATGGTATATAAAATATATTTTATTTCTTAATTACAAATATATATTACATAATAATATATAATTATTTCAATAAAATATCCTTTTACTAGGATAAACATAGAGAAATGCGTATTGAAAATACTTATCTGAAACTTATTAACAAAGAAGTATATGCATTTTTAAATTAAAATTATTGCAAAAGCAAGTTTCTGTAAGAGATTAAAATTTATTTATTTGCTGTCTCATCAGCTGTGAACTAGTTTTTGATTTTAAGTTTTTTTTTTATAAATTTATTGATTTTTATTACTATAATCTTCTAAAAGCTTAAGTTTTTTAAGCAGATTTTTCTTGTTTAAAATATCAATAAAAATTATCACTTTGTTATTTGATCTAAATCAAAATATGCAGTTTCCTACTTTATTTTGGAATTGTATAAATCATTTTATATATGTGTCATTACTTTTTTTTTTCAACAAAGTTGATACGTACTTTGAATTAAACGTTTTTAATAAAATAAAATATTTATTAAAATTATTTTTGTTTTTTAAATGAATTATTGAATTTTTTTTTTTTTTTACATATTCTATGATAGAATAACAATAGATGTCATATTTTTTGTTGTATTTTCAGTGGAAATTAACATTAGTAATAAATTTATTATAAAACCTAGAAAATATATTTTTTATACAATTTTTTATTACGTAATTAATTTTAAATTACATTCGGACAAATTAAAAGTTTCACGAAAGGAATGTGTGGTATATATTTTTAAACGAAAGAAATGTTTCAGTAAATTTCGAAGAAAACATTGTGCTTAATCTACTTCTATACATATTAAAAATAAAATCTTACTGAGTCATTTTGTATTATTATGTATGATTAATCCCACTTAAACGAATATACATACCGTTGAATCAATAAATCAAATATGATTATAATAAAAAGAAACCCAGTCTACCACCTACAAGTCCCCACTTCATCTATGCGGACGTGCACAACGTCAGGTGATCATCAAGTCTGGTCAAACGAAAGGTCATTCATGGGCTGAATGAATCATATAAAGTATTAATTTGCATAGGTTATTTAGTAAATAATGGGTATTAAAAATTTATATCAATAATTTAACATTTATTTCAAAAGTGGAATAAAAATTTTAAAATATGATAATACTAAAATAAATAGTTTCTTTTCGTATTAAAAACGTGTGGAAAATAACATTTCATTTTAACACTTTTAGCCATTAAAAAAACCGCTCATTAAACAATAATTTTAGTTAACTTTTTTTAACACCTTTATCGCTGCCTTTTTTTTTAAATAGAAAACTTATTTATTAATTATTTTATTTTTTAATTATTTTTTATTCATTTATTATTTTTATTTTGAATAAAAATAACAAGAAATGTTTAATTGTATAAAGTTTCACAAATATAAAGATTTTTGTATACCTACTTTATTTTTTCAAAAGATATTTTTTGAAAAAAAAATATTAAATTTTCATAATTTGTTTAATGATTTTTTTAAAGATTAAATGTTCACTAAACAAAGTATGAACTTCGCAAAGAGAATTTTTGTTTAGATTTTTTGCAGTTAGTTAAACATAATAAGAAAGATAATTAATAGAAAATCATTGCTCTCATGATAATTAAATACAGAAAAAAATAGAAAATTAGTAAAATTATTTGAATAATTCAACTTAATATTTATTAAAAGACCGCATTTTATTAAATAATAAACTTATACTGTTTATCTAAGAAAAATTTATTTAAATTCCTCTTATTTTTCGTTATTTGTAATGTGCAACTGTAGTTATGTGCTGACATTTAGCTATACACATTATCTATGCTAATTTACTTAACAATAGCAATTCATAAAAACCACTTGCAGGATTTTTTTTTATTTCTTTGTATGTTGTGGAAATACAAATTTTGTTTTCAAGACAACTGTCTTACGATGGAGTAAGCATAATATAGAATCAATCATCGTTTTCATAAATTGTAGTGGCTTCATTATATATGGGTTTAGTTTTCATTCTTACCAGTACCGATTGTTGATGACATACATTCATATAATGGTTTAGAAAATTTTATGTTTATTTAGAGGAAAGTAGGAAAGAAAATTCAAAATAAATTCCTGAATAATTTAAAGATCATTTAAAATTTTCCTTTGCTGATTTCACAGAATTTAGTTTTTACAAACATATTGAACACCCTATGCATTGCACAGTAATGAACATTTATTTGTGTAAAAATTAAAGAAGTATACTAGAAGTGTGTCAAGCAATTTCTAATGTTTTCCGCGCTATATTTCTTTTTAGTTCATTGATGATTTTTTTAAAATTTAATCAGTGCCGGGACCAATCAATATAGCACATCAATAGAAAATGGTTTCATTTTAATATAAAATTTTTGATTTACTCGAGAATAATAATACCATTCCTTCAATAACCCATATTCAAGATAAGTTAATTTAAATATTAAAGGACGTTGAAAAATATCAATTTGTTCACGGAGATTTTTTTTTTTTCAAATTGAACTCTTTTTTTTTTTTAAATCTTAACTAGGCCATTCGCTTGCACTTTTTCTGAAGAATTCCTGTCACACCTCCTAATTTGTTATCTTCATACGTGGCGATAAAATTTAAGTTTATGGCAAATAAAATGACGGTCTATTTGAAATGTCTTAGCATTTTGATAGAATAATGTGCAGGTAAAAAATTCTCGTAAAACTTTCTGATTTTTCTCCTTACCCGGATGTAAACATTTCATTGCATCGCATTTTTTCTTTCTCGCTGTGTCAGATCTAAAATAAGATTCCTTTTCAGAACATTTGTTTTATGACACCCTTTTGTTTTACGTCACTTTTTATAAAACTCATTTAATTTAGGATAAAAGATTAAAATTAACCTCGAATTCAAAACTCATTCATATTATAATAAAGTATATCTAAAGTAGTGTAATAATATACTCTACCAGTTTCATTGAAAAGCTGCTAACCCTTAAATTTTCAGGGCAAGTAATTTAAATACACTGCAATACTGAATCTTCTTTTAATTCGCTTCATTTTTTTTGTTATTTTTATCACCCTGAGAGCAGTTACTTCTATGACTTACAAAAAGGCTATCAAAGAAACATTTTATACTTTTAGTATTGAAGAAAAAATTTACCCGAATTATCATCCCAGATGCAGGTAATTTTTATGCGGAGTACTAGGAAGTTTTGTGCTGATTAATTTTATCTTCTCTATTTTGCTTTTGTTGTAAAATTTCTTAAGTTATAAAGTCTTACAAAAGGAAAAGAAAAATAAATAATGATTTTACAGCAGGCAAACGATAGAAAATCGTCTAGTATGTTATAATGAAAATACTTATAAATAATAAAAAATTATATTTTTTCAAAAGTTCAATAGAGTGTGAATGCCCTGAATATTCTTTAGAACATAAAAAGTTTTTTTTTCACATTCTATTAAAATTAAAATATTTATGAACGAGAATTTAAATAAAACTAATAAAATTACAAAAATACGACTATGTCTTCTTAAGTATTTTATCTAACTTTTGTTTGCTTTTGTTCTAAATTTTATCAAATTGAATCCATATCTAAATTTTATTTCGTTGAGAAATCTAAATTTTTGATTTCCTAAATAAAATTAATCGCACAACATTACTTTTTGGATGAAAACCAAGTTCTGGTGAAAGTTGCTCTAAATTGAAGAGCTTAATTTAAAATATCTGTTATCAAATTTTTGTGTCAAATTTTCAATTATATATTTTTTTCTTAACTTTTGCAACTTTCTTTATAATAATATAAATACTTTTAAAATAACTTAAATGGACTTTCTAAGCAATAGAAATGCTTTATAAATGGATAAGCTAAGTGTGCTTAATCCATTATTTTTTTCAAATCTAAGAACGCTTCTTTCGCTCTTAATATAACTAATTTTATTTATATCTTAACTAACATTTAACATAAGTCTATTTGTTAATATAAGTCTACTAATTAATATAAGTCTATTTGTTATCAGCAACTAAAAAAAAAGTTCCTGGTATCTTTCCGGACTATTTCAATTTTCAAAAACATAACTTTTATATGAATTTAAAAGTCGCCTTTCTGATACAATCTTGCAAATATATAACATTTTTGTGTATCAGTTATTGTGTATCAAGTAAAATTGCAACAAAAATAATATTAATTATTGTGCATTAAATAATATTTATTGAATTACTAGGCTATTTTTTTATACTTATGACATTTTTTAAGAAACCTAAACTGACAATATTTACAAAATGGACTCATTGTCAAAACTTATTAATTGCAAATAAGCAAACAAGAATGCTGGCTAGTTATTAACTTCAAAATACCAAAAAAATAGAATAGGGAAGAAAACAAAATCACAAATAATCAAACTTGATTTTCTTGACTCTAAAAATGCCAGTTATATAAGAAAAGCACAGATTTCTACTACAAATTTCGAGTTAGAAAGTTGTGGTTAAATAAATCATATCATATTTGAATTAATTACCATTCATACATAAACTTTACTCTTAATTTTATACGCAGCACACACTGAAGCCTGTTTTTTTCGCAATTTAATATATTTTGCCTTTAAAAACAATTTTATCTAGCCATTTTTCTGTAACTCGATATTTCTTCTCAAATCACACACGTCAAAATTACTTAGAATTTCTATCTTGTTATTGTAAAAATATTTTGACAGAAACGTCAGAAATACATATTCAATAAGCGATTGATATATTTTACTCTTATATTGAAAATTAGATAATTACAAAGTAAAAAGGCAAATTTTATCCTGTATTTGTTTAGAAATGATCAAAAAACAAAAGGAAAACTTTATCTGTTTTAACCCCATTATTTTTGTCATATATACGATGAAACCTTATATTCAGGACCTTAAGTATTACAATGATATATATTATATAAAAAATTAAATTTTGTCTTAAAATTTTTGTATCTATATCTCCTACTAATTACTTTGGTATTTGTTACAAAACGCCTGTAAATTTTGCAATATCCATGCAAATACTTCAATCCAGACAAACATTTTAAACATTTATTTCGTCTACAAAATGTTTTTTCTTTTAAATATGGGTCTTGTTTTTTTCTTTATATATATATATATATATATATATATATATATATATATATATATATATATATATATATATATATATATATAATGATATAGTCATTATATCTATCTCTCGAATTTCATTCTGAATAATTTTTATAGGTTAAAACGAATATTTTGTAGAATAATCTTTTTTTTAAAAAAATTTCAAGCAAAAAAGTATTAAGAGAAATGTTTTTATTATAGTTTCTTTTTTAAAGGGAAATGACACATATCTATTTAATCATAAATCTGCCATTATCATTTTATTCCATATGAAAAAAAAAGAAATCAATGGAAGGAAAGTGTAAAGAATGGTTATCGTCAAATAATCCTTTCACTGATTTATATGAGGATATGTCAAAGGATTTCTGATATCCATAAACCGGTTCATTTAATGGTCAATCTTAAGAATAATTTATGACACAAGGATTATGACACTGTGTTGTAATTTTTAATATTTTCAGGAAGTTTATTGCCAGATAAAATTTTAAATGTTTAATGCATGACACAATTTTTACCTGTTAAATAATCATGTTGTTTTTTCCCTATGAAATGTTTTACACTTATTGCAATATTTTTCATGATTTAGTTTTTACTTTTGTTGCAAATAACGAAATTACAAGCAAAATGCTATTAACTTTTTTCAATTACCTTTGGAATACTCACAGATTTAAATGTTGAGTTATAAAAGTATTAAAAATTATGCTGATAAAAAAAAGTTTTATTAACAAAAAAGAAAGTACATTTTCTTGAAAACTATTTTTTATTAAGTACTTCATTAAAAATAGTTTATCAGAAAATGTTAGTCAGTAGGGCGTATATCAATCATGCTAAAACTTTCCCTTTTCGATGTACCTTATCTAAGAAACTATTTATATCGGTTTGAAATATTTTGGAGATATTTTAGATTATATCAGTTGTATGCTGTGATAATGTTTTCGTGTTAACAGGAATACTATTTGAGTTATGGAAGATTTTTGTTAAAAAATGAAACTATTTATAAAATTAAACATAATTTTATTTTTAAAAAAATCTGCCAAAGATATGTATTAATAGCTTGGATATGTAAATATTTTTGAAAAAAACCTTAAGCAATCAATATCTTGTTAATATTTTGAGAAAAAGTACTTCGTAAAAGTACAGTTTTAGTAATATTTATATATTCCCTACCGATTCCCCTTACGGTTATTGCAAATATTTATATCCCATTTGAAAAAGATTCAGTATATTTTATGGTAAAAAAAAAAGTGTTTATTAATCAATGCTATGTTCGTCGTCCTTTTACAATATAGTTACTGTAACTTCCTTATATCGTTTTTCATATTATTGAATCTGTCTCAGTATACACATTTTTTATAAATAAAAATTATATGGAAGATTTAAAATTTAATATCTTTTTTTTTCACCTTTCAAATTATTATTTTAAAGGCAAATATTTTCCTTCCATGAGAGTATTTGAAAATCTGAATTGAAAAGAATATGTTAATAAGGTGTATTTCTAATTTTAACGTTCAAAACTTTAGAGCATTTTTGTGCAAAATATAATGATAAATGATGCATTATAGCTTGGAAAAACGAACCACCCTGAATTATTTTTGATCTAATGATTAGATCTTCGTGTTCTAGGACTCAATATTAAAGATTCCAAGGGGTGACCTCAAATATGCTAGTTAATTAGTGCAAAAGGTATTTTAAGTTACGAAATTAGACACAAAAACGTCCTTCCTCTGAATAAACCTATCTTTTTTTTTTGACGAATTTGAAGTTCTGGCCACCAAAATATAAAGGGTAGCCGATATCTAGAAAATATGGTCCCAATAATTTGGAATGTTAATTTTACTGTTTGCATATTTCGCCATATCTCGAGAACTTTTTAAAGGAATTGAAAAATTTGCATACAATTATAAAATTCGTTTATTCAAAGAATATTTTTTAAGAAATAATTTTTAGTAAATATTTATTATTCTATATTATTTTATTTAATAATAGTCGAAAAGATTTTTAATTGTGGAGCATACAACTTTTTACATCATTTTAAAGAATTCAATTCTAATTTTTGTATATTTTCCTCTAAAATTGAATTATTTAAAATTATGTAAAAAATTTATTCCTTACAATTCAAACGTTTTTCGACTTTAATTAAATAAAATAATAAAAAATAATCAATATTTACTAAAAGTTATTTTTTTTCATGGAAATATTCTTAAGATAAGTGAATTTTATAATTATATGCAAAAAGATTTCCATTTGCTTAAAAAGTTCTCGAGATATGGCGAACTCTACGCAATTTTTGGCTCCTTTTTTAACAAATTTTCTTTTAAATATGTTTTAAGAGTGGGGATTGCAAAGTAATTTTTTTCTTTACCAGAAGGGCTCAAGTTTATTGTTGATATGAGTTCTGAGGTGAGGAAAAAGTAAGTACAGTATGCTTACTTTTCCCTCAAATTTCAAATAAATAAATTAAAAGTAATAAAAAAGTCCCGCAAAATCATTCAAAATTATTATGTCCTTCATGCGAAAAATTTGAAATTTTTGTCTTAGTAATATATTAGTTATACATCTTTCTTTATGAAATTGATAAAATTTAAGGCATTTAAAATTCTGTGTAACAACAGGTATATTGTTGATTTAAATATGCTTAATGTATTTTTTCGCTGAAACAGATGTTTTGTTATCTTCTTAGGTACTTTTTGCAATCATTGTTATCTAAACCATGATAACATTATCATCTCTATTTTATTAACTAAATGTGTTTGCCCCTCAATAATACTGTTTTAGTTTAATTTATTTGGTTGTTCTCTTCCTTTCCTTTTCTGTAAGTTATAAAATTTTAATTGAATTAAGAATTTATGTATTTATTTATTTTAATTGTTTTTGCTGATCCGCTTTTCGATAGAAAAGATGTATTGTAGTTATACATTTTTTTTGAGGAATAATTATGAATTTTTTCTTTTTGAATAAGTAATATGATGATATCCGTTATTCATTTTCATATTCATTCTTCCTGTTTGTTAAGAAAAGGACTTGAAATTTGTCGCTATTTTGAACTGTTTAAAATGGTAATTAGGGAATTTTGATTCCAAGTGGAAAACAAATGGTGTTATTTCGAATACTTTGAATTTTCATTTGAAATCCGTTAATTTCATTGTATAATTTTATGTATTACTTTTTTAGTTTGAATATGAGGAAACTTTTTCAAGTTATTCAATTAATACTATTTTTATATTTTCTTGCTTATAAGTTAGTATTCGATTATAAAAGAATACTGATGAGACTAAACTATATTACGATTCAGTCAATCAAATCTAATACTCATTTAAAAATTTTATAGAAAAAAAAAACTCTTTATTGTATTAAATTTCGACGATATATGACCATATTAATTTATTAATAACTTTCTATTCACCTTTAAAATTGTTTATAGAAGCTTTTGATTTATAACCTTTAAGCATCGTAAATCGAAGACAATCGGCAGCTTGTATATAATTCAATCAATTTCTTCTTTACAGAAAAGTCAAGAGTCTTCTGACATAGATTCTGATGAAGGGCCTTTGAACAAGCATCGCCGTTTGTCAATTGATCGTTGGACATCAGTGAGGACATCGAAAACCATGGATAAGACTTCTCGTGTTGTAAATAATAAGTTCTGTCATAACATTTTACAGAAGAGTCCAACGAAGGATATTGGTATATTGTGTAGTGACTTTGTTCCTATGAATGATAAGTGCATTATGGTTGGAACTACTGGGATAGCTGCTTTAAAAGTAAGTAGCATTTAAAATTTAGATCATTTAATAGATTTTAGTTAATGACTTTTGTTGTGTTAGTCCTCTTTCAAATACAATTTTGTAAATTTTAATTGTATTTTCAAATACAATTTTTTTTTTTTCATGCTGAGTTATAAACTTGAAAATTTAATGAAAAACAACGAAATTATTCTAAGCTTCAACAAGTAATGTAGTAATTGCTAATTGCATACATTATAAATGAAGTGTTATATTCAAAAGTCTAAAATAAAGTATATTAAAAATTATTAGCCACATGACACTTTTTATTAATTATACGCTTAAAAAGTTATGTACACCACTAATTCGCTTTAAATATATTAACATTTAAATTTGATCTTTAATTTTAGAAAATAAATAAATAAATTTATTAAATGAAACTCTCCTATGTGTAGAAAATATTCAGTATCGATTATTTTAAACTCAAATTTAACATATTAATGGAAATTCTCAAAATATAAATTTTCAAAAACCTGTTGTTTGGATTATAAATGTTTAAAATGTTGTAATATAATGTTATAATGTTAAATATCATGTACTGTTATGTAATATAAATGTTGTTAAGTTTAAATGTATTTAGTATTTTTCAAGTACTCACTTACTGTGGGAATTTCTACTGATTTAATTTGAAAATGTTTTTGTTTATCATAATTAATTTAATTATTCTACATTTATATTAAGCAAAAGACCTTTCTTTATTATTTTAATATTGTAAAGATAAAAAAAACGTCTATATTTTTAAAAAAAAATTTTAGGCACTTATTTGTTTTTAATTTTTAGGCTGAATATGGAGACGATTTCACGAATTTCGAAATTATCCAGGACGTTGGCTATTCGAGTGAAAGTTCAACACACTTATCTAGCGACGATGGTGTTGGTATTGGCGGCGATCGCTACTTTAAAATCCGAGTTTACAAATACTTCGACGATAAGCCCGTAAAGACGAGTTTAAGTTTGAAGGAAGAACTTGAAAATGCTTGTGCCAAACAATTCCGTCAACTAAGTTCATCCGTTGATTCTTCCTCGGGCGGAACTTCCTTGAATGACTCTGGATTATGCACAACTGAGCCTACAGGTGAAGGTTCGGAAGGCTCTAAAGAGCCCTTGTCTTTTGAAGAAAAACTGAATATTGATGACGACTTCTCCAGTGGGGATGCATGTTTGGCCAGTGAGGATTCAGATTTTTTAGAAACCATTTTCGAAACTTGTACTAACTTTGATATTGGCAAAAAGGATAAGGACGTGTTTGATGATTTAAATGAGATGCCGTTCAGCTTGAGCGGGATTGACAGTGATGACGCTAGTTGCAATTTCCACGACAGGTAACTTATACTCTTTTTTTAATAACAATTTAAATAGTTACAATTAGGTGTTATAAAATTCTGTGAACTTAAATGTCATAAATTTATTATCAGCGTGATTCTTTTTTATATATAACAAATTGTAATTACCAAAATTTCTCAGGTCTTGGCAACTCATAGAATTTTTTTTTACAACCCGTGTTGAACAGCCGCCCCAATTTTTTATGTTTACGACTACTTCTGTTCAGCTCCGTAGCCTTGTAATTTTGAACCCAACCCTGAAGACAAGGGAACTCTTGGATCAAGCATTGAAACAAATTAGTCTTCTTGTAGGACTTTTTGATAAACTAACCCACAATCGCCTTATATGGAGAGGAAGTCTATGAAATCCTCTCACAGTTAGCCCGAGGGCAAGGGGAGTAAAACTCACGATCCGTCTACGACTGAGGATATTTTACGTCAGCACTGTGGCCGGTGCAAGCTGAGAGCAGAATTCGTATCAACCAGCCATCGCTGGGATTTGAACCTGGATCACCTCATTGAAGGCGAATGCTCTATCTCCTGAGCTATTGCGGTTTAATTCATAGAATATATAAAGAACAGAACAATAAATGTGATAATGAGAATGCATATCAACGACGATGAGACGATGTCTTAAGCTTGAAAAATGGCGGTGTGACATGTATTTTGCGTATTTTTAACCTGCTAGCTATTCTTCATGATGAGCAAGAAGAAAGCAGATAGATTTGTATGTTTTGTCTTGCTCTTTTCATCTTTGTTTAGAGTCACTATCGTCCATGTTCAAATACGCCCTATTTAAATTTTATTTTACTATGCGAATCGCGTTACGATGGAAAAAAATTAACTCTTGTCATTCGATAATTGTGATAAAATTCACTCGCTGTAAACGTAAACTTTAAGAACTGGATATCATTTTTACACTATGTTTGCGCATATCTTTTATGCGCAAAATTTCATTAAATTCCCTAGAATTGTATACTAACAGGGTGGTCATATATTGGGCAGAGTCATTTTATAATCACCGTGAATATATATTAGGATAACAAGTTGAAAGGGAAACTGTGTAAAAAGTTATCACTAAAAAATTTCCAATAAAATGTGTAAACATGGACCCAGATAAAATATCTTTGTTTATTGTTTGACAGGTGGCGAAGTTTTATTGTAACCAATCATCCTTTTACTCAGGTGTATTCTAAGGCCACAGACATAAGTTATATGTCTATATGACAGTATCGAAGTTTTTATGTGGATATCATTTATCCATCTCTTAGTAGATTTTCTTATCGGGAGCAAGTATCACTGCACGTTGTCATCTGTTTTTTTTTATATATATCTGTGTATTTTAATTTTAAAAAAAAACTGAAATGTGTTGCGATTAGGTTATTTAGTAAATTAAATTTATCGCATATTTACGTATTAATTTTTTATTCGGTCTTTGAACAAATGCTACGAGTTTTAATTTATAGGTATAATGGTAAGTAAAATTCTTGTGTTGATTACAATTCTTATTATACCTTTATTACTATTATATCCCGTTTAATTAAAATAAATATAAATTATGTGTTATTAAATTTACTTCCTTAGAAACAAATTCATGATTAATTCCAAATTTGAAATAATGGGTTGAATATTGAAATATATAATTCTTTTTTTACTTTAAAAGTAGATTTTTGTTTCAAAATTTTTGAACAAGAACCATGAAATGACTAAAACCTGCATTATTTAATAACATACAGGTATGTAGCTAATAGCTTCAAACCAAACAGTAAACGAAACTTTGGAATGTATATATAAATAGCTGTAATTAATTATTTAGTGAAATTTCCATTTGCGTGTAATTTTTGATCCGTGATAAATTAATTAACCGCATAAAATACCGCAATTAATTAACCGCATAGCTTGTAATTATTTATCCACCTAAGATTGCATGATTAGCATTTATTAAATTTAGTTTGTTTAATTAAAAGATCTGCATAGAATATTACTTGCATTCAAATACAATTATTAATTATTCTGAAATCTATAGAAAAAAAACTTATATATGTAGAAAACTAAATTAAAATAATTGGTTGAAACACATTTTAACGTATCTTTAAACTTAATTTTAAAAATAATAAAACCTGAAAACTTATTTGAGTTTTATATGTATCAAAACATTTATTTTTGTTTTGTTATTCAATTCAAAAACTTGAACTACTTTAACTTTAGCTTATTAACTAAATCTATAATCTATACGCAAATTTTGCTTTCCTTTTATAAAAAATTTCTGCATTCGAATTCTTTTTCGTTGATCTTAAATACAGTATCATACATTTTATGGGTTTATATAAAACATATTTTATGGAATTTCATTAAAAATATCTTCTTATAATGATTTAAAATTCAAATGTTTTGTCGTGTCTGTAAATAATACTTGTTTTAATGAACGAAGATAAATTTTAAAAAAAAAACTTTTTTTAGTTTTCAACAGTTCAACAGAACTCCAAAATTGAATACTGCTTTTGTTAAAATTCGACTTATTTTATTACTTTACTGTTTTAAAAAAAAAAAGTGCTGTTTAATATAAGGCTTGGATAAGTATCCTCATTGTGTAAAAGAAAGAACATTCAATAATAAATGAAGCAATTATATTTATCAGTTGTTATTAATTTTTTCAACCCTATTGCTCTAAATATCTACATCATATGCATGCTTTTAAAGGGCCTACAATAAACTAGTCTTACGATCACTTAAAATGTTTTTAAATGTTAATAGCATTTAATTTATTCTATTATAATAATTATAATCTTCATCATTATCATTAATCTGATCAAAATATCAAACCACTACTATACGGGAAAAAAAGATTCTAGCGGAAGCATTGGTGTGTTGGTGTGATACTTCCGTACACTCTTTTTATATCAGTTTAAATTGGAACCAATTCAATTGGTAGCCATTAATAAGGTATATAATTGAATCATGCTTCCATTCAATATTAATCTTAGTATCTTTAAAATTTCCTAAAACAGAAACGTTTAAAATTACAAAAGGTAAAATTCTTATTAATTATTATTATTTTTCGGTGTCACAATGGTACACTTTCATCCGTAGAATTAAATACAGGAATGGTTTGTACTATTCTTATCTTTTATCCTACTGATGAAGGTGTATCATTGTTAGGCAACAAAATAAAAATAAAAATATATAGAATCCGACAGAGGTCACGTCACATTAATGTGATAAATATGTGATTAAAGGTAAAACATTAACAGGGGTCTGTTTAGAAGAAATTTGGTTCTGTTTAGAAGAAGTCTGTTTAGAAGAAATTAACAGGGGTCTGTTTAGAAGAAATTTGGTTCTGTTTAGAAGAAGTCTGTTTAGAAGAAATTAACAGGGGTCTGTTTAGAAGACCCTTCACAAAATATCTCTTCTTAAAAACGGACCCTTCGCAAAATATTTTAGCTTAAAAACGGACCCTTCATAAAATAATTTATCTTTTAATCGGACCCTTCACAAATTTGGTTATCTTCATTATTGTTTTGTTAATCGAATAAACCCTTCCCAGGAAAAGGGGGGGGGGGTAGAAAGACAGATGTAAACGAACTAAATTTTGTCTTCGGCAGATGCTTCTTCCTTTATTCGCCCGAAATGAATATTCTGTGTTCAGCAGTATAGGCTAAATACCAAATATTTGTATGTTGCATCGCTAATATAGTAGCTGCAATTGCTGTTAATTTTTTTAAATTTAATTTTTTTTAATTTTAATTTTACAGTGTTGAGCATAATCTTGTATGTCTTTACAATTTAAAAACTCCTTGAAAAAGTTTTTTTGCAATAACGGACCCTATTTGCAGAAATTCACAAAAGCGGACCTTGGTTGAAAGAATGTGACTTAACGTTCATTTTATATTCATAAATTTAGAGTAATTTTTTCACAATTTTACAAAAACGGACCTTTCACAAAATGTCAGGACAGACCCCTGAATTCTTTTAAAAAGTTCTTGAGATGTGGCGAAATACGCAAAAAGTACAATTAAGATTAAGGTATTCAAACTTGAACGCTCTCCTGACCAAAGTACCAAAGTATTGACACCATATTTCCCAGATTTCAGCTAACCCCTATATTTTGGGGGTCAGAAAGCCGAATAGGTCGAAAAAAAGGTATGTTTTCACAGAGAATGTACGTTTTTGTTTAACGATATTTTAAATATGATATTGTTACTTAAAATATCGTCTGCACTAATTTAATTAGCACATTTGAGGTCACATCTATGAATAACTAAGATTGATATCCTAGAACGTGAAGTTCCATCATTGGATAAAAAGTTATTCAGGGTGGTCCGTTTTTTTTCGCATTGTACTTTTCTTAGCTGATGCATTTTTTTTATTGTTATTTTACTTCAACTGAACTCTTCAGTTGAATGAATTATGCTTAAATACCACTGACTAATGCTAACTTGACTAAATACGTCCTATAAATAATAATTTAAATTTTTTATTATTTTATTTACAGGATGTCATTTACAAAGCCAGCACAAGTGTTCTACAAAATGATATCTGTCGATAGCGATAACGATACTAAAGACATGGATTTGAATAACGTGTCGATAAAGAGAGTACCTTCAATTAAAACCACCGATAACATTAATCTGTCGTCGCACAATCATCATCATTCAGATCATGAAAATAATTTTGTGTTTAATCCTCACATAAACCCAACGTTTGACTTCAGTCACTCTTACCCTGTGTCTCAGAAAATACGTACTTCAACCCCCTTGAACACATCGTATTACTCATCCTACGAGGACACAAATCATCAGAATTTAAAAAGAAAACGCGCTAGTGACTCAGCCAGTTCCAATCCATTTCCATCAGACCATGTGCAGTCGTGGCTAAATTTGTGCTCCGATAACTGGAATGGACATCACAGAAACATTCCAAAAAAGTCTTTATTTCGATTCGGGTCATCATCACACCCTCATTATAATACCAAAGCATACGACGACTTTTCCTCGTGCGATGCAAGTGGAGAGTACACATCTTCTAGTGCCGATGAGAGTAATGTTTTGTCCTTTTCACCCCTTGATGACAGTTCATTCTTCTCAAAGGAGGGGAGAGATTCTTTCAATACAGTTGGGTCACTTGAAACTGTTGTCCGAAACCTTTCGACATCGATTCGAACTGATTCGGATACTGTTGAGTTTGATTCGTGCGTGTCTGTGTCACATTTGGATTCGTCACTAACTTATCCAGCCTCTGAAAGTAGAAACAAGACTGTAAGTTATTTTAAAAAGACCGATTACCGTGATTCAACCGTGAGTTGTGAAGAACTGAGATTGAGTGCCCCGAAAACATCATCTGAAGGGGATTTGCGAGCATGCTACTCGAGTGGAAAAGAAAAGTAAGCATATTATTACAATGTGTATGCATTATAAAATTGGAACTTCTTGTACTATTTTTGATCTAATGATCGAATCACCACGAACTAATAGGCATTCTTAATTATCTGAAGGGTCAAGTAGAGCTCCATGTCCAATGCCAATATCAAGTTACAATACTTTCATAAATGGCGAATTCAAAATATTTAAACAGAGACAATATTCGACAATTTTCCACAAACAAATTGATAGATAACTAAAAAGATAGGAACAATAAAATGAAATTTTCAAAAACTTCGTTTTTCTAGTAGAAAGAAAGGAGTAAATAATTTATTTTTATCAGACCTATAACGAAAGTCGTAGGACGTATTACTTTCGAAGGATGTGATGTTAGAGATTTTTGTTAAGGATAGTTATTTATTACTAACCTAGTGCGCTTCTCGTTTTTTAGTTTTAGTCTAGAAAAAAAAAATTAATTTTCTCCTTTCCAGTCCACTATAACACGTAGTATTTAAAATTATTATTTTCTTCATTTTAGTTTAGCTGTTAGCTGTTAGTTAATTTTTTGAAGACGTCTAAATTTTGATTGACCATTAAATGGTAAAATATTTTTATTCAACCATTTAAGAAAAATTACAACTCTTATTAGCCTGAAACATAGTTAAAATTTGAGCAATCTAACTAATCAGAAATTGGTAAAAATTTTGATTGATGTTACGTTTTATTTGACGATAAAACGGTAATAGTCACCAAACCATGTATAAGTATGTTCCAAATTGAGAGTAATGTTTCTTTTTTTGGGGTTAAAAAAGTAAACTAATTTTTTAGACGTATAAACATAACACACATTTCAGTTTTTTGCTCTAAAGACAAAGCTAAGAAAAAAAAGTTATGTATGAAATATAACTAACATAAGCCTCCCGAAATTTACATAAAAGCATTACCTAAACATTGGGTTAAAAATATACATATATTTTAATACAAATTAAAGTTTTTACTTTCTAGATATTAAATTTCATTCCTTTTCATGTTTTAAAAATTAAAATTAGTTTTATATTTACGCCTTTCATTACATTAGTTTTTTCCATTACATAAGTTTTTATCATTTGCTCCCAAAGGTAGGAAAAAAATCAATTTCACTTAACAATGGTAAATATAATGATGAGTTTTCAACACCTTGAAATTTTGAAATTTTTAACTTAAAAAAAAAAGGTGTTTCATGTTGTACCATATTATGCACTTTCTTCACATTTTTTCTTCTCTCGAAGATGCTATAATACATGTAACACAGTAGGAAACATTTTTCCAATTAAAAGTTTTCAGTTTTTCATTTAAAAGTTGTTGCCCTTAACTATGCACGTAACATTTTTTAAAACATAAAACATACCGTTACACTGTTTTTACACTGCTACCTGCCTCTTCAGCAGGAGTATATTTTGTAAAACTGTATTATTGTTTCTTTTTGTGTCTATATTCTTTGTCTTTAAAAACATATGTTTTCCTAAGAATACAATGGCACGTACAGACCTTCTTTCAAGCGTATTTACTTAGAGATCAATATTATCGAGCCAGCGTCAATGACCGAGGCGGTTATTTACCTTGGAACTCACAGACCATGGAAAAATATAAATGACATAAAAAAAATTTCCATAACCTAATGTTTCGCATGCAAATGAAATGTAGTATCATAAGAGGTTATCTTTAATTGAATTTGTAATAATTACTTATTATTCAATTCCCATTAATATAACGGTCGAATATTAAAATGTAATTAATATACTTATTATCTTGTTATGTGTTTAATTTAAATTTAATTGAACATAAACTGAAAAAGAAAGATTAATTATGTATTATTTCATGGGTAGCAGGATATGAAATTCATTTCGAAATGAGATTCGCTGTATCAGTATGAACAAATTTAGGGTAATAGCCCCTTTAAGTATTTGAGCGCACTGGCTTGCCATTTTCGGAAAAAAGGAACTTCTTTGAAACTTCAAGCAAGGCTTTTCCGTTAGTTAATTTTTAATCTAGACAACGGCACTGTTATCTAAGTAGTTAAGTACATAACTTAATAGTCGATCTGGACACTAGATTCCAGTCTGTCAGTATTTTTTCTTTTGTTATTATATAATACCTAATATTTAAATCACAGTTATAAATTAATTTTTCGCTCTATATGAAAAAAATTGTAAGCGGTGCCGCTGTAATTTGCTGTTCAAAAGTATCGTTATATATTTCTTTGCTTCGAAAAAACTATGTTTTTGAATTTTTAAATTATGAAGATGTATAGAAGAATGTATAGAAAGTAGGATAACATAAAAAAATAATAATTTTCTTTAATTAGTTAAACAGTATTCGTACACACCTGGAAAATTAATGACCGGTATCATTTTTTTTAATAAAAAAAGCTGAAAATTTCTTAATATAACATCCACTATCGAAATAAAATTTCATGCCTGCCACCTTCGGATCTTTGTATTTACTCAAATAAAATATTCTGGTAGCTACAAAGTTAATAATATAAAAAAAAAAATTTAATGTTGCTGCAACTTTTTAATTTTTCCGGGTGCGTATGAACCCTGCTCGAGAATTATTAATTGTAAAAATAATTTAAGAGCCGATCTATTCTACAAAAAGAAAACAAATACAAATTTAGATTTAGAAATTGAATTGCTGAAAGCGTCATTTTTATTCATAAACTTATACGAGTTTTATTTTTTTCAAAATTCAAATTAATGTGAAAATTATTGCAATTTTATTTATATTTATTTTGCGCGAATTGATTTTTTCATTTTGTTTTGCTGCATAAAAATTGTACAACAAAATTGTAGAACTGCTCTAACAAGGCTAGGTGAAATTTGATGCCAGTTTGTTCCAAATTAAGTTTGCTAAAATTTTATTTCATGAATATAAGCCTAAATATGTGTATACTTCTTTTTTCTTTTCAAACAAAATTATATTCCGTGAAAAACTTAAAAAAGCTTCCGTGAGGACAAGCAAAGGCTAAGCACAAAAATAATTAAAATCTTCCTTTATAAAAGAGTTAGAATCAAATAAATAGACCCCCCAAAATTTTGTGAGTTATTTCCTTACAAACGTACTAAAGACAAAAAAAGAAGGAGGAACGTAAAATCTTTAATGCTTATTTAATCAAAATTCACTAAAGCGTCACTTAGCCGGTTCTTCCACTAAGCTCTTCATTTATGAACTTAAATCAAACTCCAAAATTTCAACTTCGAGAATGTTGTGTTTTTTTTTTTTTTGCTTGATTGTGCTTTTTTTTTTTTTTTGTGCTTGATTATTGACTATTTATTTATTTTTGTGGAAAAATTTATTTTATCGCTCCCGAGATCTTTATTTTAAACATTATTTTTCTTTATTATTTTTTAAGTTAATTTTAGGATTCTTATTCTATAAGAGCAAAATATGGTTTCTTGCGTAATTATTTTATTCTTATCTGAGTTCAGTACAAACTAAAACTTAAGTTTTTATTTTCTAATCATATTTTCACATCTGTAAAAGTCAAGATTAAAATTGTGAGCAAAAGTTTTAAGACTTGTTACCTATTTTGTTCATTCAATACATGGCATCACGTGAGCAGATTACACCATCTCCTCACGCGTTGATTGTATCGAGTGCATTTACTGTTATAAATAAAAGTCCCTGCCGCATTTGCCAACACTTGTTCCTTGGATTTAACCCTTGATACTGCATTTCTTGAAAATGATTGGAAAATACTAAGAAAATGAAAGTGTACGTGGTGATCGTATCGAACAAACCCTTGTACAACCCCCAACGACCTCCCGCAGGAAAACTAAGCTTATTCCGTCTAAAATCGGAACTAGGAGGACTAATTTAAGGTGTTTAACCAAAGATTTTGCTTTACTATCCTATAAACTTTCAAGTAAACCTCGATTTATCCTGAGTCTAATTTGATTAGAATCACTGTGCTGCCGTGCAATAGAAAAATCAACTTAAGTGACAAAAAAAAAAGACAAAAAAATCAAAAATGATATTTGATATTTTTGTATGATAGGATAATGGAGTTGGTAACCCACTGGTGTTGAAGTTTCTCTCAAGTTTTACTTTCTCATTCCGCGTCAAACTCATGTTAAATATATCAAACAATGTCTTTTTTTACAAGTCAAACAGTCAAAGGACATGACAAACTACACTAACATTGCAAAAATTATTGACTAACTGATTCAACTTCCTTAAAAATATAACTTTATTTTTAGTCAAATGCAAATTTTACTAGAAATAAAAATAGTTTTCTATCTAAGAAGTTATCAAACAATTTAACTGTATATTGTTATTTAACTGTTATGCGAAATTACAGCATAAATAATTTTATAAAAATGCTAAGAATAGCTATCATGTGTTTTAAAATATAATTATTTCATAAAATACGCGATTAATTAATATTCTTGCGAGTAATCGATACTTTAAGTAGTTAATGTTTATGTTAAGCAAGGGGAAAAGAATACCTACTGTAATTTTCATTCCGCTCAATGAAGATATCTTGCCGATTTCACCATGTTAAGCTTACGAGAACAATTTTGTTTAATTTCGTTTCAGCCAATCAGATAGAATGTAACGACATACGAGTATCTAACAATATTCGATTTAGGGATTCTAGTTTTGATTGGTGGCCATAAACTTTTACATATAATTGTTGCAAGTAATTTCTTTCTAAATGCGAATATTTTTTTATCATTGTGTTATTTCATTTTTATACATTATTAAAATATTTTTAGTGTGAATAGCTGCCGATTGAAAGTATCTCGAAAAAATAAGGGTGACTTCAAGAAACGCCTGTCGAAAAGTTTACCAGATGTTCTGAAACACCATTCGGGAAGTTCCACGGAGGATGCAAATGCCTATTTACAAAGAGACTTAAACCAGGCACAAAAAAGTTCTTTGGCATCCCGTACTTTCTCGAGTTCGTCAGAGCTTGGAAAACGGAAGAAACGTCGCAAAAAATCATCAAGTTCTGCAAGGTAAATGGATTCAATTATTTATACTTCCATTCGCAGACCAAAATGTTAATTTGAAAAGTATGTACGTAAGAGCAGTGGTAATTAACTACTTCTACTTTATTACAAATGTGACTACATCTTATTTTAAATTTGGTGAGTGCAAACTTCTTTTGAAATGCAGCCACTGCTTAACTACATTTAAATGATTTTGCAGTAGAGGATTCCTTTTATATTTATGTTCAAAATTTGAAGATTGAAAGAAAGAAATCATAACAAAAATAGTTTAGAACAATAAATTGGTTTACTAAACATAGGAAATCATTAAGAAATGTCAATTCGTGTTTATTAAAAAAGAGCAAATTTATTATTTTAAAACCTTTTTTACGAGTTTTTTCCCTCAAATCTTTAATTTTCCATTGCCTTTATGTTCATGATTTTCTTAAGTGTTAAATAGTGTGCCTAAATATTTGTTATTTTGTTAAGTGTATAAAAGTATATTGGGGACATTCTCTCTGACTCTTTCTATGGACTCATTGACTGTTTTTTTTTTTTTTTTTTTTTTTTTTTTTTTTTTTTTTTACTCACCTAAGATTTGCACCTATGATATTCGAAAAAAAGCAGTTGATTTTTAACCTAGTTTCTTTTCCTGGAATCGTTACAAATTAATGATTTTTTTTCTTTTGTTTTTGTATCGCACTACTTAATGTACTGTTTTTTTTTATTATATTTTTTTAAAGAAAAGTTTAGAAAGAAAATTGTACTTCAAACTATGAAAAGAAAATTACGACTACAGTAGTTTCATTACCTGTAGCGTGTTAGTTCCAACTACTGCCTAAAACTAATGATTACTTAAACTGTTAACCCGGGAATGAATTTTTGCTCAACTCGTTTCACAATATGAAATTTTTTTGTGGGAGGGAAGCGATCATCAAGTATGGAGTGGTTTTTGGATTTTAAACTAATATTCTTACAATACTAATAATAGAAATTAATCAGTGGGCCCAAAACAAGCTGAAAGTTTTTTTAAAAGATTTAAAAATAGATGTATACATGCAAATTTTGATTTTTGTTTAATATCACCAATTTAATCAATTAATTCTATGAAAACAAATACTTATTCTCTTGTTAAGAATTTCTGGAAAACGCCTATGACAATGATGATAGGCGGAAAACTTCAAAAACAAATAGATTTTTGTGTTTTCATAAAATTCAATTTTTGACATACATTTGAAAACACATTTATCTAAGGTACTTTTGTCGTTTGGCGCTCCAGTTTTCTAATTTGCATCTTGACTAGTGTGATCGATTAACTCCATTGTTGAAAAAATATTTAAAATAACTTAATCACTTATTTATTCTGAACTGCTATAAATAATAATAATGAAATTGATTAATGAGAAAAAGCACCAAAAGTATGTCACGCGTTTTTTTAATATTTTTAAATCATTATAAAGTTTTGCTTTTTGGTGCGCACGCAAAGCAGTTCTGTGAATTTTATTTAAAGACCGTTTACCGACAAAAAATTTTAAGAAAATAACGCTGCGTTGTCATAAAAATAAATTTTCATTTTTCGATTTCATTTTCAAAGCAAACGAGCACTTATTATCGAAACACAATACATTCCTAAATTAGTCGGTGATTCAGTTTGGCAATAAATCATACTATCCGCGTCATTGGATAACAAAAATGGAAGTAACGGTAAACACTGAGGTTGAAGACACGTATTTACTTTTGATTTATGATTCTTCTGTACAGATAAAAGAAATATTTTCTTTCCGCCATTGTATTTTAAAAATAACAAAATTTTTATGCTTCCTTTAAGATAAAATGACACAATCTTTGACAAGTTTAAAAATAGTTTTATTTTTTTTTTCAATCTAAAATAAACCTATGTGGCCTCTTGTATTTTTAGAAATGTGTATATTTTTGGCTAATTGGACCTTAAAATTTGACCTTATGCTAATTAAATCGTTATTTAGATATGCGCCTGGGTAATTGGCACTGCCACTAGTATTTTCTATTCAGCGAGGCTTTTTGAGCTTATTATAATAAGCCAATATGCCTTTAGGCTAATTAGAAAATATATGAATGATTATTCAATTAGCCTGAATTCACTTAGGTGCTTAGTAATGATTCTTGCTCGCCGCTAGCTCTTTAAATCGAGATATATACTGAATCAACTTATGAATTAATAATAGTTATTAGATAATAATAAAATTTAAAAAAAAGGCTATTAAGAGAAACGACTAGAGTATTCTAAAATTAAACTAAAAGTTGTGTTTATTTCACCGTTATTTTTATGTGCACCTAGCTAATTGTAAGAGTCTCTAATAGTTTCTACGAGGCCTGTTATTTTTTTATGTTTTTTTTACAATCAGCCCATATTCCTTTAATCTTATTAAAAACATGCAAAAGAATGCGTAATCAACTTGATTTATCAAAGGACACGGCTCATTTTAATGAGCCGTATCCTTTGCCAGTGCTTTAACCTGAGATGTATATTGAATCAACTTATTGTTTAAAAATTATTATTAAATCATAAGAAAATTAAAGAAATATTATATTTACAAATGAGGTTATTTAATCAATGAATATTATTCTCTAAAGTATACTAAAAGTATACTGTCTGTTGTCTGCTAGTTAGAAAATCCGATTATTTGCAAATGTCATCATTATTTTGTGTGGATTAGGCAAATTGAAAAACTTTCTAGTTGACTGTGAAATTGAAAATTGACAAATTGTGAATTGAAAATTAACATTGTGAATTTTCATGTGATGTAGTCAAGGCCTGTACTCAAGAAGAGGAGAGAGAGGGACAATTGTCTTGTTACCCGAGACGGCTCAGGACCCGAATTATTTAAAATACAGTACTTATCAATTAGTTCTTTAAGAGAATTTCTTTATAGCTATATAAAAGATACGGTTTTGATAAAGGTCTCCAAATTATGAAAATAAGGCTTTTTGTGCTTTGATGAAGAGGCAATAAATTTTGTTCCGGGGCCTGCTAAATCTTTGTTCAGCCTTGAATGTAATTGTATTCTTCCTCTGCTGCACTGCAGCTTCCTGGGGGTCCAGCATAAACAGGCATCAACGGAGTAACCGGTTTTAACCCCTAAGAGCAAAGGTTATCGAAACGAAACAGAACAGTGCTGCTTATCGTTTAAAGTATGAATATTTAGTAGACATTTAATAAGCTGGGCTCAAAATAATTTTTATGGCTGTAATGACGGATGATAGCTTAAAAACAATATAACATTCGAGAGTTGACACAATTGAAACAAACTTATCTACACAGACTTAGTGCATTAATAAACAACAACACGCCAATATGGTAGGTTTCTCTTCTTGGCTAGTAAAGTGTAATTCAAAATTTCTCCTCTGGAAAATAAGAACTAATTTAAACCTAATCGAGGTACCTGATTTTAATCCATTTTCCTCGACATAGCAGGCAAATTGTGCAATGGATGGTTCATTTTCTAATTAGATTAAAAGTAAACTGTCTTGTTTCAATATGAAATTTGTCAGGCTGATTGCCCTGCAAAAAGGCAGAGGCACTCAGCTGAGAACCAGATTTTTGAATTAGCCTACATCTACATCGTCCTGAATCATCCTATTGATATACGGTGTGCGTAATGTTATAATTGTTTAAAGCACAACAAATCAATAACTCGCATTGGCAAAAACTGCCTCTAGAGATTTATTTTTTTTTCCGAAAAATTAATAACAATTGTTTAATTAGTAGCATTTATATGCGACAATTAAACGATTCGTATCCACCATAAATATCTATAATGAAATTTTTATTTTCCGGTTGTTACTAACGTAGAAGCTAAGCTAAGAAAATTTCCATTTTGTGTGAATGTGAACACATCGGATATTTTTCCACATAAGCATTATTCACACCACTAAGATTAATAGGAATCAGTGAAATAAAGCACTAATATGATAGAACGCTTAAAATTATTAAATTTCTTTAAATTGATAAATTGAAATTTCAAATTGATAAGCTAAATTATTATTGTATCTTATGATCTAGAGCTTCTATGTATTTATTTATTAAATTTTTTTTTTTATATCATTAGCCAATCTGTATTTGGTGGTGTTTGCAATAAATGATCCAAATTATCTAGTTACTTTGAAGTCCTATCACAAATTTGAAAAATGCGTACAAGTTGTTTAGAAATCAAGTTTAATATTCAATATTTTTTTAAAAAATATAATGGGTTGTTTCTTTTGCGAATTAATAAACAAGTCGTAGTAATAGGCATTATACAATTTTATTCTTACCTGGTAGTCACATTTTTTTTTTTTTTTTTGCAATAAAATTTTCATTGTTCCTTAATTTATGTTATTGATACATATTTTTAAAAATAAGCTATTTCGTTATATTAAAAGTTTGCATTTATTTGGTTTAAAATGAGTTGATTAAATATTCAAATAATTTTTTTTAAATAATTATATTCTTAAACATAAATTTCCAATTATTTATTACGCTTTTTTTTTATCATAAAACCTTTGATAGATTATATTCTCGGGAATTTTAAACTGTAAGGTCATAAAAGCATTTAAATTTTTTAAAAAAAATGAGGCATTCAAAAAAAAGTAAAGTTAACTATAGATAATTTCTAGAATGCTTTTTGATGTTTTTGTGGATTTCATTTATAGGTCTTCCAGGAGTGCATTAAATGACAGTGACAATGGACGTCAAAGGTCAAAAACTCTCACTAATTCCTTTACTGGATACGGAAGTAGATCAAGGCATTTTTCTCAACAATCTACATTCTTGGAAAGCTCTGAAAATAACTTTTATTCTGAGGAAGATGAATCACATTCGGAGGTAGGTTTCTGCTTCGTTTTATCTTTTTTTTAAAAATCTTTTCAGCTTATTTTAGAAAAAAATTTAAAAAAACTAGTTTTATAAATATTTTTTTTAAAGTTCAAAGTTTAAATTCAATAATGTATAGTCACGATTTTCATTTATTTGGTTTCTGTTTAAATAGAACCATTTACTTCAAAATGGTTCTCTTATTTTATGTGAAACATTTAACATTTGATGAAAAGGAGTAGAGATGCACCGGGTCATTAAATTTCGCAGGGTTAGGGTACAATCCAGTAGACTTTAACTGTTCTGTTGACTTCTGTTCTGTTTCTTGGAAATTTTTCTCTTGGCTGTAGTAACAACAACACTTTAAATTAAGTCTGAAAACACCTTATATAAATTTTATTATGGTAACCATGCAACTTCCATACGCCACAATAATTATCGCACTCTTATTTCAACAATAGTCCTTTGAATTTTAAAATTAGTAAATATAGCGAGATTTTCTACTTCTCTTTTATAATCCAGTATTAGATTTTCTATTCATATTGCACTGTGTAACAAATTTTGTTAAGAAATTCATTTTTATATTAAAACTATTTATCAAGAATATTTACGACAGAAAAAATAGATATTTTTACAACTTTCAGGGTGCGTAGTGTTTTAAAAAAGTGCTTAAAGGTGCTTATTTTCGTTTGTTTTTTTTAAAAAGCCGTTAAAGATGCTTTTTTCATTGGGTGTTTTTAAAAAGTGCTTAATTCTTCCCTTTTTTAAAATGAGATTTTTCCTTTACTATGTTGATTTTCGCTTCGAATAATGCAAAGAGACGCAGTTCACATTGTTCTATTTAACGTTTTCACAATTAATTCAATCCCAATCAATCTATTTCGGCGTATTGTCAGTCCGTACCATATAAAAATGCCATTCGTTTTACATGATTCTAAACTTCATGATTTTTAACATTTGTCAAAAACCAATGCCAAAAAGGGTTTTTTTTTTTTTTTTTTTTTTTTTACATGACGGTTAAAACAAGATAAAACCGTTCATTGTCAAAAACTTTCCAACCCAGCCTAATTATGATATTTTTAAGTGCTTGAAAAGTGCTTAAAATGTGCTTATTTTTCGTTGAATAATTTGGCTACGCGCCCTGACTTTTAATTGATCTTTATTAAATATTAAAATTACTTGACCTCGAAACTTAAAATCATCCATTTCAATAAAATCCATTTCACTAACAAGGTCTATTTATTTCCTGAAACATTATCCTGGATCATTATGATTCATGTTGATATTAAATATTTGAAAGAACAATGCATTCCCAGAGAAGAATCCTCTTCCACCATTTATATTTTGTCCTATTTTCACTTATTTGTACTTCTGAGGTCACGATCCAGCATGTACAATATTATTTTATGACGTTCTGTAATATACTTCAAAAATGGTTCGCAATTTAAAGCTGTTTTTTTCCTCTCTCTCTCTCTTAAGTTTAAACAGGGTCAGGAGCATTGTGTTCCTGTAAGGTACAGATTGCATGCGAGCGAGCGATGAAATTGCCAGTTGTCACCCGATATTGAGTCAGTCATCCGTAAATGAATCAGTAAGTTAATGGAGCTCATCGATCATTTCAATATGTTGCCAAGTCAAAATGAAAAAAATATCTTTCTATATATCATAAAACGAAAATTGTCTGCTTACCTTTACATGCATTGTCATTGAACAGAAAAGTCACATGGTAATGGTATTTAGTAAACAAAGGAAATCCCGATACTTTTAGCTATCCTCAGCCCAGGGTTAGTTAAAGATATAACGATATTTACCTGATGCTTTTCTCATTTCAACACTGCACTGTGAGAAATTTAAAAAAAAGATCATTATAACGTAAAATGACCACCTAAATCCGAATATGACTCTGGTTTTTTTCTCTTGACTCATCGTTATCTGGAGGCGGGGTATTCCCAGAAAACAATGACTGATGGGCTCAAACAAAGATCATAATAGGATTTAAAAGGTTATTTTACGTAAAAATGAGCAAAAATCGGTTAAGGCTTGAAAGTTCTTTTTTTTTTCCTAGCAGGTAGTGTTATTTATATATCTCTTAATTATTAGTATTTGCCAGGATTATATATTTACCATCCTATATTATGTTTGAGTTTTCAACATGAATTATTGCCATTTAATTTTGAGTGCATCAGACAAAGAGAGCCATTGTCTGAGGTAATAGCCACCTCTCCAAACTTCTACACCACAACCAACGTGAGAACATACATCCATGACAGATTTAACACTAACCTTGCTGCTCTGCGTATATGCGTCAATGGTTTATTATACAATATTTTAAGATAAAGAATTTTCATTATAATTTTACTATTTATTTACCATTTTAAATTTATAATAAATTTTATGGAGAGTCGCGGTGGCTCAGGGGATAGAGCGTTAACCTCTCAATAAGGTTAACCACGTTCGAATCACAGCGGTCGCTGATGGTTGATAAGAATTCTGCACCTGGCTTACACCGACCACAGTGCTGACGTGAAATATCATCCGTGGCAGACAAATCAATGGACGTATACTCTTTGTCTTCGGGCTAACCATGGGAGGTTTCCCCTCGATGAAACGCGGATGAGGGTTAGCTCCATCAAAAAGTCTCCAAGAAGGCTAGTTTCGCCCTAGGCTTGATCCAGCAGTTCCCTTGTCTTCAGGGTTGGTTTCGAAATTACTAGTCTCCGGAGTTGAACATTGTCATAAATTCATAATTGGGTCGGCTGTTTAACACCGGTTATAACTAAAAATAAATTTTATGTAAAATTCAGTTGACACGTGTAATTGCAATAAAGAGTACAAATTAACACTTGATAATTCTGGCGCATTGTTAAGAATTAATTTTCGATCTGCTGCTTTATGTTCTCTTTGTCATAAAATATTTGACGAGTTTTTGTAATAACCGAGCAAAAATGCAAGTTCGTGAATTTTGGTAGTATGATAAATGGGCAAAATTATTAGGTTCAAATGTTATCCCAATCGAAAACCAAATCTGTTTAAATACAAGAAAAAAAAATAGTTTTTTTCTAATATTTTAGGTAAATAATTCCTAATTTTGATGTAAAATTTTTTAATAGTCAGAAAAAATAGTCGCGAAGCAGTCATGGGGGTTTGGTGAGCAAAGTGAACAAAAAGCAAAACCTCCTAGTCTATTCAGCATTTATTTTTAGATAAATTATTGATAAAATTCTGCGAGTTATACTTTCAAAGAACATTTACCATTAGTATTAGAATGCGGATACAACAAATAACTTTTAAAAAATAGTATAATAGCACTAAGTTTTGGATCAAAACTTTTAAGTAGCCATTGAAATAAAGAGAATTCCTATAGTTAAAAATATAGTTTCCATTAAAATTAAATTTTCAATTTTAAACATTCAAAAGCAATAAACACACTCATTTAATATAAATTAAGCGAATTCCTTAATACGTTCAGAATACTGCTGAGAGGAAAAGTTTGCTTAGAAATCTAAATATAATATCACTTAATTGCATTTCTATATTAATAATTAATATCCTAAATTCCACATTCAAAGAAATTGCCATTCGAAGTAGAGTGCAGTTAAAATAAACAACTATTTAATAATATTTTAATACCATCCAGTTATGGGTTTCAAGTAATTGCTCAAACATATAGAAGTCTTTCTTTTACTTTTTTCAACTATCATTTATTTTTGTTTGTTTTATTTGAGATATCTTTTAAAATGGAATTTATTTTCAGTTCTATGTATTTAAATATCAAAATAGTAAACATAATTTATTTTTTTTATAATAAATAATGCTGTTACTTGAAAACTGAAGCAATTTAAAAAAAAAATAAATTAAAAGTAAATTAATAAATCTGTCCTATATACAAATGGATAAAAATGTTTGCTTAGAACAATAATTTTATATAAATTATTAACATTCCTCAAATATAAATTGAAAATAGTATCAAATAGAAAGAAAAAAAATACAGAAATTGAATACTGCTTAAAAAATGCTTATTTAATAATATCAATTTATGGATCAAAAAATTAGATTATATTTCAAATATAGAAAACTGTTTTTTTTGTAAATATGGTTTAAGGAAATTTATTTTAGTTTGCGAATTTTGACATTCAATTTATAAAAATTTTATTAAAAATTTATTTCGTGTTAATAAATAATAGCTCTGAATTAGCAATTGTATCTTAGTGTTCTGCAAAAGGAGTTAGAATTCCATAAAATATTTCCTTGTGTAATTTCTGGAAGAGCAGCTTGTTTTTTAAAATTACACACTGATGTCAATGTTTTTAACTGTTCTTAATATACAGAATAATAAAACACGAAATTTCAAGACGTTATGTATGATTTATTTTATTAGAATTATTGAATAACAAAAAATATTAAATCTTGTGAATTTATTTTCGAATTCATTATTTGCTTTTAAAATTAAATTACTTAGGAAAAAATTTAAAGTGCAACAAAATGTTCTTATTTATAAGGTAAAGCTTTATTAATCTGACTGTTTATTAAACTATCTAAATTAAAAAGACTTTTTGTGGATAAGCGTAGTGATTTCAACTATATATCGCCATAGTTATAGCTAAATATTGTAAATAGGATGTCTTTTCTGTTAAGGGTCAAGGCAATTGTGACGTCATCCAGTTTTCCCTGTATAAAAAAAATCAAGTAATACTACTTTTGTGAATTTTTATCGTACTCTAGCAAAATGATTCTCATTAAATGTGTTATATTATTCTCTGTTATGATTAAGCGCAGCTGGGATTGCGCATGTTGTGATCAACTTAAATCGACTGCAGAGTACGCAGAATAAATTTTAAAAAATTACTAAAATATGTTCAACAATTCATTTAAAAAATAAAACAGCAGGAGTCACAGTTCCTTTTATGGTAAACTTAATTCTTAACGACAATGTTATTTTGTGAATTACCCTAGACCAACGGTTTCTAAATTTTCCAAGCTTTGGCACCCTTCAAAGTTAAATATGTTCTCATTTAAATAAAAAACATATAATATTTATCTTCAGTATAATAGTGTAGTTATATTCAAATTATTATGTCCCCCCGACCTTAAAAATTTAATAGTGATAGTGTATTTGTATAAAACCTAATTGTAACCAGTTTTTTTTTAAATATTTAGTTGCCCGAGGAAATGTGTATGTTTCAAATGTAAACAATGAAACTATGTAAACTATAAAACAAACAATGTCGCAACAAGTAGAGGGGAATATAAACTTAGTTAATATAGCTTAAACTCCACTCACATTTTTAATTAATAAGAAGTTATTAATTTAAATATGTATAATTTAAAGTATTAATAATATAAGTGAAAATATATTTGAAAAGAAATTATTATCTACACTTGAATATATTGGGACTTGAATTAAGTAAGCTTTCTTTTCATTACTTTTTGAATCGTGGACCAATACTTGATATAACTACTTACAATTCTTTTAATACACCGAAGAGCCATTACATTATGACCACCCTCCACCTATAACAATGGGCTCGCCCAGGAGCAGATGGTCATGGGTACATTAGGACCCATAATCCTCATAGAACAATCCCTGACGTCTGTAAGCTACTTGGACATAGTTGAAGACCAGGTTCACCCATTCATTGCAACAGTTTTTCCTGCGGGGGATGGTGTTTACCAACAGGATAATGCACCATGTCACAAGGATCGAATCGTCATGGATTAGTTCGAGGAACATTCCAGTGACTTTCAAGTCATGTCTTGGCCCCCAAATTCACCTGACCTTAATCCAATAGAGCATTTGTGGTCCTACTTGGAAAACCAAATTCGTGCTGCGACGCTACCCCCTCGTAATGTGAGGGAATTGCAGGACCAGTTGGTGAGCGCTTCGTACCAGATACCTCAGACTACCAGTTTTTAGGGAAGGTGGTCCTACATGTTATTAGCAGGGTGGTCATAATGTAATGGCTCTTCTGTGTAATATATATATATATATATATATATATATATATATATATATATATATATATATATATATATATATATATATATATATATATATATATATATATATATATATATATATATATATATATATATATATATATAACCATCGTTGAACAGCCGATACAATTTTGAGTTTTTGACTACCAATGTTCAACTCTTCAGCCTTGTAATTTTAAACCCCAATTCAGAAAACAATGGAATACCTGCATCAAGTATTTGGAGAAATTTGCCTTTGTGGGGGATATTTTTATGGAGCTAACCCGCATTTTCGTTACATGGAAAAAAAATCTACCACTCTTAGTCTGATGGCAAAGGACTTTTAACCCATGATATTCGTCTACCACTGAGGATATTTTACGTGAGCATTGTGTTCGGTGCGTGCCGGGTGTTGAATTCGTATTGTATCGACCAACTATCGCTGGGATTCGAACGTGGGTCACGCCTCATTGGGAGGCGAGTGCTCTATCTCTTATGCCACCACGGCTCCTGTATGAAAGAGTCATGGTGATAATAATCCTCATGACTTATTTTTTACTGTGAAGACAGAATATTCTTATATTACACACGCACAACTTAACCATCGCCTAGCACATAGTTCCAATTTTAACGACACTGCCTTTTTAATAGCCGTGTTGGGAATGCCACGTTATTTTGAACCTAGTATGAAATCCTGGACAACGCCTGAGCTGTAAACATTCTTTCCAAACTACCACACCACAACCAACAAAAGGACTGTTTTATCAAACTCGCGACCTAGTATGAAGACCTCTAGCTCTCGTCGCTCATTCATACTTTACATGCACCCAAAACTCTATCAAATCTACCTTAAAACTTTTGAGTTGCGATATTTAACGTGGAATTTCTGAATAAGTCATAAAAACCCTTAATTCCACTCCGCTACATGCTTTGAGTACTCCTTGCTCTAGGCTAATATGCTCGAGAAAAATTTACAAATCGCTATAATCATCATACGAGTTCCAAATATTACTAGTTTTCATTTGATATTCCGCATAAGAACTAAGTAGGCTCTGAATTGTTATAAATCTAGATTTTTATGACAGTAAGTGTCTAAGTTTTGACATAAATTGGTTGAACAAAATCGATATTTTCCCCCCTTATGAAAATTATCTTAATCATTAAACCTAGAGGGTTTATAATATGTCAACAACTCTTCCTTGTACGTCAAATTACATGACATGTTTATCTTTTAACACAGCTACGAAATAAAAGCTAACTACTTCATTCCTTATTCAGTGATATAAAAGTTATTTCATTCACAATGATCATGTATTTATATTTCAGGTTAAAATATCCCGTGGTGATGATTTAGTTCTGAAAAACTTAAGCGAAGACTTAGCTCTTGATGACAGTTGTAATGAGTGCCTTCATTCCGAAATCCCGTCACCCGTGGAAAGTGACGTCATTTTGACTAATTTGGAAGAGCAAAGTACGGTATCGGATCAAGTTTGGGACAGTTATCAGGTAATGATTATTCATGTTATCTCTTTATCAGTTTAACTTTTTTTTTCCTTTTAGAGGAGGTTAATAATTAATCAGGATTTACTAATTTTAATCTTTTTGTTCCGGAATTTTGCGTAAGGAATTCTTTGCGCTATACTTTAATGTTTCATACCTTTACGTTTTATGAAATTATTTTATTAAACTCTTTATTATAGATTTTAAAAAATATATTTCCGTATTTATTATTTTTACTATTTATTTATTTTTACCTTTTCATTTCATATAAGTATTTTTACGTGTTTTTATTATTAAAATTGTTTTTTTTTCTCTAATGAATTTAAAATTGTGAGATTTATCGTACGTAGATAACTATTTATGTTACTGTTTACAAAATTAGGTTTTTATAGTTTTTTTTTTTTTCAATTTAAAAAATTAGATCTGAAGTAATATTTTTAAATTTATGAAGTTCAAAAACTTAACTGAAATTAACAAATTGCTAATCATTGAATAAATTCAAAACTTAGAATTAGTAAAATACGCAGCTTCCAATAATTTATAACTTGTTAACATTCTAAATAAACAATTTATTTTCAATTAACATTGATGAAGTATATATATAATGTTGTATATCGATTTAAAAATCAAAATTCAACTCATTATGCTACCTAAATAAACTGTGAAACTAACTTTACATTTATACACGTTTTTGACACACACTAACATTTTGAATATTCCTCAAAATATGCATTTTATAACTGAGGTACATTTTCCAGTTACACTTATCTAGCAAGTTAACACTATTTTTCATTCTAGTTATTTTCAATTTACTCTGTTTATATTATTGCATTTTACTCGAACGGCGACTTATTTACTATATTGATAGAATCTGTAAAAAATAATAAATTTGCAAAAATTTACATTTTTACTGGACAATAAAATAGATTATAGTGATTTTCCCTAATCTGTAAATCTGTCCCGAAAACAATGCAATTGACCCTTACTTATCTTGAACTTCATAAACATTTTTCCGACTATTTGTTTTTTCGATATACTTTCTCTCTATATCTTTTGTGCCACAGTTCATCTCGGTGACATCAAAATACCAAGAAATAATAAATATTTGGATATTACAACCTTCAAATATTTTTTAAAAAAACTGCATTTTGTGTACAATTATGTTCAACATTACATCCATTTGGGAAGATCTGATTTTTGGCTCTTTGCGCTGAAAGAATACCTCAATGCGTAAGTTTTACGTCAATGAGTACAGTAAAAGTTCCTTATAGACTACCTATAAGGAAATTTTACTGTACTCATTGACTATGACCTCATGACTAGCAATGTTGATACAAATCAAGATTTATACTGAATATATACACATAATATATGCAAATATCTGTTTTATATATTTAGAAATGTTGCATTATTTGACATTTCACATAAACTATAACCTTTAAAGACATACTAAAATTATTAATTTTGCAATTTATTTTGTTATCTACTTTTTTTGAATAGTGAGGAAATATATTCTGCATATGATTTCTATTTAAATTTTAAAAATTTCATCCGATATAATAGGACCTATTGTATAAAACTTAATGATTCCATACTTTTTATAGGAAATGCCTTATTTAAGCGAAGGTTATTCGGAGGCTACAGTTGATGAAGAAGCTCTTCGGAAGTTGACAGAATTTGGAGATGATTATGGATCCGCTATTGGTCAACCTCTGAGATTTATCAATTCGTCAAATAACAAAACAAATAAAAACGATACACCAAGGTCGCCTAAGAAATCATCAAAGGTATTAGATAATTATTTTTGGTAATATATTGACTAATTTTTTTGAGCTTTGTATGAGGTCTTATTGTATTGATTAATTCAGGTGATGAGAAAGAGGATTTAATAAAATTAACTTCAAACTTTGAAATAATTTATTGTAACACTGCATTTCTTTTATCAGTTAATCTTTGCATGTATTTATTAACAGAAGTTGATATTTATGTCATTTCTTGTTATTATTCTAACATTTTCAATTTCGTTATTTTTTTAAAACAATTTAAACAATTTGAAAAATCACTATTTGGCGTTAACTCCGATTTGATGATTTTTGAAACACTGATAGATTTAAAAATCTTTAAATTATGCAATTTTACAGAAACGATAGTGTGTATTAAATATTTTCACAATATTTTTTAAGTACAATATTCCTTTAAAAATGTTTATTGGTTCTGTTTATTAAAAGTTATTTGGTATTATTGGTGTGTTTCTATAAAAAAAAGTTTTTTTTAAAAAAATAATTATACATTAAAAAAAATGTTTAACATCTGTTCACATTATAATCATTTGAGTGATATTTTTGAAAAGTATTTTAAACAATTATTTTTCTTTTTTATTCCTCAAAAAAACATGTTTTACAAAATAAATTTTGATATAGCTTTATAAAAGATATACTATATTGTTAATTTGCACAACATTTTTCATATTTTAAAGTAAATTTCAAATGATTATTTAAAAATATGTAAGAATTTACAGCATTTTTTACATCTAGTTTTGAGAAATCTGTATAATTTCTTATATTTTTAATAAGTATGCTTAAAAAATGTCACAGTACTTCTATTTCGTTACTCGCAGGTAAAAAAGGTTTAACAAAAAAAAAAATAATGAATAAATAAATAACATTTTGAAAAGAGAATACCTTTAGAATCTGAGTAAATAAATTTAATTATTTAACAAACTATAAACGAAAAAAATTCCTTTGAACAACAGAAAATATTTTAATAATATATAAGATTGTGAGGAGCAAAGTGTGTTCATAGGGTATAGGGTAAAAAAAAAAACATATATTTTTTATCCTTTTATATTGAGATAAATTTTTAATATTTTTAGAGATATTTATTGGGATTGAGACATGCATTTTTATTTTTGTTCATGAAACGAATAAAAAATTTAATGTTTACAAACTATCCTGTTTTTCATCAAATTTTTCAGTATATTAATTTAAACTGTTCATGAGCATCCAATATCATCAAAAACTGGCTAAAACTATTAATTTTAGTTCAAATAATTAGAGGAACGTCTAAAGAACAAATCTATATAGAAATTTATAAATAAATTTTTACAATTCTATTTATTATGAATTGTTTTCTGAGGTGGGATAAAGTGGGTGTATGGTTAGGCTTAGCTAAGTATTGTATGATAGGGATATTTTTTTACTTACGTGTCAGCTTTAGTAATAGTCAGCTATATTTTATAATGAAATACCTCTAAAAGTAATTTACCTGTTTGATTATAGCCCTACACAGTAATTTTAACACTGAAAACAAAATTCCTTTTAATTTTTTTTTTAAAAAAGAAGGGGCAAATAGCAATTTAACTGACATATTATACAATTAAAAAAATTACCAAAAAAAAAAAAAAAAAAAAAAAAAAACATAATGGTACCTTATTGAGCATATTTAAAGATATCGATGAGTTTTCATGTAAACTTCTGCCTTCATGTAGCAGTTTTTTCATGGGGAAAAAAAAACATTTTTTTTAAATAACTAAATTGAATAAAAATATATCTTTGCTATAAATAGTAAAAAAAAACATTATATTAATATACATATTCATTTTTACACTCTCATTTATATTTCAATTAAATCTAAAACTATGACAGTTTTCATGCTTTTTGATGTAATTGTGTCGAACAGCGAAATCTACTGTATCCAAAGTGAAACCTTATTTTAAATTTTGAAAAATAAATTATTCTTTAGCAATTATTTTTTTAATGGTGCATTTATTTAACAGAATTTTTATTTCCAAAACAATATCGGATTATGTTTCTTAATGAAATATATACTCATTTTAGAGCTATATTCCAGAGTGGGTGCATCAAAACATGTTCTTTTGAATGCATTACCGCAAGAAAACAAACAAAATTGATAATTTATGCTTTATATTAAATCTATATGAATCCAATGTATATAAAATGCCTCAAAATTTTAGGTAAAATAAATTTCTTGTTTGCCTTTAGAGCCCTCTTTTAAAAAGAGCTTGGTTTTATACCCTCTTTACCCCACTTGACCCTATGCTATATAAATATTTACAAGAATATTAAAAATTTAAGTTTATGTAAAATTTAATAGCAACCACGATTTGGGGGTTCCGCTTTCGGCTGACCACCTGACCAAAACATCTGCTCCCCAGAGCCCAAGGTCAAGAAAACTGAGATGGGCCCTCTATGGGCTGTCACGCCACTGAGTTAAGTTTTTTTTTTTTAATTCCACAATGAAAAACACCTGCACACGTCATTCCACTATATAATTCTTACGAATGCGTCAACAGTACAATTGCGCTAAAGAAAAAGTGAACACCTGTCTAACTTTGATCTACTGATTAGATTTTCAAATACTAAGACGTAATTTTAATGTTTTATAAGCAAAACCTTCAATATACTTATTAATTAGCACAAACGATATTCTAAGCAACGGAATCAGACACAAAAACGTATTTTCTCTGAATAAACATACTTTTTTTTTTTTTCCTGACTGATTCGAATTCTTTGACCCTTGTAATATGGGACCAGGGGGTAATCGCAATTTTCAAAATTCGGGCTGAATAATTTGGTCAGAAGAACGGTTGAAAGTCTGGACCCTTTAATGCTAATTTTACTTTTAATGTAATTTACGATAGCTCAAAAGCTTTTTAAGCAAATCGAAAACATTTTTAACCCAGATATAAAATTTCTCTTACCCAAAGATAATTACATGCAAAATAAAATTTTTAATTATCTTTTTTATTATTTTTGAAAAAAGTTTTTAATTCTTTGAAGCACAAATTTTTGCAATATTTTGGAAAAAAATCATTTTAAATGGCAGAAAGCAAAATTTGAAAGCAAACAGTCAAATAGTTTCCAAGTTTCAAAATTCTTTTAAATAAATGGTAAAGAAATAATAATTATCAAAAATTATTTTTTGTCTTGAATTATCTTTGTCTAAACGTATTTTATAAGTGTTTCTCTTTCGTTTGAATATTTTTCCGGACATGGCGAAATACGCAAAAAAAGTAAAATTAACTGTAAATGGTCCAAACTTTTGACCGCTGGTCAAACTATTTAGACCCTATTTTCGAGATTGCGGCTAATACTCATATTTTGAGGTTAAACATTCAAAAACTTCGAAAAAAGTTTATTTATTAAATGTAATGTTTATTTAAGTCTGATTTTGAAACTTTAAATATCATCTGCATTAATTAATTATCATATTTAAAATGGAACCCATGAACCATTACGATTGAAACCTAGTATCTGAAAATCCGCTCAAGAGATGAAATGTTATTCAGGGTGATCGCTTTTTATTTTGCTCATCATTTTTATTTATATCACTACCCACTCATAAGTGTTCTTGACTGTTAATATTGACAAATTAAGTAAGAAAATAAAAATTATTCTCTTTTTTCTAAAAAAAAAAAAAAAAAAAAAAAAAATTATGTACGTCATTACAGACTGCTAAAACATGATAGTATTTTCCTTAACTTTTTCAACAAATATTTTTTATAAAAACATAAAGTTTTTTTAAAATTACTTTGTGTTTTCATAAATTTATGAGATATTTTTAAAATTTAAAAAACTAGTCACACATCAAGAATGAAATAGCTCAATCTCAGCTATTCTGGTTGACATACCTATACGTTGTATCTTGTATTTTCTTGGTATTTCATGTTTATAGTGAATTTTTGCTCATAAATTACAGTTTCAATATTAATTTTAATTTTTTTTAAATGTTTAAAAAAATTAATTTATTTTCTTATCTTAAAACGTTCTTATTTTTTTATAATTTTATTGTTAGAATTGACCTTCTTTATTAAATGTTTAACATTTTTAAAGACTTAATCTTATTTACAATAAGTACTAACATTGGAAGAATTAAAAAATAAAAAGTAAACTATTATTTTAGGAATTACTTTCGAACTAAGCTTCTTTTGTGATTTCGTTAAATTTATATCAATACCAAATTGCCATGTAAGATAATGAACTTAAAAAGTTAATTCCATAAATAAGAAGATCAAATAGTTTCGAAAATTATAAAAATACTTCTTAAAAACACACAATTCAACTTTTCAATTACGAAACCTTTTCATATAACATTCAGCATTTTCCCTTCCTATTTATTTTTCAGTCTTCCTTGATCAGCCATGGACAGAGATTATACACTTTAAGCAACGAGTCCGATTCTGATTCGGAAGATTTACATCACGTCATTGAAGAAGCTAAGAAAGCCTTGCATTTTGCACGTGCCACTCACAAGTCTGCCGATTCCCTAACGTCAGCGGAATACGTAAGTTATTATCATATAATTTCTGAATTATTTTTTCCCCATCCTTTGTTTTCTCTAATCAATAGCAGCAAAAAAACAATGCAAAGAAAGTCTTTTTATTAACTAAGTACAATGACGTGAAGGTATCTGACGATTAATGATTAATGATCTTCCTTAACTATTGTATTACTATAAATAAAATTTCTTTTTTTTTTTCACATTAGTTAATGGTTTGCTTAAATAGTTTAACCTTGATTATAGTGTTTCGAATACTTTTCATTCATTTTACGGCAATTAAATATGTATGAATTTAAATAAATTTTTTTGTGGGGGGGGGTCGGTTATTGTCTGTTTTTTAACTACAGTTGTCTTTTGATCTGCCATTGGAAATAAAATAAAAAAATGAAAAAAAGATATTGTTCGGGATAATTTATAAAAGCAATGCATTTAGAGATGAAATTCATCGATAAATTTTCCAAAAATTTCGCAAATATTCACCGTATTTAGTTATTCCATCCAGTGGTTTGTGAAAGGAGTGCGTAAGAAAACGGCGGTTTTTGATTTTTTTTTTGAAAACCAAATTTTTCGTTAATTTAGCAGTTTTTAATTTTTTTTCTTTCTTTTGCTTATTTTTTATTTGTGTAATTGTTAATTTTTTTACTTCAGTAAATTATTTATAGTTTGTTGTTTTTTAACTAAATAAATTTTTTATTTCTGTAATTTTTTAATAAGTGTATTTTTTTTATTACTTTTACTTTTTGTAACTTATGTTTTTATAACTTTCATTATTGTTTATAGCTGCATACTTTATCCTTGCTTCTTTCAAAGATGGTTAAAAAATTATTATGAAAGCTAAACAGATCCTCGTTTATTTATTTATTTTTAAAGCATAATGTTATGTTATTAATTTAAAATAAATGTGAAAAGTTTAATTTTAAGAGGTTAAAAAGAATTTAGAGAATTTTAAATTAAATTGAGTTAAAAACAAAAAAAAAGTTCTGCATTTTCTGTTTAAAAAATTTGAATAAAAAGTTTATTTCTAGCGCTTCCCCATTGTTATTTATTTGAAATATCCTTTATTGAATCGGTTTTGAAAACATTGTTAAATCTGGGAAATAGTAAATGGAGTTAAGATAATGCGATGTTTTGATTTCTTATTCATATCAATGGAGTTTACAGTTTTTATAGGTTTGAGGGACCGACAATAAATTACATACGGGAAATAGTGTTTTTTAACACCCTATACTAAAAAATGTAGCAATAAATTTGGAATTAGTAACAATTATTTTGGTTGTTATGTACAATATTTGCACAAAATTTCGTAAGCCTAGTTTAAGTATTTATAGAAATATTGACATTTTTATAAAAACTTTTTTGCTATAACTTTAGAAACATTCAATAAAATTAAACAGAATTTTTAGTGCAATTTAAAATTAATTACAAAATTTCTGCTTCAAAGATTAAAAAACATTCTTTGAAAACTAAGCAATATATAAGTAATTAAAGTAGTTTTTTTACTCTGCTCATTCGTGGAAAAGATTTAACATGTTTTTGTTATAATTTCGTAGTGAATCGGTTTTGGCAATTAGTAAAAAAAAGTCTGATTTGAATATTTAAAAAAAAAATGTTAAGTCGTTTTTGTATTTTTAAAGGAAGGCTCAAAATCATAAGGTGTTTTCAACAAGTATTATTTTGTATCATAAGACAAAATTCAATTACAAATATAATTACCTTACAATAAACGTTTATATACCGCAATATGATTCTATAATGTAAGAAAACACTCAAAGAAATGATACTGTTATGAGAGATGATCCCCAACAATGCCGATGTCATTTTTAATAAATCTTGTTTAATTGTACAAAAGGAAACTTGTGGAAAATCCTTTATCATTTTGAGCTTTCTTTTAAGAAGTACAAAAAATACTTAGAAAATTGTTCGAAATTCTTATTAATTTTTTAAGATATTCATACATATTAATTCGACCTTTTTTTAATTAGTTGCAAATACAATTTATTACAAAATTAAGATAAAAAAAATTTAATTTTTTGCTGCGTATGCGCATAAAAGAACTATTTTAATTACTCCTGTTTTAAATTCTGCTGTTTAAAACGAATTTTCTTTTTTTTAACTTTTAAGCAATCATTTTTTAATGAAGCAATCATTTTTTTAATTTTTTAAATTACTCCAAAAATTTTGTTTAATTTTATTGAATATTTTTAAAATTATAACAAAAAAAGTAAGGCAAAAAAATTTTTATTTTTATTTTTATAAATGTCCATATTTCCATCAATAATTAAATTAGGTTTACAAAAATTAGTACAATAACGGTCACAATTTGCAAGCATAATGCTACATTTTTTTTAGCATAGGGTGTTGAATAACACTATTTTTTGTTTGTGATTTGTTGTTGGCCCTTCAAAATTCTAAACGCTTTAAACGTCATTAATATGTATGAAAAATTTTATAACCTAAGCGCTTGTAAATTCATAAAATGATTCTCTAAGTATTTTTGACAAAGATCAAAAATGTGGTTGTGTGTGTATATTAATAAATTTTATTTAATCTAAAAAGAGCTTTTAAATTTATTTATTCCTTTCAATTGAACGTTTTTTAGATATGACCGTAGCAAAACACAAGTTTGCTGTTTTCACTTCTGTTCTACAATAGAAATACGTATTGTATTTTATTACAGTGGTTCAAATTATTGCAATCTATGTGTATGCATTTGATTAGTGTTTGTTGCTCTAAGTCACTGAACTTTTAAATTCGTTTTTCTGTAAAACACAAAAATGTACTTCATGAAATTCGTAAATAAGAATATTTATTATTGAGTTATTAGTTAAATTGGAACTTGTTAATTATTAAAAGTAAAATACTACAAGTTGAAAGCTACTACAAAAAATGTACTTTTGATAGGATCTTTTAGGATTTTCATAAGATATTTCTTTCCTTTTTTTAAAAAAAATTTCTTTAAATATTTTTGTTAAGAAAAAAAATATATTTTATACATGCTACGTAATCAATGATAATGGGGTAAAATTTTATTTAATTTTTATGGTGGCGCCATCTTTTTGGAGAACTGATAAGTATTTTCAACTAAACTATTTGAACTGAACGAACGATCGTCACGCTAGTTAAAATATTAAAAAAAAGCAACAAAACTTAAGCAACAACATAAAAAATTTTTTAAAACTAAAACATTTCTTTTGATCGTTTTATTTGGAAATTAAAAGCTATTAATTTTTCGAAGAGTAATCAATTTGCGAAAAATGTGATTTTTTCTCTCTTTAAAGCGGTTTCTCATTCTTTCAGTAAGTTTCAGGACAAACCGTAAACGCAACGCAAAAAAAAAATTACAGGCAATCATGAAATCGCCTTTAAACAATCTTTTAAATTATGTTTTTAAAGTTATTTTTATAATATTTGTCTAATATACAATCGTTAAGTAATTCACTTACTTAAATTCCGTAAGATGGCATTACTTTCAAGGTTATGCTTGCAGCTGTTTATCACGTGTCACGGTAAAAACTTGAGTATTTTTTAAAATTAAACTAATATCTGTATAAGCATCAAAACTGATGCTTATATTCTGAAAACTTTTCTTCTTAATTTTCTTCTTAGTCGTTACTATTCCGATTTTATTTGTATTATAGAATTTTTAAAAAAATGCTTGTTTTGAGAACAATTCTAAAATTAGAATTTCGAGCTCGAAATATCTCCTGGCGAAACGGAGATCATCCTGTCCTTAGATGAAAACAGGTATTTTAAATTATTTATTTAATGACAAGACTCAATTATAATTGTTTTTAGACAAAATTTATTTTTATAATTTCAGAAGTGGGGTTTTATTCAATATATTTCATTCAATATTTATATATTTTTATAATTCAATTAGTTATAATTAGTTCTTGTGCCTGCCTGATGCTCGAATCTAAAGGTGATTTAAATATTTAAAAAACTTTCGGATTCCTGGAATCGTCAGAATTTGTTTATGAAATACGAATAAAAATAATTCATTCATAATTTATATTTATAAATGTTTTAAGTTAATTGCAACTATAATATTATTATATTCAACTGAAACAGAATGGAAAATTCAATAAATAAATAATTGAATTTAAAAAAAAAAAACTATTTTAGTTTTCACTTTTAAACTAAGGGGAAAAAACGCGTAATTCGTTTTCTTTTGCGTGTTTTATTTATTTAATTATTTTATTATTCTATGTAAGATTAAAATATTTGTTTCATGTAAGGTTTTATATCAAATAAATTTTTAAATGTTTTGGAAAATAGATAGTTGATAGAAACAATAATAAAAATAAATTATATTATTGTTTCTATCAAATAATTTTTCTTTAATTCTGTTGAAGACAAAGGTTTTGTTTTCGGAATAAAATATATAAATGTAGTAATTGTTTGAGGCATTATTATATATCAAAGAAATAAATTCACTAATGAGTTTTAATGAATTTATGCTGCGTTTAAACACTCCTTTACTTACAAATTTAATATATTCTCGGTAAATATTTTTTTTTTTTTCAAAATTTTAATTTTTTTGCTTTTTTTGTTGTATCGTAAATTTCAAGCAAAACTTAAATCGATAAATACTTTTTATGACATTTATTTTATTTATTTCATTATAAATTAAATCATTACTCAAACAGGAAACTTCATATAATAAAGGTCACTTCATCTTTACTGAAGGTCATGAATTATCATTCCTGATTACCTGATTTTGGCATTGATACTATCGTCCTACTAAGAAATTGACATAACGTTATTATGATTTCACAGTTAGTATTGGGCATCTGAGAAGGCGTTTGGATAGAAAAAAATAAGAATGATTCGGAGAATAACCTGTTTTATAACGCCCACCTGCTTTTTGTCACGTTTACTTTTAATCTATTCAATTTCTCTCCAACTTCATATTTAGTTTTCACAACAAGACTTGTAGTTAAATTGCCTGTATTACTACATTTTCATTTGGGCTCAACTGGTATGTTTATTACTGGTCTGTTTTGGGCTCAACTGTGTGAAAATGATTTTGATTTCGTTGCGTTAACTTTTTTATTTGAAATTTAATAGTTTGGTGTAAAAAAATTTAAGTATTGTAGAATAATTTGATAGAGAAACTAGAATGTGTAATTAGTTTCTAGATTGATAAAATTATCGCAGCCTATTTGAAATATATTGTTCAAATAACTTGTGTGAAGTTTTTGCAATAAATTTGAGCAGTAATATTTTGAAAAATAATTACCCTTTGTAAGCAAACTCATAAAAAACGCGCTATTTTTAAATCGACTATAAGCCTAAAAACTTTTTTTTTTTTTTTTTTTACTGATAATTGTTTAATATTCATGCATTAATCGGTATGTTATTTAAATTTGATGCAAACTTGTCATTGGTAGTTCCAATGTTGATTAAAAAAAAATATTGCTGCTTTGTTAAAAATAGTTAATTTCTCTGTAAACGTGGGTTCAGATTGAATTTTTTTTCACTTGAACTAAACAATAATTATGTTGAATCTCGGAAATTTGCTATAAATTTTGCAACTTTAGTAGTAGCAAATTTTAACAGTTTCATACTGTTCAATCTGTTGATTATTTTGAGGGGGAGGAGGCAAAATTCAGTGTTAACGAAGGTATAAAAAGATTTTATTTTTATTCGGGTAACGCTTTTAGTTTTAAAACAGTATCTTTAAACAGAATATTTTATTGAACAGTAGTATTTTAGAATAGTAATTACTCCTTTTAAATTGTATGACTAAAATAAGATCTCAAATTCGTTCATGGTTGAATTTCTAATATTGAATTTCATGTTTGTTTCTTCTCTTTTATACACAAATGTTGATAAAATGGAATATGTAAATGTCTTTAACTAAATGAACAAATTCCAGAATTGAATATCAGTATATTTTTAAATTTTAGAAGAGGACCCTCCCAACTTCAGAAGCACATGTCTGATTTAACCGTTCAAATACTAATCCTATCCTATAGTTATGCTCCTTCCTATAAAAAATTTGATGTTAAATTAATAATGCAATTCTTGATTAAAAGTTTTTATAGTCACTAAATTTTAGCAATAAAGTTTTACATTTTTCGCTGCAATTGAATATTTTTTTTCAAACCATAACATATATTATTCTTATGAGGAAATAAGTTTTAAGCAGATTAGTAACAATAATATGGTATTTTATTCCAGGATTTTAAAATTTAAATTATCTAAACTAACATCTAAATATTGAGAAAGTTATATTTATACATAATTTAGAATTTTAACTGCAGTGTAAAATTCACGTTTTTCACTTAATAGAAAATAAAAATTATAATCCTTGTTTATTTCTAAAAAATAATAAATAACTGTTCTTCTCTTAATAGTTAGTGCTCGAGTAATTGGTAGGGGTTAACGGTTAGGCTCCGAGTAATTTCTATAAATAGTTAGGGTCCTTAAGGAGAACCTTTTTCATTACTCTTGTTTTTCCATTAAACTTTTTATACTGAAAAAGGAAAATTATTAAAATAATTTTTGTCATTTTTTTTTGTCTATTAGTGGTTTATATATTTTTGAATAAGATAGCCAATGTTCATAATTAGTTGGAAAGTGTAAAAAATTTCAGTATTTTCTTTGACTGAAAAATTTCAAACATAATAAGAATTTCAAGAATTTCAATACTTAAGAATATTTTCGTTTATTTTAATAATTAAAAAAGTATTCTATTATTTTAATAATGATGAACTATTCATTTCCATATTATTTTATCCTTTTCTATAGGTCTTTTAGTTCGTTATTCAAAATATCTAAACATAGCGTTTATCAATAAATCCAACTATATTCCCTGAACAGGTTCAATACAAAACCATTCATTAGACACAAGTGTTTTTATCACGTTTCTATTTATGAAGTAATTCAATCGAGATTTCAAACAATTGACCAGTAATTGATATAGGGTTATAAATAATTTGATTCACTTCTCACGCGTTCAACTTGTTCGTTCGTAATCCACTCCTAGACGCAACCTAACACAAATAAAGCAGGATATTTTTGAATCGTGACGAAACAAACGATTGTAATGATCACGACTAAAATATATTCATGACCTTTTTCATTACTCAACAAGTGGTTTATGATGGCTTGGCATTGCGCCATGATCAATGTTAAAAGAAGTAAGGAATACTTAAATGATATAACCATTGTTTAGTTAGAGGATGTATACTTTTTTCCTATTCAAAAATTAACGTCGCTTTTATGATCTCTGTGTCTGTTTGTAATTTTAAATAATTAAATTAACGTTTGTATGACAAGACAATTCAAAAGTATGTATGTCAAGTTCAAATTTTTGAGATATTTATTGAATCTATTCATGTTATTTATTTATTTATTTTTTTATCATTTAGATGTTGACATTTTTACTATCATTGTTATGTAACATGGCTTACAATTTCATTATCACTGTTTTGTTTCATGGTTGACATTTATATATTTTTTTAAAATTTATTTTGTATTTGTGTTTCCTATAACTTTGATTTCAATTTTATTACCAATTAAACGGTTTATTAACAAATCACTTAGTCTTAATTTTATTTTATTAATTTGTTCATAAAATATCTGAAGCTTTTGAATAGGAAAGGCTAGAAATTAAAAGAATTGGCTTAATTAGTTTTGACAACACTATGCTATACTAGGGTGTTGTAAGGTGCTATATACTTACTATGGTGTTCCATATAAAATATTTTAGCTCGGTCATTTTAAATTTTTTTTTTTTTTTGAAAAATGAAGCATAATATGGTTATTTTAACTATTGAGCTACATATTTGGCATTTAATAGTCCTTTTTATTTTTTATTTATTTTTAATCAGTCGATGTTTGGAATTTTCGTTCTTTAATTTAATTTTCTATATAACTATTTGTTTTAACTTGATTAAACGGTTAAAGCAATTGTTCTTTTAATTAAATGCAATGTTCTTAAGTGTTCCTCCCAGTTTCAATTTCGATTTTTTTTTTTTTTAAGTGATATAGGTTTTATTTATTCGACATTTTCCCCCTTTTGGTTGTTTATTTCTCGTCTTTTAAAGTTTATATTTATTAATGTAGTGCGCACCTTAAATATCAAAGTGTGAAATTAGAATTGAGTTTGGGAAATACTGTTATAAGCACGACTCGAAAATTAAATTGCCCGATGTGAGCGCGACATACATTTTTTACCCTTATATTATCTGGTCAAGCATGTAAATATTCAGTCATATCGTAAAATACCGATTAATCAATCTTCCCACAAATTTTGAAGAAATCCTTGGAAACTACGAATCAGGGGCACCGAAAGAAAATAAAAAATAAAATCGATTATATTTCTTAAGACCTAAATATCATTGAATTTAATTATCTGAACAATTTATTAAACAAAGCTTTAAAAAAAATTATTTCTATAGTAATGCTTATTTTTAAAAAAAGTTTGTAACTACATAATTCAAACATACACATTTAGTGTCTTGTGTTAAAATATTTTAAACCTTTTTCAAAGAATTTGATTTTAATGCTCATAAATTTCAATTGTCATAATTGTCTAAAAATCAGAGTAAATACTTACGTTTTAAAATGCCTTTCTTCTTTATTTAGAATATTTCATATTTGAATTGTAGGAATAATGTCACTTCATTCACTCCCTAGTGTCCATATAAAAGTTGCTATCTTCTTTTAAAATAAAGTTTTCTTATGTCTTTTGTTATCCTTAAAAACTATATTATATGGGTCATTCTCAGAAAAACAGTCATTTTCATGTCCCCAGTATATTTCATGTTTGTTTTACAACTTATGAAAAAAAAAAAAAATTCAGGGAAAGTGTCTTTCAGAATGCAGGCTAACAAAAGAATATTAGTAAAATTATCAATTTTTTTATTTTTTTTTTATTTTAGGGAATTAAAATATACCAATATGTCATTCCCTCACTTGTCCCCACTGATGATTTAAAAAATGAAAAAATTGTTTCTGATATAAGAAATAAAAAATTCACAAATTCGTGCTTTTTATTTCAGAATATTGAAATATCGAATTCAGAAAATAAATTTTAAATTTAATTTCTGATAAAAATATTGCCATAGCACTATTTCAAACTTTGTCCCCAGTGTTTCGCATCATTCCCTCACAACAATGTTCTTATTACCTGCAATCTTCTTAGAATAAAAATATTTTAATAAAAACTTTAGCAGTTAACAGCTGGCATCATAGAACAAAATTGCAGTATGTTTTCATCTTCAACTTTAAGAATCTTTGCTGTGGAATAAATTTGAATGAATCAAACCAGGTAAAAATTTTTACATTTGTCATTCCCTCATGTCGTTTTCGGACTTATGTCGTTTTCAACTTCGTCGAGAAAGTGGATAATTATATGTTACTTTCTTGTATGAATATAATTGTATATGATTGATTTCAGAAATCAATTAGACCTAACTGTTATTTTTAAATTTTATTAAATTTGTCATTCCCTTACTATCATTCCCTCACTAATGTATAAAATGAGGGAATGACGCTAAAGTGAGGGAATGATTCAAGATGAGTATATGATTAAACTATTTTTTTTTTTTTTTTTTTTGTTCTTGGTTTTTCTTTCTTTCTTTCTTTCTTTCTTTAATAAAAATAGGTTAGATAATAAATTTAATTGGTTTTTAGAGAAGTACTATGTTTGCAAATAGGAACTAATTTTAAAACTTTAGCAAAGACTCACAGAGAAAAGAAATTATTTCATAGGCTTTTAAGTGGAAAAATTCTGAAAAAGTACAGAGCATTGTGCTTTTCAAAGCGATTTCTGAAATATAGAAAACATAAAGAATCGGCAAAATCAAAATTAAATAAAAATAGCATAACTTATGATACTTCAGAAAGCTTTGTTGTTTTTTTTTAATCCGATGATGTATCCAGATTATGCTCAGGTAAATAGGAATGCGTCACAAGAAAAAAGATAAAGAAGCAAAAGAGAGTGCTTCTTGATACACTAAGAAATCTACATATAAAATATTTAAGTGAAAACCCAAATCGTCGAATCAGTTACACATCAGTCAGATTAGCTCGCAAAGGGGTGATTCCACGGTTTTGAATCTCATACGACGTATAATAATTAATATTTTCTCAATCGCACATGACTTATAATATTAATATGATGTAAACTATTAATACTTTTTGTTCCGGGAATATCGTAGTATCAACTGTGATTACATGCAAAAAATTTTATTCCTATCTGTAAAGAAAAAAACCTATGTAAAGTTGAAACTGCGCTAGGAAAACCAAAATACAGAGGAATACAAAATAGGAAATTGGGTGCTAGTTGAGTATGAAACAATTTTATACCCCGGAGAATTTAAGATCTTACATTCAAAAAATGTAACAATTGATGTAATGGTTTCCACAAATGTAGGGAAATACCCTTTACATAGCTTACATACATAGCTACGCAAAACAGACATCAAAGGAAGAATTCTACCACTCATTCCATGTGACAATTATGCCAGCCAATTTTATTTCCAAAACCTGCAAAAACTATTAAATATATAAAACTAAACTATAATAAATATTAGATATACTTAGTATGTTATCATTTTCAAACTTGAGGTAGCTGTAACTTAGAGAAAAACATGTATTAAGATAAAATATCATTCCCTCACTATTAGTGTCATTCCCTCACTTTTTAAACAGCGAAATTAATTAATTTATTTAAATATTAAGTATAATTTAAAGGATGTATATTTTTTTCATAATGCCATTGCATATTTTTATTAATATTAAAAAAAAAGTTTCAGAGCTTTTTATTCACTTTACTTTTTTGGGATTTTATGATCAGAAAAATGACAGTTTTCGTGAGAATGACCCATATATATATAAAAAAAAGTTTTCTTTTCGAAACTATGAAAGCCCATAATTTCCATACACTGTGCGGCAACTGTGTTTTGAAATCTATTTTTCGCTTCAAATCATGCTTTTGCTTGTATTTTACTTCACTTACTTTCTATTTTTAATACAACGAAATATGATATCGGAAATAGTCTTAAAGTAGGATTCATTTTATTTTTTCAGAAAAAAATATATTTTTTATTTCAAGGAAACTTAGAAGCAGTTATGCATTTTTGCCTGGGAATTAAAAGTAGCGAAATGCTCTCAGGTTGATAAATTCTCTGTACAATTTAGTAAATACAATTTTACGCATTTTGGTTTCTGTGTAAATAATTGTGTTCACGCATTGACTACAGTTTTAGTTGTTACTTTCATTTAAGTTAAAAGATATTTTTAGTAATTTTATTTAATGAACTTTGTAAAAAATAGTTTTGTTCTAAAAGTTCAATAAATATATATATTTATATTAAATGTTTTTCATTTGATTTTGTAAATATGTTTTGAAATGCTGTCATTTCTTTCGAGTGAGTATTATAAATGTAATAATATAATGGGTATATTACCTTCATTAAAAAAAACCTTCACTAAGAAAATTAGGATGTGATGAATATTTGCTTGATTATCATTTTTTCATTATTTAATGATTCATTATTAAATTCGTAATAAATTTTCAATAAAAAATGGAAAATTTTCTAACTTTATTTTGTTTTTGAGGTAGTTTTTTTTATAAATTTATCATTTTAAAATAAAAATGTAATGGAAATCAAGAGGCTAACTTATTATTACCAGCTTTTTTAATATATATATATACATAGAAGATTTTAAAAATAAATTCTCATGCTTCCCCCCCCCCCCCCCAAGTCTTTCACGCTAATCCTAAGATTGCTTCAATTGTTATTTTTTTTTTCTACAGAATATTTACATATACATGTTTACTCTGTGATAACTGTTAATGCATAACTGTTAATATATATAAGGTGCATCGAGAAAGGTCATTTTTCTCATTATTAATGTATAACTCATAAAAAAAAGACTAATTTTAAATTTTTTAGTGCAGTATTCAGTTGTGAGAGTTCGTGAAATTTTGTAATTTCTCATTTCGAAATAAAAATTATTTTCGAAAAATCAAAATTAAAAAAAATAAAGAAAAGAAACCAACTCCTAACCTTTTATCTTCTCTATGATTTTTCTTTTTCCAATTAAAAATGCCTCTGTGCTACAAATTTCCATTTAATTTCTTTCATTTCTATTTTTTTTTTTTCGGTGATGTTTTGTAAAGTGAAATATAATACGATATTAAACAGGAGGCATACTTTATTTATTTATAAACTTTTCTGATAACTTATGCATTTGTAACATCTTATTGAATTTAAAAAAATAGCAATATTTTATCTCAAGGAGTTTTACTTGATTCTGAAAAATCTTTCAGTTTTTTGTACCGGCATGATGAAGACTTGCAGTTTAATTATTTGTACATTTTTAAACACTCAACTAAAAAATTTCGAATTCTTACATATTGAATTTATCAATATCTTAAAAAATGGTTTCGTTTTTAATGCATTTGTTGCTTAAATTAAGTCTTTCGGTGAAAGATAGGAATAGATAAAATAGAAAAGAGCTATAGAATATATAGATTACTTATCAATTTCGAGATTAAAACAAAAGATCTTTTTTTCATAAATCAGTTCAACTTTTGAAAAACCTCTTAAGTGTTTAGAATATATTGACATGATATACATATTATGATTTGAGCCCTAAATCAAACAACATGTCAGAAAACCAACAGTCTGAGACGAAAGTAAGATTGTATGCTTGAATTTCATTTTCATTTTTTAATTATCTCACTGAATTCTTCTTTATATTAAAACGATAGTTACTTTTCTGTGTTTCTAAGTGTTTGAAATGAAAGTATAACAAGTACTCTGTTACTTTGTAATATTTAAGAATGTTTGAGACCAATTTTCTATCATAAGCTGAAATATTTCACCTTCTGCTTTTAAATTTATAGTTAAAAAACTTTTATTTATAATATTTAAATTCTTTTTATATATTAATTCCTTAACTTCTTTTTATAATATTTAAATATATTCCAGTTGATTTTTACTAAGTTTGTGAATTTTAAATGATATTTTTTAAGTGAATACAAGTAATGTTTCGACTATGCCGATGATAGATCTCTGGTAAAATACGTAAAAATGGCGTGCATCTTTTTTGTTTATTTGTTTCTTCTTTTTTTTATGAACAAAATGAGTAAGAAACAGCTTTTTATGTTTTGCTTTTTTCTCATCAGCTTAATTTTGAAAAGTGTCCAAAAAGAATAATACATTTAAAAAGAAAAAAAAAAGTTTTCATATCGGTTGATTAAATAAATACGCATTGCTGAAAAAAGAATAAACTTATTATACATTTAATATAATTGATTTAATATGGTTTGATTTATGTAAAGCATAAAAAAAGTTTTTTTCCTTACAGGCGGAGCTTTTGGCCACATGCGGAACGCATCTTCGTTGTTTGCATACCATTTCTGACCATATAGAAGATGGAGAAAACAGTATCAGTTTCTCTAACAGCGACTTAGAAGAGCTTTGTCGTAAGTAACGATAGTTGTACAGGGTGTTCCGTAAAGACCACCCTTAATATGTATTTTTAGAAAATAGGAAGAAAAAAAAAAGAAAGGTTTGTACAACATCGGAACTCCTAAGTAATATTTTAGCAAGGAAAAAACAAAAACGCGATCGATTTCTGAAAAATTACAGTAGAGGATGGCAGATATCACTGATCCCAAACCACAAAACAGATTTAATTGAAAATGAAAATTTGTTGTTTTCTATCACAATCAGACCTGTTTTCTTGTTTACTTCTCCCACCTTCCTGTACCGAGTGTCAGATTTCAAAAGCGTTTTTTTGTTTTTTCCTCAAATAAATACTAATTTGCGACAGCCATTGTTTATACCTTTTTGTTTTGCTTTTTAATAGTAAAGCATATTAAGTGTGGTCTTAACGAAACACCCTGTATCCATATACATTTTCTCCCTTCACAGTAGCAGTTTTAAGGTGTGGTATAGCCATTTCTGATTCTTGCGCCAAAAACTACAGGCTAACTAACTAGCCCTTTTTAATAGTGCCCTATGTTTCAGGATAACAACAGCTGCAAATTAGCTTTAGAAATTACTTTTACTTGGTCATAAAATGACTCCACAAGTAGGAAAATAAAAATATTTATCTCACATGACCCATAACGTTTGTAATAATAATATACACTGTTAGAATTTTCATTCTAAAACTACGTTAAATTAACCAGTTGCTATCTGTCCATCCAATTTAATCGTGCGTTTCGGAATATATTTTCTCCTTAACGGATTTGTAACCAATTACATCTAGAATAGTTTCAAAACCATAAAAATGAAATTTAACTAAACATTTATTTTAGGGAATGGACATTGAAGTTTAGTTGTGGTTAAGTTATGTTCTGTCAAGTGTACTGCGAAATTTGGTTTAATAAATTTTTCTATTGGTGCCCATCTATCGTAAAAAGCGGCTATCTATGCGTGAATGAGAGTTTCGTATTCCTATAGTCCAGAGTCACGATTTGAGGTGTGCAGGACATTGGAAACTTATACCCTTTTTTTGATCTTATACCCTTATTTAATTTCTTGATAGTTTCCCTTTCATTTAACCTCTGCAATGTTTTTTTTTAGAATTTTCCTTACTTAAATAAATTAAAGGGAAAAAAAATAAAATGTCTATGTAGCACTAAAAATTTTAAAACTGAGTGAGTTTTTTTTAAAATTATTATATATGAATTATAGTTAGAAAACAGTTTAATATTATACAATAATGTGTAATTTTTATTAAACTTTTGTATTATTAGCTTTATATTTTTTCATAATTTAGTTTTGAATTATATTTGATAACCTATGAAACAAATCCGATTTAAACATCTTGAAAATTTAAAAAGTTTCTCGTAATTTTCCAAGTAGTTTCTAGTAATTTCACAAATTATAATTTTTAATACTAAGCAATATTTATTAAAAATGACATCAGAATTATATAGTACCATTCTCTATTAAAGTATGTCTTATTTTAGATGTTTTCTTTCATTATACCATCATATTTTGTTGCCTGGACCATCATTGTACAATATTATTATTTGTTATAAAATTTTGTAATATGATACAAAATGAAATATCTGGAAAGAAAACCCCTTATCAGTTAGGCGTTTCTTAAAAAACGTACAAAGGCTACTTAGAAAATTGATAGAAACTTTTTACATTTTCAAGATATTCAAATAGGAATTTTTTTCATAGGTTACCAAATACGATTCAGAACAATACTATAAATAAAAAATAAAATAGAATTTTTTTTTTTTTAATGATTTCCTCGCATGCTCAGTATGGAAGGATTATTCAAAATGCTCATATCTTGCGCAATTTTTTTCCTTCAAATTTTGCAATTTATTTTTGCTATTTAATTGAAATTTCTATAAAAAAATTTTTTTTAATTTTGCTGAATATTTCTGCAGTTATAGTAAGAATACGTAAGGCAAAAAAAAAAAAAGTTTTTTTTATGTAAAAATGTTATTTTTCCATTAATATTCAAGCTAGGTTTATGAAATTTTGTGCGGTTATTGCATATTATAAATAAAATAATTTATATAACTTTACTTTTTTATTAGTGTATTCAAAAAAAAAAATTCATTCGTAATTTATTGCCGGTCTCTGAAACCTCTAAAAGCCTTAAACTTCATCAATATGTGTAAGAAATCGCGTAATCTTAAACTTCTGGAGTTATAATTTCCTAAGTATTTTTTGAGAAATATAAAAAAATGGGTTAGCTTAGAACCTATTTACGTTAATTTGTCCATTGTCTGTACATATGTATCAGTTAGCCTTAGCATATAAATCAATACTTCTACGTTCATATAATTGAAGTTTGAAAAAAAAAATTAGATTTTTTTTTTTTTTTTAATTACGAAATAAAATAGTAATGAATTAGAGGAAATAAATGAATGAAAGGATGAAGATTTTTATCATTTTCAAATAGAAAAACAAAATAGTATAAACTACCGAGTAACAAGCGTAATATTTCTCATTTTTAGATTTGATCGAAGAGTGGACACATCTCCAAAAGAGTGTAGATATGTTAATTAGTGATATTCCAAAACAAAAATTTACGAAAGTACAAAAGAATATTGATGAATTGTTTCAAACGATGGAAGAAATTGAATCCTACACCGAGGTTGAGATGGAACATTTTATTACATGGAATGAACTCAAAGAGAAGATTTCTCAGCTTCAGGTATCATGACATTTTGAAAATACATTTAAAAGTATTTATAGTAATGTGAAAATACATTGATTTGTAATTAGTGTCATAATCAAGCAGCATTTAAATATTCCACGAAATTCTATTTTCATATATGCTGCAGTTTTCTTTTCTCCATAAAACTTATAGGTGCATTAACTCAGTGGCGTACAAAGGTAGCGGGGATGAGTGCAATGGCAATAAATTTTCAGCCAAAGGGACAACTTAATAAATTGCTGTCATTTTTATTATTAAATTAAATATTATAATAGAATCCAAGAAATTATTTTACAAAGAATAAAAAAATTTCAAACAAATTTAATAATTAAATCTAAATCCATTGAAATTTAAATTTTCTTTTAATTAAGAAAAAAAAAAGGAAAAAAAAAACTAGGAATAAATAGATGTTTATAATTAAATAAATTTGGTTTACATTTAAAATGGAATTATTTTATTATATGGATTTGGACTGTTAAAAACACAACATATATGTATATATTTTCAATGTTTTCATTAAAGTGGCTTTTTTTCCCCTGTCTGTTGAATATACCTCTCTTCTGAAGCATCTAATCAATATATATACACACACACATATAGATAGATATATTCCAAGTGCTGTATTTTGATTAGAGTATTCTCATTTTTATTTAGATTTTATATCAAATCTAAAATTTTAATTAAGACTGCTTTTTGAATTTAATAACTAAATAAATTTGTTCTTTTGTCCTTAAAATGCCTTTACTCAGAAACTGGTTGAAGTTTATTAGTGGCAAATGCATTAGTTGAATTCTTATTTCAACTCTGTAGCTTTTTACTTGTTTATTTCTGTCCATGAGTAAAGTAGTGTGTGATGAATTTTAATACAATCGCATTTCGAAACTAAATTCTGGGGAGTTTATTTTCTTATTGTGCTGCCATCTATTTACGTTGTTGAAAAGTTTTTTCTAGGATAAATGCGGAAACTTTTTTCAAGTATCTAATCAATTACAAATTTTTTATAGTTATTTTGACAGTAAAAAAGATAGTATAAATTATTTATTTGATTGCTCAAAGTCAACTTTACTTTAAAAATATCAAAATTTAATGATTTATTTAACACAATTGGCTTTATTTGAAACTAAATATTTGTGCTAATAAAATAATGTGTTCCGAATATTTACTAAAGATTTAAAAACAATTCCCTATAATAAATTTTTTCTTATTTTTAACAATGAAACACTTTTATTCAAAATATATTTACGTTCATGAATTTTGTTTTTCTGGCTTTATTTTATTGTTTTATAAATGCAAGCTTTGAAATAAAAGAAAGAGAAATTCTTTATTATTAATCCCTAAGTTCTCATTAAAAATGTTCTTATTTTGCGAATAAAATCTTTTTAATGGGATAAGTCTTACTTTTTTTTTTTTCAAATTTAAAATATATTAGCTACCTTTCTCGAAAATATGTTTGCCGCTTTTTTTATATTTTTTTTATTCGCATATGCTGTTCCGTGTAAATTAAAAATTTTAATCAATAATAAAACGGTTTAAAATGTAGTGTTTTCCTTTTCTGTGATTTTAGATTTAGTTACGTCTACGATGAGATGGTCTACGATTACGTCTACGATGATTTTTTTCATTGAGGAATTGAAATATCGCGTTAATAGATGGCAGCACTACAGATTACTTGACTGTTACTTTAAGCTTTTCATTTACTAAATGTTTATTGTTTAAAAAAATGCTTTTTCGACTCCACGTCATATCTCACGTTATAAATATAGATGGAGATTTTACTTTTAAAAGTTTCTATTTTGACACTTAAAGAAAAAAAAAAACTATTTATGCAGGGTATGTTATTTTTTTCCCCAGGAGTTTGCGTTTCTTAACTTTCCTTTTTTTTTCCCTCTCTTTATCGTTTTTGATGTCTGACATATTTCTAGTATGGCTTGAATTTTTTTTTATTTTTTTTTTATTTATTTATTTATTTTTTTTTTGTTATTTTGATCACATTATATTTTTATTTTGAGTTAAGCACATTTTAGTCACTACTAGGTCCTCAGCCATTACATTCTATGTTATGTCTAATCAATGAATTTTAACTCTTTGTCAATTATGCACTTAAAATGTCAAGCTTCGACTTGAAATTTTTTTTTTTTTGTAAATTATATAAATGCATAACTTTTATACTAAATTAGAATTTAAGACTATCAAACTTCGGAAACTGATAATTCAAGTGCAAACCCTAATCATTAAATTCAAAAAGCTTCATGATTCAGTTCTTCTATTTAAAAAATAATTGTTTAGCGTTACCATGAAATATGTACATTAAGCTTAAATACTGTGATCCGAAAATAGTATAAATTGAAACTTGTAGAAAAAAAATGGTTTTTTTTTAACTCAAGGTAAGTTATCTCTAACAAATTATGATTTTAAAATTAAAATTCTTGTTCGTTATTTTTCTTTTTCACAATGCTACAATTTTTTTTGGTTTTTGTGTGTGCATTATTCCCTTTGTTTGCATTGACGAGAAGTAAAACAGCTAGAAAATTATCATGTCCGTGCCGTCCTTTTCAAATTTCTCAATGCAATAAGCAAAATGTTCGAAAATAAAAGATTTAATGAGTTATATTTCTTATAATGTAGATTTTTTATTAATTTCTTATAACTTTACTTGATGAGTGACTTTACTTGCCAAATTAAATTGTTAGCGAATTCCGGCAAAATTTGATTTTGATATTATACTACTTGATCCGTCTATTGAATTTTCTACTCTCGAAATAGATTTGAAATAAAATTAAGTAAAAATTCTTTAAATTTGCTTGAAATTTTTACCGATTTATTGTATTTTTAAAATTAATTCCGATTTATTGCATTTGCATTTTTAACTCTTCGACTCCCTACCTTTAAATTTTATTTTAGTACCGGAGAAAATCAGATATTTTATAAAGTCATCAAATAAAAGACCGTTGTAATTGTATTTGACTCACTCAGGATTTTATTTTTTGCCTGCTTTGTATATTTTAAGCATTTGTTCTATTTCGTACTCTATCGTAAAATTTCAGAAAAATAAAATTAACGTAAGAGACATTTATCATTACTTTTGAATCAAATTAGTGTTGCAATTTCACCATTAATTTTTAATATCACGATGTAATATGGGGCGAAACGTTACTACAATATATTGTAATTTTCAATTAAACCACAAAATATAAGGTTTCTTGAGTCAAAAATGGAAGAAAAAAAAAGTGTTTTAAGGTAAATAATTGTACTATAGTTAAATTCGCTTGACAATGCTGCTAAAAAAAAGTAAACAATTAAAATACAAATTCTTTAAAGTCTTTGACTTCACAGAGATTTTTTCCCTTGTCGGCGATGTATTCAGTTTCCTGTGGCGAATTTAATAAAATGTTTTAAAACCAGATCCAACTATTCATTCAATTCAAACGGTGTTTAGTAATTTCTATAATCCGTTCTTTCATTTCTAAGAATGAGTTTAATTTACAAAACTCGCACCTGTCGTTGCAAAACGCTTCAGACTTATTCTCACAAAAGCATATTATAAAATTTTGCCCATACTTTGAGCTCTGATTTTTTCCCTTTTTTTTTTTTGTAATGAAGTAGAACTAATATTACTATAATTTCCGAAAATAAAAAACGTAAGAATAACTTTCATTTCTGAGACAAGACGCTTCTAAACCATTAAAAAAAAAAAAAAAAAAGAAAAAAAAAAAAAAAAAAAAAAGATGACCGCTTCCGTCAACGAAACTTTTTTTTTCTCGCAATCAAGTCATTCAATGAATTCAATGAGCAACACAAACTTAATGGCGATTGACAAATCGTGATGCTGAGTTAAAGGGCAGGAATTGAGAAGTGTAATTTACAGATGTCTGAAATTGAAGATCATATTTAACTAGCTAGTAGCTCAGACGGTGTGAAAATTGATTAAAAAAGACACTTTTGGGAACAATGACAACACCAGATGAAATAATAAAAAGCGTGATGAAAGCGCGTGTTAATATCAGACAACTATAGTTATTATTTTGATAACTGAAACTTAGATTTTTTTCCCTTTTCTTTTTCTAATGGATCCGTAATCTAAGTTTTTCCTGCCTCTCATTCTTTCTCTTAAAAATATCATTTGCGGTTTGAAATTTTGTTCTAAATGACTAGACCTCCAACGGTTTAGATTTTTTTTTAAAAAAGAAGAAAAGAAAGATATGAAAGAAAGTAAAAAAAATAGTATTAATTTTAAAACAATTTATATTTAGAATTATATCAAAATGCTCAGATTTAATAGATTTTTACCATATGTAGCGTTTATTAAAAAGTGTTGAAAAATTTATTGACACAAGAATGTCTAAGAATTTAATACCTACAATGACTTAGCAATGACACCAACTGCCTACAGCGACAAAAAAATAAAAAAAAATAAAAAAAAAATTCGTTATAAAAAAAATTATAGGATTGACGAATTTTCTAAACAATTTAGAGAATTTGAAATAGCGAATTTGCGTAAAAAGCATTTATATATATATATATATATATGCTTTTTTATTATAATTATAAATATAAATATTGTTAAATATGTAAGATTAATTGCATTTAAGTTTTTAAGTTGTAAAAATGTCATAAGAAACATTAATTAACATCCAAATTGTAATTTTTTTAGAATTAAATCTGGTACAAGAATGTATGCATCGTTGTTCCTCGTAAATAAAGATTTTCTTTATACAGAAAAAGGATTTTCCTTCCGTTTTTTTAACCGTAAAAAATATTATATTAACGCAATTTTTTCTTGTTTATCAAATAACTAATATTTTTTTTTGAAAAAACAAATTATTAATTGAATTGTGTTGCCAGCTACCAAAGCTTAAATTTTAAGGTAAGTATTTTTAAAACTTTTTCCGAACTCCTTTAAGTTTTTTAAAGTTCAAGTTTTAAAAATGCTTACAGTCTTAAAATTTGGTGACTAGGTTCAATAACATGCATTTAAATATTGTATACTTAACAGTCGTGCAACTTTGTCCGACTTGCATGAACACTATAAAAGTTTAAGAAGTTAAAGGTGATTAAATAATAAAATAGTACCAATTGTGCCGCTAATCATTTGCAGCTTAAGATTTCGCTGGAAAAAAATTTCTTTTTTTAAGTAATTTTATGTATGGTAAGTGTTGACCATTTGACGAATAATCAAGACATCGGTATACTTCAAAGAAACTTCTAACTCAGTCGCTTTCTTTTTTATAGTTTTCATGTATCTAGTTTTTATGTTATGCCCCTTAATTTACCAAAAAAAAAAGTAATATAAAAAAATATATCTTCCATTTAGATGCTATTGACAACTCTTCAAGACACTAAAGAGAAGTTGCTTGCGGTAAACCTTGAAGTGCATCGATTCATGACTGAACACGGTGGTGATTTGGATTACAAAGATTGCTCTCTCAAAGAAAACGTTACTGAACTATATAAGCGATGGGACGACATTTATGAAAAGTAAGTGGTATACTTTTTCCCGCTATACTCTACCAATTCCCAGCCTTTGCACGTGAAATCAGAAATTGGTGAAGCGAAGGAACAGCATTGCGTGAAATTATGTCACTGAAATCTAATGCATTTTGTGGTTTATAAATCTATCAATGATAGTATCTTCGAGTTTGTTTTTGAGTAAGCAGTTTAAAATTGACATGTCATTTATACAGCTGTAGTAGTACCCTTTCATTAATTGTGAAGGAAAATCGGGAAAAAAGTGCGTTAAAATATTATTCTCACTGACAATGGATCATTACAAACAAAATAACAACAGAAATACGCTTAATCCCTTTATGCAGATGAGACACCGGTTTCCTTTTTATATATATTTTTCTGATTATCTTATTACAAGCAAAAATATATTTTGGTATTTTTTACAACGAAAAAACACTCTAACCGTTACAAAAAATTTTGTTTGTATGTTATGACACCAGTGTTTCATGCAGTATTTCATAGCCATAAATTATTAGAAATATAAATAAATTGTTTTTTTTATTTATTTTGATCTAAATTAATATATAATTATAAAAAGGTATGGAAAATATGTTTAATAAAAATTCTGCGTCAAATGGGTTAAGAGAGTGAAAACTAAATCAGATGACTTCTTTTTTAAGATTTAAAAGCGGATTTCCCGAAGAAGCACCTTTTTAGAGAGGATGGTTGTAAACATGTTGGGTTACAAAACCCAAATTAAATATATTGTATTTTATTGATTATCGAAACTTTTATTCTAGAGTGCTGTAATTGTGTATAAAACATGTTTCCCTTTAAATCAAACATGTTACATGTTTGATTTAACGCGTTACTATTTAGCGTAAATTGAAAGCTGTATTTGGACATAAATGAAATATTCTTTTTCGAATGTTGGAACATTTTAGATTACCAGAGTTAGTTTCCCATATCGTGCTATTTAACTAGTTGGGACATTTTTTGTGTACCATTTTGTCCACTTGTCATTTTAAAGTCCTTCTTGCGTGCGGCGAGCAGTGCTTGTAACATGCGTACATTGCATTTAAAAACAACCCTTGATAAATGGTTTAAAAACGAAATTTAATAATTGATCTAGAAATATTAGTTTACAAAATTACATCCCTTATATTCTTTTCATATTTATTTTATTTTACAAAGGGCGGATATGAATTGCATACCCATTTAATATATTTAGAAGCAGCAAGTACTTTTTTATTTCTCAATCCAAGTGGATGGGAACGCGGATTTTTAAGTTAAAAATTTTTCATGTGTAAAAGAGGGATGGGTGTAAAAGATTCTGAAACAACTTTCAAAGATTTCGCCTGGAATACGCTTTAATTCATTAGGCATTTAAATGTTAGTGATTTCTTAACGACTCGACATACTTAAACTTTGTTTTTTAACCTTATTTTTTCGGAGGTTGTGAAGATGAATCATTCTTTATATTCTTCGGAAAAATTCATCACAAAATTTGTTTTCCCACGACGGAAAAATTTGCCAATGGAAATACGAAATTGAAATTAAAGGTTCCAAACTTTCGTGCGTGCTCCTGCATGATTCATTGGGAGCATATTTTCAAGATAGCGGCTAACCCCCTATTTCGAGGATCAAAAATCCGAATCAGTCAAGAAACGCATGTTTATTTAGAGAGTTTATTTTAAGTATAAAATTTCGTAACTCAAAATATATTTTTCCAAAATAAAATTGCATATTTAAGTTTAGGCCTTTGAACCATTCAGGTAAGTCCTAGCACATGAAAATACGATTATTAAATTAAGTTATTAAAGGTGCTTTTTTGTTATCCAAGTGGATCTAGAAAATGGCTAAAAAACTATGTATTTTTTAATCCGTACTTATGAAATCTTTTCTTCAGTATTGTATTAATTCTCGTGACTTCGTTCCTTCCTGCATATTTCCTTCGACTTCTTTTCTAAAACTAATAGTTGGATTGAATAGTTTGTTAAAATACAGTATTTATGGTCTATCAAAAAAAAAAAAAAAAAAAAAAAACCTGGTACCTTTCTGGTTACCCAAACACCCTTACACACACGACTACCTTAAAAATCCTCGTTCCCACCCAATCGGGTTGAGCTAATTTCTCATTGGGAAGTCAACGGAAATAAACTAAACGACTCATTAAAGCTCATATAGAATTATGGTAATAATTAAATGACATCCACTAATTGCCATTAAAGCCCTACTATATTTTGAGTTATGAATGATGGTTTCCTGATTGAAGTCGAGTCCGCAATTTTGATGAATCCATGAAACCTCGGATCGTGCTCGGAATGCGCATCCGATAATGCCCTTCAGAAATTTTCTATTTATATGATTCGCATTCTAAGTTCGGTTTAAGACAATTGGTACTTAGTAACTACAGAGGAAAGAAATTTGGTTTTAATAAGAGGGTGGGACGTTAAAATGAAACATCGAAATTAATTTTATGACGCTTCTGGGTAAGTTGATCGATTTGAACTGGTTGAATGAAGGTTTGCGTAAACTTTTTATATTTTATAGGTTTTTAAAATTCGTTAATTGATGTCAAATATCGTAAATTGCACATACCATGCTTATTCTGGATTACATTTTCAATTTTTTTAAATATTAATTGATTTTTTAAAAGAGAATCATCGAGGGTGATGGGCAACTTTTAAAAGCAAGCTATTTTAAATTTTTTTGTTAGTGATAAATTTACTTTAGCTTTGTTTTTAGCCCATTGAAATAAATTCATAAATCTAAAGTAAATACTCTTTAGATAAGTGGAATAAGTTCCCTAAACTAGAAAAAATTCATTCAGTTATAACTTTATTTCACAGTTATAAGATAGATATAATTATAGAGATTTTTCAGGTTTTTTTTTTATCAGAGCTCTTACAGAAATTTCCAGATATATAAAGATCATATGGGAATTTAGGTCGAAGAACATGTTTGTTGAGATTATTAAAATCTCAATTAGTATGAAATTTTACTAAATTTAAGAATCACTTTGAAAGATTAGGATAAAGAGCACATAACATTTTTATTTCACTATTAAGCTCATCAATTTATAGAGCTTTAACCTGTAAGAATTGAACATCAATTACCAACTCAAAAATCCTGTTTTCTTAATATTAGAAATAGAAAGTTCTATTAACAGTGTACTAAAGTTAAAGTGTTTTTTTTTTTTAATTAAATTCCCTTAGAAAGAATTTATTTGTAGCTTATTTGGGTATTTTAATAATACAAAATTGATTCATTTTGTCAAGTTATTAAGCTTCGGAGATCTTATGAAGATGACAGAAAGTTCCCTGGACATTTGCCATCAAACATTCGGTGGCAATCTTAGAAGAGCCTTTTGTCTCCATACTTTTATGCGTACCTTTTGTCAACTTAATAATACACCAGTCGAACGAATGTTAAGCGGGGTAATCTTTATTTTCTAGCAATAAAAAAAAAAGAGCTACGTTTCAACTTTAAAACTTATTCAATACATTTCAACAAACATCACTTTAAAACATCAACAAAGTTCTTTCAATTATAGAACGTATCACTTACGTTTCCGTATCTTAAATCTTTTTTTTCATGGTTTTCAGATTAAGTTTTCCAACAATAAAATGTAAGGTATAAAGCTATGAAAAAGTTAATTATTTGTAAAGTTTTAATTATTTCCGGAAATTTATTTTACTAAGATACACAAACCTAAATGGTGCTGCTTACATTTTGAGTCCTAATTGATTTGTCAAAAATTCAAATAAATGTCACATTTAAAATTCCATTGGTTCCTTTACGAATGGCTGATTACATTTCTTACCCGTGAAACAAAAGATAAAAACATAAATGCATTTAGAATTCGATCTCCAGATGTGACACTAATGTGCGATGTGTGCGTGATTTGGATGACCAATACCAGATTCGATATTTAAGATGAACGTGATCAGCATCCAATCAGAATGTGGGATGTTGGGCTTCCGTCACAGGTATTACGCTTCAAAGAGTTTTTCTTTCTTTTGGCGTCTTTTTTTTTTTTTTTTTTTTTCCTCACCTTTTTTTTCGTGAGACAGTTTTGAAGGAAAAATAGTAAATAAAGTCGCATGATGTCAAAACCAAATCATTAAATAATAGTTTAGTAATCAAACTCTGAATTTAAAATCGATACTTTTACATAGTTAATTCAACAATGTTAAATTAATAGGCGATATGTCCGGGAAGTCTGTCAGATCAAAACCTCTATCATTTTTGTGACATTTAAAAATCAATTTATAGTTTTATAAAAAAAAGGAATAAAAATTTGAATTACAAAATGTGAATTCAAAAATCAGTAAGTAAAGTTTTCTTCACTCCCATTTCATTGTACATTTTAAAAATATTTTTGCTTAAGTATAAAATAAAAAGGACTCTAATATGAAAATATGAAATTTAAAATTTAAAAAGCTTTTATATATGAAATATTATATTTTACTATTTTTTATATATGATTTTTTTTTATAAAAATATGAAAAGTTTTTTTATGAAATGAATTATTTTCAACAATTCTATTAAATTTTTCTTATTTAACTGAGTTATCTATAAAATTGAACTAAAAATACATACATTTGTTTTGAATCTTAAATATAAAATCTTAAAAAAGATTTTTCTTTCTTAATTTTAGAAATACTAGAACGAATAGTTTGAGTCTATTTTTAAAAAAGTATAATTATGAATACAGTTGAAAAAAATATAATTAAAAAAGTACCATTATTAGATGGATCTTTTGTAAAAATATAATTGGAGTTAAGAGAATCCAAGTCTAAAGAAAAAAAGAAAGCACAAAATTTAGTTTATTATTTATAAACTATCCACAATAATTTTATAAATTTTGTCATTTCTTAATTACTTCATCATAACCACTTTATAAATATTTCGTCATAATTTGTTTCTTTCTTAAATGATCCGTTAAAGTTAATATTTTCTATAATACTTCACTACATGCATTTTATATACATACTCATTTAGAAATATTTCCTAAATAGGTTCCTTACTTAATATAGTTATTCCTACATGTTAAATTTTTTTCTTCTAAAACTACTCGGCTTTAATTGTTAATTAGGAAAACTTCAGTTTTGAGTTTATATGCACCAGTATTATTTTTGTGTTTTAATTATTCTTTTCTATTAATAATCTGTGATTTTCTTTTAGTACAAAAATAGAATTTTTTCAAAAACTTTACAATTTATAGTTGTTAAATAAATTATTAAGTTTATGAAACAATTTCAGAAGGCATAATTTATTGTTAATATTATTTTTAATTTAGTATAAAAAATTATATCTTCTGCAATTTTTGTCATAAACTTTATAGTTTATAATTGTAAAATAAATAAATTAAAGTTTTATAATAATAATGGCTTTTAAATTTATTTTATGTTAAAATACAAATAATCGAAAGATTTTTTGCGCTATTTTTTATTTATTTTATTCTTTTACCTATTACTTTAATTTTTATATATTATGAATTAAATAGGAATCAATTACCCAGATTTTATATTTTATACTAAAAAACTTGAAAATCAGCATTTTTGCCTTAATACGTTACATTTTTAGTTTATGAGAACTTCTTTTGACAAAAAGATCCAATGTTCCCAAGTTTTTACTACCTGAAGTTCATGACAAGAAAAATATAAAATGTTTTCTTCGTGAGTTAAAGCACCCTATTCGTTATCTATTTATTGGTGTTTTAATGTTAGCATTTCTAGCCACAAAATAAAATAAAGTTTTTTGCTTCTGCACGATTTTACTATTTACGATTTGATGATATTTCCGGATTTAAAGTGAAAAATTGCATCGTAAGGACCATAAACCGAGATTTGATGGCCTATTTATAATTTTCAAAGGCATTAATTTAGTTTTTTATTGAAATTGAACACATGGTTGTTCTAAGCTCGTTGGAAACATATATACAATGGAATACCTGTATTTATGTTTCCAACTTGCAACCTGCAAGTAATGTTGTGTGGGTATCTCTATCCTGATTGGATGCAGAAACGTACAATATTTTATACCGTACTTTTCAGCGAAAAATTTTATTCATATATATTATTATAATTATATTTCAATTATATTTGAGTTGGTTTTTAAGTAAAAACAAGTATCAAAACTTAAGCTAAAATTTTTTGATAACTTTATAAAAATATTCAGATTTTACAAAATAACCTTCAAAAAAGCTGTTTCAGAACAATTTTAGTTTAAATATTTATTTTTAATAGTTAGATTTCACTTGCTGAAAATTCTTCCATTTTTTTTTTTTTCCAAGTAAAAACGGCACCCGCTACCCCAACATAATCATTCCTTCTTATTCCCCAGACACATGATTTGGCTGGATTACTTTCTAAATACTACATAACACACAATGTAGTTTACATGCGGTGCTGCTGTATTACCATTTTTTTTTTAATTAAACACTACATTTAATACTTTTACAAAAACAGAAATTGTAAAATTCAGTAGTTTTTGCTTAATTTTACAATTGTTTTATTGTTATTTATACAAAGCAAAGCATGAAAAATGCACTTCGTTTTTAATTTAAATTGCTTGAGAATCCCAAAATTAAAATTTCACGGTTTAATTCATTTTTCTTTCAGTCAACGCTTTGATAATTTCACAAAATAAAAAGGCGAAGAAAGCAGGAATGATTTTTTTCTCCGCTACCGATTTATCGAACTTTCACGACGGAACCTTAAAAATAAAACGATAAAAAAAAAGGAAAGAAAATTAAAAAAGAAAAAAAAAAATCCTGGCGACACCCTCTCACTTGCTGAATAGTCTTGAACGTGAGCTGACTTCTAGTTATAGGTGAAAAATATCAAAAATAAAGGGGCTATCAGGTTTCGCATCACGTGCTAAGGTCGAACATCCTCCTTCCGGCTGGATTAAAAATCGTTCTGTGAAATGATTTGGGGAACTGCAATAAAAGGGGGATGCCATGTCATTACATCTGGTCTTCATATGACATCCGTTTTGCGCAATTAATAACATCGATTGTTACAGCTCTTTTTTTTGTGATTTCAATTACAATTTTAAATGATTTAATGCCTCAAAATTTGTTGGTGCTTCTAAGTAACACAAAATTAACATATTGGAGTAAATGCATGTATACATTACCTGCTGTCACCTTTTTGTTGAACAAATAGTTAAAAATTTTACATAGGGTATTCGCGAAGTATTTAAATTTTATACTGTTAACTATTTTTATCATATATTTCAAACCCATATCTTTGGAAATGTCCAGTCCCGCAGTGGACTGGTCGTAAAGACACGGTTCGCAATAGTACACGGGAGTCAAGCATCACTGGCTGCGGTCAGTAAGCGGACAACTTTAATCAGCCTGCTTAGGGACCGAGGGTGCGCGGTTAAAGTGTTCTACCTTAAAGTGCTGGATTTCGCACGCAGGTTGTAGGTATACCAAAGCAGGGGTGCCATCCCCTCTGCAGAGGATCAAAATTGCGATAGCATGTCTTCGGATCATCCTCAAGGATGTTTCCCATGCCGTCGCCATTAGCCCATTGTGCAGCTTTAGTGCGACGTAAATAAAATACCAAACCATACCGTGGGAATGTCCATTCCAAATCATTTAAAAATAAAAATTTTTATTAATTATTTTAAAGTATTGCTTTCGGTGAATAGTTAGTTTATCTTGCTGGGTTCCCCAAAGCATAAAGATGGCGTCTTGTTAAGTAAAATTTTCATCGTTATATCTAATTTTATTAAGGATCACTCGTTTTTTTTCTTCCTTTTTTTTAATATTTATTTTGCCGACTTCATAACTTCACGAAAAAGTTTCTAAATATTTTATTTTAATAAAAAAAAAATTTCAGCGGGAAAATGTACTATTTGTTTATAGCATTATAGCAGTGAACCATTTGTTTATAGCATTAATTGAATCATTTGTTTAATCCTTGTCATAATTAAATACTATCAATTTTTACTAAATAAGACCTGACGAAAATATTAAATAAATAATCCCAAGAAACTGAAATGGTAAAATCTTACTTGATTCAAAAAATCTCAGCCACAGAGGTTATTCTATATCTGTTTTTATCTTTATTTCTTATTTGATTGGTTTTTTATTTTTCTAATTTTGTTTTTCACCTTCTGTTTTTCGTTAGCAATTTTACGTTTTATATTTCAAATCACTTTTGTATCTCCTCATTCATGTCATGCAAATCTTGGGAATGGGCGCCTATTTTTGAGCGCTTGAAACTTGACTTTTTTATTAATTTGCATACTTTTAAAGTCAATGAAGATTTTTAATCATGTAATGTCGAAACTACATTTTATTTATATAGTGGAACTGCAATTAGAACGGCAATTTTGTTATTATTAGTACGTGAATGCTGACAAAACTTACTTTAAAAGTTACATTAAAGATATTTTTGTATCAAAGTATTTACAAGTATAAAATTTAAAAAAATTCTAATTCACGTAAAAGCAATTTTAGAAATATGTTTCATGCAAAAATTTGTTTATATAACTGTTTCTGTTTTATTTACAGTAATCAAAAGCAGCTAACCACCTTAGAAATACTGTCCAACAAATGGAAAATATGTAATGACAAGCTCCGTGCCATTCGTTATAATGTAAAGTTCGTAGAAGGATTTACCCAAGAATCTGTCTGTGATAAAAATACTCCCAACGTGAGTAATTTAAGCCGTTTGATTTTGTTTTGTATAATATTTTATAAAGTGATTGTTAACTAATTTGTTAAATGTTGTAACTTTATTTTTTAGAAAGCGAAAAATAAATAAAAAACATTGTGTTAATTTAAGAAACGTCGCTGCTGTTCCAGCAAAGAGTTTAAAAAAATAAAAAATAAAAAAACAAGTAGGTAGAGCCGTGATGGCTCAGGGGATAGAACGTTCGCCTTCCAATGAGGATTCACGGGTTTGAGTTCCAGCGAGGGCTAGTCGAGACGAATTCCGCACCCAGCTCGCACCGACCACAGTGCTGACTTGAAATATCCTCAGTGGTAAATAGATCGTGGATTAGAGTCCCCTTGCCGTCAGGCTAACCGCCTGAGATTCTCGTGGTCTCACCCTTCATGTAACGCAAATGCGGGTTAGTTCCATCGAAAAGTCCTCCACGGAGACAAATTTCTCCAAATACTTTATCCAGGAGTTCCCTTGTCTTCTGGATTGGACTCAAAATTAAAAGGCTACGGAAGTGAACATTAGTAGTCGTAAACCCATAAAATTGGGTCGGCTGTTTAAAGACGGTTATAAAATATAAAATAAAATAAACAAGTAGATAATGCGCAGATTATCTAAGTATCATTGTTTGCAGATTACCTATAATTTGAAGAAACAGACAATTTTTGGCCCTTTAACATATCACCCTAGTTAGTCCGCACTTTAACTATATAATTTGTAAAATTACTGATTTTCTTTACTTTCTATACTGGTTTCTCATACACACGTACGTGAAACCTGGAAGCACATTTTCTCCATTAGGTTTAATACCTTTCATTTCTAACTCAATGTAAATATTAAACAGAATTAATTATCAGTTTGCAATATTTGTTGTTACATTTGTCCCGCTAAATAGGCGTTTTTAATGACATATGTTTCAACGATTTAATCAATAATTATAATTCACGACGTTTTTAATTATCCAAATATTTATTTAAAATTATAACTATATTTAAAATGTTTTACTCATTTGCTTTGTGAGTTAAGCTACTAGAAATTGAAATGCATATTAAGTAAAATTATACTATAAACACAGTATTTGACACCATCAATCCAAAAGGATTTTTAAACAAATTTGTTTTAAAAAATTATAAAATATATAGTATTTTTCTGTATTTTGAAAAATTTTTACTCAATAAGTTTCCGTATTGTGCATATTCTTGTGCACCTTTAATGCTGTCATAAACGCTTCTTTAATTAAACAGTTGCAATGAGTTACTATAATCTTTATTTATTTAATTCATGATTTATATTTTAGGCTCATAGTATTGAAATAAAGAGCTTAACAAAAAGTTTTACCGATGTGCAAAAAGAGGCGGCTCTTTTAAAGGACTTCTTAAAGGGTGGAGCGCTATGGAAAACCCTGGATCAAGAAATGCAAGAGTTAGCAGAACGAATTAGCAAACACACGCGGAAGTATGTTTAATTCTATTAATTCTATTTAATTTTTTGTTCATATTTTATTTGGAAATTCGCAGCTCTCACGAAGTAAAGTCATAAATGTGATAATATTTTTTTTAAAAATTCATATTGAACTTAGTTAATATTTTTAATTGTGACATAAAATATAAAATTTTTAGAACTTTTACATAAAGTACATTATTTATATACTGTATTTTTTCACTTTTTGGTTATGAAACAAAATCCACTAGATTCAAATAATAGGCCATAAAACTGTCCAAGAGTCTACTTGATTCAAATTTCTTACATTGTTATTGTTGTTAAAAAACTAATTATATTTTTACATGGAGATAATGTTAGTAAAGGCGTGCAAACAGATAGAAATTATTAAATATTTCTTTTGGAGTGACAAAATTATATCAAATGTTGTCCAATATATTAAAAGTTAAGTCTCAGAACGTTAATAAATATTTCTGATTTAACCGACTAATACGCATACGTTACTTGTGTCTTCAGCTTGTATTTGAATCGAAGGAGACATAAATCTCTTTTTCTTTGTATTTTACCAGAACAGTCTTTTAAATGGAGCATCTCAAGACTTTAAATATGTTTCGTTTCAAGCGTAACACAAACTAATGTAACATAAGTAACATCCAAAGCTTACTAATATTTGAGAGTATAACTATAGTTGTAGGTTTAGATATAGACTCGCGAATTACATTGTACAAGGAAAAATATATTTAACTTATAACTGTGAGTTTTTACGAAAAGAAAAAAAAAATGTAGGATATTATTGCACTTTTTTGAATCGTTCACTGAAATTGAGACAAAACGACATTTTTTTTTTTCTTCAAAATATAAGCGGAAAGAATAAATTAGAAATAACACAAGAAACAGAGAAAACACCTAACGCGTTACATGCGTTGCATAATAGCCCAACATTTTCCTCAAACATACCAATATGCATAATACTGCAATATCTACCTCTATTACTGCCTCGCCGAAACACCCCATTACGTTATTTATTGTTTTAGGGGGGCTTTTTATTTAGATGCTATATACACGCGCTAACATTTCGCAAAATGGGAATAGGGAGGTCTATATCGAAACATAAGGGGTCCTTTGGGGGATGATCATCCCACCCCTGGTTTATTTATTACCAATTGAAGTCTTCAAGTGACAAAATAATAGTGCGGTTTGCTTCTTCGCATCTTTGGTGGGCTCTATTTTTAGGTCTTTAAGTTGTAACATTGTTTTGACGCTTTGTGGATGTGAATGAGATGGGTGTTTTGTATGACTTGTTATCACGACAGTTATAAATGGACGTTTCTATGATTTGGTCTGAAACCATTCCCGATTCAACCAAGTGTTAAGTGTATTGATTGTTCCTTTGTGAAACTAATATTGAATTGCAGGAATTTAAAGTCACTAAATTGTGCGTTATTTAATTTTTCTTTGTTGCTACTTTCACTTGTTCAATTAAATAAAATTTGGGCAAATTAGTTCCTGTAAATAGAATTTTGGAATTATCATAATTAAATTTTAGGAATTTGGACCACAGTGTTAGGCATTTTGGAGCCTGTTGAATAATCATAATACAGTTTAAATGAGCTGCTGTCATAATATGGTGAGTTAAGCCATGCTTGCGTAATTCTTAAACTTGATTACGATACTGTCGTTCAACCTGAAAGAAAAAGTAGCTAAATTTATCACCGTGTTCAAGTCGCGTCACATTTGGATCTTTCTTTGTCACAAAAGATCGATATTATTGTTCAGTTTTGCCCCAATTTTTCTGCGAGTGTACTTCTCGGCAATACGCGATTTTTTTTCTCTCTAATTACGATATAACTAAGTGAGTTTAATTTCGAAATTCCTGTTTAGCTGTGGTTATCTAAACCATCAGTTTCCCAATTTCTTTTCGGTTGCGGAACTCTAAAAAAACCAATCTTTTTTTTAGCCCGAACCTTGACTTTATAAAAAAAAAGAATCAAAAAGAACAATAGACGTTGTTATTAGACAAACATTTCTTTATTAACGAATTTAATCATTTTATTTAGAAAGTGACATGATAAATACTAGTGCAATTTTTGAAAATTTTACATTTCATAAAAAATTTAATATGTTAGTAGAAAATTTTTTTATTTATTTATTTAAATTGTCATTCTTTTTTAATTACTGGAGAACTTGTTTTACGACTGGAATAATAATTATGTAATGAATAAATATCCAAGCATAGTTAAAGGTTTCAAAATTCATTACCGTTTTTAACAAACATGCCCATTAAACTCTGGCTCACAAAGACTGGATGCCCATTAAACTCTTCCTTGGAACTCTAAGGTTCCATGGAACACCATTTAATAACTACTGATTTAGGCTATTAATATGCTCATTACAAATGTTTAAATTTATTTATTTATTTTTAAATAAATTGAAAAATTGGCATTTTTTGATTTGGGTGTATTTGTAGTTCATTTAGAATTTAATGTTTTAAACTTAATTCTTATAATAAATATTTTTTATTTTTTTAGTTTGTATAAAACTTTTTATGTTTCAATGAATCCTGGCTGATTGTCTAGTTACTACCATTTCTTATTTCTGGAAGCCTGTAGTGGCTTTAAAGTATTATATTGCAGTCTACCGTTTGTAATCATTTTGAAAAAAAAAAAATATATATATCTCAAACCAATATGTAAACATGATTTTGCTGCATTCGTAAGGGCAATTGGAGTGCAGTAATTAAACTTATTTCACGAAAATATTTAATTTTCCGCTTTCGGTTGTTTCAAGTTTTAAGTTAAATAAAACTAGAATTGTTTAAAAAAATATTAACTCTCATTCTTTAATATTCAAAATGTTTGTTATAATTAAAGTTTAAAACTATCAGCATTTATTTAGATTGCTTGAACATCGTTTAGCATTTGTATATAGCATAATTCAGTATGGACTTCATTGTTTTCGAAATAAGTTTCAATTTACAGATATTTATAATGCGTATAGCATATAGCAGACATGGAGCTTATAATGCATATAGCAGACATGGTAGTCATGTCTGCTATATGCATTATAAGTATAGTATGTTTGAAAAAAAATCACCTAAATTTAAATATCTTACCAAAATAAAATATTACAGAAGGCATCCAGAATACCGTTAATTTTATGATGATATAACCGAAATTAGCTTCAAGAAGTATAATTTTTAGAAAAGCATAAAAAGCTTTATTGTATTAATTTTTTTTAACATTTCCACAAATAATTAGAATTCATTTTAACAGACTATAAAGTTTAGTTTCTAAGAACTTGGGAAATTTCATGTGAATGAATTATTATAAATTTTACTATTAAATAAAGTTTTCCTTTTAAAATTCCAATATATCAGAGGTGGCCAACCTGCGACTCGCGAGCCACATGCGGCTCTTTGAAGGATTATTTGTGGCTCGCGATAAATGTACCCGGGTTCCATTTTCATTTTTGTGCTATTATGTTTTTAAAAATTATTATCGTTATTTATGTGTTTTCAAATGTCTTTTAAATAACTGGCAACAAATATGAAAGACTAAGTGCAACGTTGTAACTAATTTCATTTCTGTCCAAGTTAAGAATGATATGACTCATCGAAAACTGCACGAACGAACATAAATAGTACAGTAGCGTAATCATCTGTAATCAAACGATGCAATCGATTTCAATATTTGGAACAACGTACTTAGGTGAATCATTTTATTCCACTTAAAAATTCGTGAAATCCAAACACCGATCAGTATTAACGAACCAGCATGTCAAAGAAATACTGAGTAGTGCTGTCACTAATTATTCATCAAATTATAAAGAATTATTAAGAGAAGTAAAATAAATGTTTTTAATTTTTAATATTTAAATTCAATACACATATTTTGAACTTTTATTTATATGTTTTCAATAAATATAATTTCTGTAAAAAAAAAAAAAAAAAAAAAAAACAATTAATACCTTTTTTGAATACCTTTTAAAATACGTATTTAATTGCGGCTCGCGAAAAATTTCAAATTTTGAAAAATGGCTCGACTATAAAGGAGCTTGGCCACTCCTGCAATATATCAAAAGGAGAATCACTTTCTTATAGAAATTCTCAGGCCTCTTACGACAGGGCATTTCTTAAATAACTAGCCAAATCTCTAACCAATTACTTCTCATTATCAAAAACTCTTACATGACGGACAAAAATAATCAAAGGCCATAAGGGGGCCACGAGCCAACCTTGAAAGGTCAATTTTAGAGTTCAGCTTTGAGCCCTAAGAATGGCCTCTATTCTGTAGCGTTATTATTAGATTCAAGTTTCTTTCGATTATAATTAAACCTCTTCGAAAAATTTTCACTAAGTATTCATTTCGGAGGGGGAAGAAAATTAGGGCACGCTTTTCTTAAGAGATTATACCAGAGTCAGTCGTTAAAGTAATAAAGCTAACAATTATTTGTTATGCATCATGCTTGATAGTAGAGTGAGTCACTATACTTTTGGAGATGAAAATTTCGCGTGATTTGTCCCAATCTCATTTCGTGATTGTTCGCTGATTTGTGAACCTTTAAAAAATTTTTATTTTAGGATTATAAATTTTTTAAGTAATGTAGAATGCATTTTAGTTTTTAAGAAAAAAGTATTAAAAAGAATGTTATTGATATAATTATTGAACACTAGTCAAGAGGTCATTTAATTTTAAAAATAATTTAATTCCCTCTTTTTCGAAATTATTATCATTTGCAGTTTTTGGAAAATTCTTAGGTCTATTCTTTGATATTTTTGAGAGATTCCGTCAAAATATAACAATTTTCCTTTTTCATAAAATAAAACTGGTTACCCATTTTAAGAACTTTAACAAAAATAAAATAAAAAGCTTATTTTTTGAAAAAAATATATATAGTTATTATTACTTTAAGAACTAATTCAAAAACAAAATAAAACTATTTCTACTGATTATACCTTTTAAAATCAACGAATAATGCGAGGAAGTTGTGAATAATACTACGTAAGCATCAGGGAATAATACTACATAAGCATGATTTTGGTACTCTGCTTTGTCAACATAAGTAAACAAGCAGAAATCTCCTTTTCCTATGCTTAAGCGAAATAATAATTATAATGCAATTTCTTCTCCGAATTTAATTAATTTTACAATTTGCAAGTTTTTTTTTTTCTTCTTGATAAAAAAAAATTTAGCACTTTAGGCACAGTGCACATTAATAATAAAAAAAAAAAAAAAAAAAAAAACGGACTATCCTGAATAACTTATGATCTAATAATTGTATCCTCACGTTTTAGTACTCATTCTTAATGGTTCCAAGGGATGACCTCCAATATGCTAATTAATTAGTGCAGACCATACGAAATCAGGCACGAAAACTGTCTTTCTCTGAATAAACATACCTTTTTCAATGGATTCGGATTTCTGATTCCCAAACTAGGGTCCCCATGGTTTGTTGAGGAGAGCGATTCAAAGTTTGGACCTGTTTAAGTTAATTTTACTTTTAGCATATTTCGCCATATCTTGAAAACTTTTTAAGCGGATTAAAAAAAATTTACACACAATTATAAAAAATTTTTACCTAAAGATAATTCTAATTTTTTATTATTTTATTTAAATAAAATAATAAAAAAATTTAATTATCTTTAGGAATTTCCATTGTAAAGTATAAAATTTTTTACGTCATTTTTAAATATGTAATTTTTCATAGCAAAAGAAAAAAATTGAGCGAAATAGGTCGAATAGTTTCTGAAAAATTAAATTTTAAATATAAGATTTCTTAAAACCACTCTTGAATGTTATAAGCAAACATTTGTAAATCGGAAACTTTTTCCTTCCTGTTGATGCTTTCGTTACTTTTAAACTTGCATAAATTGATCGATTCTCGCATCAAAACGAACTCAATCAAAAAACTTTTACTTTTCAATAAAACTAACATAAATTTTTATTATCAAAACTGTCTATAAATTAACTAGAGATATTGGGTTTTCTAAAGAATATCAAGAACCTTTGCCTGAATTTAAAATCTGGGTGAAAGATGTTATTTGTCTCCCAGTTATATCTAAAAAATAAATAAAACTGATTTTTGTAGTTTTGAGAGAAAAAAACCTCAAATGCCCTTTGTTATTCAAAAACTGAAGCTATTCGTTGACTTTAAAGGTGAAGTAAAATATGTAAATATTAAGCCCTTTATAGTAGAAAATTATTGTAAGAATGAAATTTTTATTATGGGTTATGGAAAATGATTTTTATTTAAATCTTCATTGAAAGCACGTGTCAAAACAACATTGAGAACCGACTTTATTGTACGTTTGTAAAATATATATTGCAAAATATATAATTATTACGAAATATATTTATTACAGATATTTAAATAAATATTTCACTAAGTTCTTTAATAATAAAGTTACTTAGTGTACTTACACAGATGCAAAAGTTTACATTTGCGTTGTTATGATCTTTAAATTTGTTTTATTGATTAGAATTACAAGAGTAAACTCAAACGCTTAAAAGAAAACCTTTAATTACAAATTTAGTAGATACACCAAAAACTTTTGAATGTATTTGTAGCATTCGTGTTAACAATTCTAATAGAATTTCGTGAATATTTTATTAAAATTTTTATCTGTCAAATTTTGAGATTTTTTTTATGCTTTAAAGCATATAGTACTTAACTTATAAGCTGAATTTTAAGTTTCAATTCAATGTACTATAGTTTTTCTCCTTAAAAAAATGGACGTGGTATTTATGCTTCTGGGCGCTAAATTTAATTCGATTTCGTGATTTAAATAAAGTTTTCAATTCATTTTGTGAAAAATATTGTTAATAACAACAGTGTTTATAGTTACTGAAACTTAAACAAATATTATTGAATGAAAAGTTGTGAGAAGCCCGTGAGTATTTTTTGAGACACCATTTCGTTTAGAGACGCATGTGGATGAACGAGCTTTTCTTCATCAGGTTGTTAAACGTGATTTTACATTTCATAAAACATTGTCATACAACTACTTGGTATAGATGAGGGGTTTTTCTCCCAAATCACATAGTATTATTATTCTACATTTGGTGTCTTTAGTACATGAGCGTCTCAGGGATTCAATTTAAAATTTCATAAAAAAAAATAATAATAATAATAAGTAAATAAATAAATAAAAAATGAGCTTCACAAAATTAAGATACACGTCACAATAGCTCTTTAAATTTCACAAAAAGGAAACACAATTCTTATGTATGCTAAATATTTGCAAAAAGTGATTATTTTTATCACTCTCTCGTTTTTAACTGGGATGAATTTAAATCGATGATGATTCTTTCAAATTTTCTTTATTTGTTTGAAATAGTGAGGGGAACTTTTAGAGATTAATTATTGAGGTGGACATATATGCACTGTCCCTCGTCAACGATAGCCATGCTTTAGTAGTTTTTCTAAACATTCATTAAAAAATATTGCTTTGACTTTTGTCCCTGTTCATTTTGAATGTAAAATACTTTTAATTATTTAAAGATAACCAGCATTCTCCAACTAAACATGTTATTCAAATCTTTAACTTGCCTTGCCACTTTGTAATTGCTTGTGCCCTTGTAGGAAAAACTAAAGACATGCCTTGAATCTCAATGACAAAAAAACTCATATGAACAATGTTACCCAAAGTTTAAAAGGGTGTAAACATCTCACTCTTTAAATCACGACTATCACTTTAAACCCAATCTCAGTGTGAACTTACAATTGAAAAGGTCTTCTCAACCATTCTTTTTCACTTGAACTCTTCCCCTTAAGCCAGTCCCTCTTCGTGTCATTCTGCAATATCTTCTTTTTTTTAACTTCATTCACCGCTAATGCTCTAAATGTGTATAAGTCAGCATGCGCCGGTAATTACTTAAACTTTTCTCCTATCATTACAGTTGTTGGCCTTTTTGCTATCTTCTTTTGCTGGAGGCGACACCAATCCATCAAACTCGGGGTGTAATCTTTGTAAATGGTAGGGATTTCGTTTGGAGGAGGGAGGCATCTCCAAGATATGACTTTAACCTCGACTTTTTGCAATTTTTTTTTATTCCTCTAAGTGCAAAGTAGATTTCCTTGTAATGTTTTGCCGAATTGCAGGGAAATATTCGAGAATTGTTTAATTTTTTATTTAATGACTCTTGGGGAAAAGATATGATGTAAAACTTAAAAGAATCTGTTTCGTTGAGGCTGGAAAAGAATTTTACGATTAGCAAAAATCTAGCTTTTATGGCCAAGTAGAAATAATAATTGGACGAGTGGAAGTTGTTCAAATTTTTATCGTTCATAATTTTTTTAGTCCAATTTTCAGTAATAGAAGTTATTAATTTCTGTATTTACCTTATAATTATTTCTCATACAATATGATTTCAATGTAATATATTTTGGTTATATATCAATACGAGTTCTAAATTTTCTGTTAGTATCAAAGTATATGAAATTTTTGTAATCACATTTTTTTTTTAAATATAATTTTCCAACTTTGCACAAAAAAACCTATTGTTGCAAAGCATTCATAGCCAAAAGGAAATAATTTTCTGTTGATTGGTAGAAATCGTCCATACTTATCGTTTGTATAAATTTGTATCATAACTTGCTCGATAACTATTTACCCTACTGGTATCATTTCAAAATGGTTTATTTTGTTTAGATTTATAGGCGTTCTAAATTGTAGTGTCGAAGTTTATAACAATTCTAAATTGAAATTTTCTGTAAGAAACGTGTTAAAACATAGTTCACGAATTTTTCACTACTTTTTGCTATGAAATTTTCTAAACAAGTAAACATAATGATCTTTTTTTTGTTTGTTATAACTAGCCACCTTTGTAACTTTTCAAAATTATCTTGTACAACATGTAAACTTTAATGGCAATTAAGCCGAATGCACACCACAACTGTACTAATCCTTCAACACATTCATTACTTCATGTAAACTAACACATTCATTAGTACATGTAAACTAACACATTCATTAGTTTTAAACAATATATTAACAAATTTTTTTTTCTCACAAATAAGCTGTTGCCCGCAGCTTTGCCCACACGGAGCTATTTTAATTTTAATTATGAATATTTTCAAGGGCTGCTCGTGATGTATTGTCAATGTATTGAATTTAAATAATAATATAAAACCTGCCCAGCAGCCATTAAATCCCACAAACCACCGTAAATATGTATAAGTTAGAAACATTTCAGCAGGGTAGAAGATGTATTAAAATTATTTTAATTTCTGACGGGAGATAAGATAAAAAATATTTCTCTTAAACTTATGGTTCAATATAGTCTACATTTTTTAACAGTATTGTTAAATTATGTTTAAACGGAATTTTAGGAGATTCAGGAACAAGCACTAGTTAGCCCAAAAATATATCCGTTCTAGTTTAATTTTAGTATCGTTTAATCGCGTTTAAAAAGTAAGATTCCAGATATTTCTCCAGTAAGGATATTGCAACATTCTCTGCCTATTACTTCAAGAGAAAAATTACAATAACAAGTCTAGAGTTCTTTGTGTATTTTCCTTAAAACCCGTCTTGGGCATCCATTCATCTAAAACCCCTCGACAAATTAATGAGCCCCAAAAATAAAGGCTGGGCAGAAATATAGGTGAAATTTATTAAGAACCACATTACCCCATCCTTAACAGTCAATGTTTATGTATGTATCCATCAAATGCTCACAAAGAGACATGAATCTAGTATGACCAATAGAGTATCATTAAGCTTTACTGGCTGATAATACCAGTTTAGATTATCTCGATTCCCGCCTTCTACCAAAGCATTTTTTTTTTCTTGTTAAGTTTTGTATCGTTATGGGTTAATGCATTAAAAAATCCGTAGGCGCGCCTGCATATATATTTTGCGAAGGTTCAGAAGCACCGGTGTTTGTCGCGTTAATATATACGGTTAAGGAAGGTCTATATTCTTTTTTTAATCTTTTGGTGATGTATGAGATTTAGGCTTGGCATATTAGATATGAAAAGATACATAGTGGTTTGAAGTAAAAAAAAGAAAAGCCACACATTTCATTAATTTTTTTTTCTTTAATGCAATGTGAAGTAACGCAGTATAGTTACTTATAGAATCGATGTTTTATTTATGGGTTTATGCAGATACAGGAGAAATAAAATTACGATGTAACTTCAGCTTCTTTTTTTGCTATTATTGCAACATCTTTTTTTTTTTATATATATATAGTTATCATTCCATTTCTAACTTATGAATTGAATATGTTAAACTATGTATTTCATTTACATTATCAGGTTATGCGATATTCTTTTAAATAATAATGTAATTAACTTTTTAAAAAAAACTAATGCCTATAAGATGGAGATAAATAAATGTAAATAAATGTTCGATTAGTTTATTTTCAAACTATTTTAAAATTCGGTAAAAAATAAAAACTAGGCTTTACTATTATGAAGGATAAAAACCTTGTCAAGGGGATAATTAAGATATGGTTAAGCCAACGTTAAAGTTCACAAATCGATGTTATCGAGTTTTCGATGAATCGAGTTCTGATGTCACATTGGAACATCATCTTCAGTGCAAAATACAGAAAAACGGCGATCAAAAACATAACAAATTAGCAGTGTGAAGTAAATATAATTTGAAACTGAACCAGTCAATTAGAAAGAGAAAGTCAAAACAAATGAAATAACGTCAATAATTCTACAATTAAGTTCCGATTCTTTATTTTTAATTTCCCCTGTCTGTTTTTTTGTCAGCTTTGCGTTTGACTCCAACTTTTTTATTGACTAATTCAGTTTTAAATTTTATTAACTGCACATTGTTCATTTGTAATGTTTTTCATCACCGCTATTTTTCTGTATTTCGCATTTCTGTAATTCCAATATAGTATCGGAAATTGTATGCTATTTTGAACTACCGAATAATAATATAATAATTTATGAATTTTAACATTGGTTTAACGTTATCTTAATTATCTCCTTCATAAAGTTTTTGTCCCTTATGACAATAAAGCCTAGTTTCTATTTTTTAAAACTAATTTTAAAATTGAAAATAAACTAATTCCGATCTTTATTTCAATTTATACATATTCATATTGTATGCGAGCTTTTATTTTTTCTATACGTGAACAAAATATAAAGGAATTCCTTTTTTTAATTTTATTATCCCATTTGCGATCTCCAAATTATAAAAATGCAAATTCTATAATGTGTATTTTCTTAATTTATAATTTCAAAAATGTTTTTTTTTAATGAAAAATTAAAAAGAAGTTTTTTTATAGTTAACTCAGACATAAACTAAAATATAAAAAAATGACTTAAATATTTTATTTGATCTTTTTCTTAAGTTTACTAAAAAATATACGATCAGTTTACTTTTTAAACTTTTTTCGCGCATATCCTGTGCTGTTTTTTGTATTTTCTTTTTAGAATGTTCAACATATTCTGTAAGTTGACACTATTTTTGTAACAAGAATAAAACTATAAATTGTATGATTTAGATTTTTATGGCACTATTGTGTCTAAAATACCTACTATTTATCTTCACTTAGCATTTACCGTTTACTTTTTTCAAGGTAAACAGATCTCAAGGTACTACAGTGATCTTTATTCTTCTTTTATTTTTATTTTCTGTTCAGTTTAGTTTATTAAATCGTGTGATTTCACTATCTTGATTGCTTAATATCATTTAAATTTTTCTTCTGTATAGTTCCGTATTCTGCATAGCCATGAAACGTTGTACTGAAATCAGTCCAAGCTTTTTAATTAGAAACTGTAATGTACATCCTGTTGCTTTTTTTCAAACTTACTGTACAAGAAAGCTTAAAATATCAAATAGCCGACTCTAAAAAAGTTTCTAATCTACTCCATAGTGCATATAATATTTCTTATTCAGATATTTATTAAAAAAATATATAAAATTTTTTGTCTTTGCAAAACCATTTCATTAAATGCACCTGTGCCCTTTAACCTTCCAACTATGGTTTGATTTATACCACAGAATTATACAGCGTCCACGGCAGATATAGTCAAACCATTATTACACTCGGAATCAAAGTACAGCTACGGCTTCCTAATTTGACATAACTTATTATACATGAATAAGCAAGTATCAAACATCATCTACCACACCCGTTTCGAACATCTTGATATCCGTCATCGCGTATTATCCGGAATTGGAGGCTTCCAGACCGAAATCCTTGATTATTTCATTGTTGCGAAATCAGATGCGACGGTATCCCCCATACCTTGAATACCCGCTATTAAGAAAAATCTAGCAACTCAGGCTCGTCGGTAATTGATTGTAAGGTTGGGCACAAGTCAACATGATAGCCAAAGTTGCCTTTTTTTTTTTTTTTTTTTTTTTTTTTAGCTGACAGTGTAAGCGGCTTATGGTTTATATATTGCCATGACAGAAAAGATCATCGATTTTGGGAATGAGGAAAGCAAATCTATTTGCATCATTTATTATTGGATTCATTAATAACTGTAGCAAAGGTATACGCGTATTAAAACAATTTGACGGTATCCAGTTCAGTTGTATGAATTAAATTAAATGAGATCATTTGTAATGGAAAAAAATGAAAAAGCTGGCTGTAACATTTGCCGCTAGCAGTTCCTTGAACAAATTGTAATCTCATAATTAATTGCTGTTTAAGTAATAATTCCTATTCTATTAAATAAATCGAGACTTGAAAAATTTAGATGGCTTTTGTTTGTTCTCCATTTAAATATCTGGAGCATTGTGTGAGTAATGGAATGACATTTGAACTTATAACCAGCCTATTTCATTGAATACATTGAATATTCTGAACACTACAATATGAGTGTTTTCCATTCACCTATTTTTAAAAAATACTTTTTATTTTATGGTAGATTAGAAAATAGTTGTTGATCGAAAATGGGCAACTACAAGCTATGGCTATAGTTGGCTAGTAACTTCATGACTATAGTTGATTGGGTCAATCAGTTATTTGGGAAAGGAACATATATTTATGAAATTCGATGACTTTTTTTTTTTTTTCGTATGAATATCTGGAGCATTTCCTGAGTAATGAAATGACATTTGAACTTATATCCAGTATATTTCGTTGAATATATTAAATACTCTACATTTACAGTTGGACTAACATTAAACACTCCAATAAGAGTATAATTAACATTTACCTTATTTTAAATACTTTTTATTTGAACCATTGTAGTAATAATCGCGAATAGAGAATAATAATTGTTCAAAAAGGGAAGCTTGGACAACTACGAACTACAAATTGACTATACAGGGATTAAATAACAAAATTATGACTGTAATTGATTAGACTAATCAGTTATATGGATGAAATGAACAAAATAATGAAATCAGATCAAATATTTATAGCAAAAAAAAAGTGAAGCATTCCGTGCGCGCCAAATGTGCACATTTGAACTTTATAAACAACATATTTCCTAAGTTAATCAGTATGCATTAAATATTTCACATTTAAAGTTCGATTAACATGGAATAACTCTCTAACAGCATAACATGTTTGACTTTCATCTTTATTTGAACTATATAAGTTATATTATCGAAGCCTTATCGCTTAGAAAATAATTGAATTGTTCAAAAACGTAAGTTTAAGAACTAGATAATCCACTTTACATAATGTATAAGATACCATAGGTGTAGTTTTTGGGTGTTATTAATCAGTCATTTAAAATGTTATGAATATAGGAACTCATTAATTATATATTCTAAATTATGACAATATTAATTTCCAAAGTTTTAAAACCTTTCACTAGCTGTTTGCCTATGAAGTGATATTTTTTTTTAATTACTATTATTCTGTTTAAAGAATTTATGTCAATTTGCCATAGTAAATGCTTTCTCATTTTCAATTATTTTATCATTTTCAACCTATGAAATTCAGTGATAAAGTCAAAACCTCAAATGAAAGCAGTTAAATTGTCATAGACAGCCCAAACTGATTTTTCAATGAAAAGGTGATTTAATTTTCGTAATTAAACCACGCTATGTTAATTAAAGTTATGTTCGTTAAAACGCTTTACGCAATTCGTTTCAATAGTTGTTGTCATCGTAGAACTAAGAATGGAGAAAAACATGGTCAAAATTTTTAAACGGTGTTTAGATATTTTTTCCTGCTCATGTTTTTCATTTAAGTGGACTCTTAACGTGTTAAAATTGGTCGAAATCCAATCGATCCAACAATTTAAATGTCAATTAATATCGTCATTAGTTCTAATTTTTATACTAAATCAATTGCGAAAAATTAAATCTGCCATTCAGCATATTTAATTAAAAATTAAAATAAACTCGATTGAAAATTAAATTCAGTTTTCATTTGGATAAGAAAAAGCTCCTTGCAATATAATAATAACCCTCATTCTTAAACTTCTTAGTATAGCGTTTTTAAGGGAGTTTTTATAACAAAAAAGCAGGATTTTTGTGTTGACAATAGAATATTTCTGTGTATTAAACTGTTATTTAGTATAACCCAGTAACTTTAAGTATCTCTCTAGAAAAATCTTAAGAACTACTTATGCTCCAAGCCCTTCATATTTTAATTATATTATTTGGATTATATTTTCATTTTCTTTACAGAGTAACCAGTGTTTTGGATTTGGAAGATGACCCAGATGACCAATTCGAAGATGCAATGCAGCTCCTTGAAGCCGATAGCTGTGATTCATCTTATATCATATCACAGAGTAAAGCTGGATTTAAAGACCCTCCCCCCAAAAAAAGGCCATCTCGTTTTTGGCGAATGATGAAAATTGCTGTCCCTGTGCAATTAGCCTTAGTTTTTCTTTACTGCCTAGCTTGTTGCCTTGAACCAAGCTGTTGTGATATGCTCAACAACTTCAATTTTTCTCTATCTTCTCATTTGCGTTATTGGCGAGGTCCACCACCGGTGTGAAAACCATATTGAAAACAGTGTTCAGTAGGCACAATTGAACTACGTTCAAAACCGTCCAAATTTGTCTTTAATTCTTCTTGTTTATTTTTTTCTTCTTTGTGAATTTAAATTATTAATTTTACTTTAAGTTGTTTCGTTGCATATCTTTATTTCGTTATTTAGTTGCGTTAACAGTTATTCAGAGTGTGAAATGAAATGTAATAAATTTATCTAATTTAAGTGACGTTAAAATGATTAAAAAAAAACACCTATTAAGTTTATTTCGAGATTAATTTTCGTACAAATATTTTTGCTTTTAGAAATATTTTATAAATATTTATTTTTATCCCCAAAAAGAAAAAAAAATCACTTTTCATCACAAATAAACTTTTTATAACAGAATTATGTTTAATACCTTAATTCATTTCATTCTTTATGATAATTTTTTTAGACAAATTTAAAATTTATTAAAATAATTTAATTTTTTTTTAATTGTTCAACAAAAATGGAAAATTTTGGCATTTAATTTTTTTTAAATATTATTCCAGATTATTTCCATTATTTAGGAATTGCGAAATAATAGATTATCGCACATTTATGACTACATATTTCACAAAATTTTTTATGGCTGTTTTTTATGGCTGTTACATGTTTTATTAAAATATATTTCAATATGCATTATTGGCTTCATGTCATTAAACAATAAACTATTAAACTGATTTTTTTTTTTAAATCTTTCACTGCAAACATTAATATTAGTAAATTTCAAGTATTTATAAAATGTAGGTATCTTAAATATTTTTTCAGTAATTTGTTAAAAGCTATACAAAAAAGGGTCGCTTATGCCATATTATTCAGCATATCTATAATTTTTATTCTATTTCACAATATTTTAAGCATTATCTTTTCCCAGGTTCTTAATATATTAATTATTAAAATAACATCCCATTTTTTAGAAAAAATTAACAGATTAAAAATTAAATGAGTTGTTTTTTATTTTTTTATTTTCAATGCGAGTTATCTTTTGGAGGAATTTTGAGTGTTTCAAAACATAGCCAGATCCTTAATATTCGTCAAAAATCGCCCCTCTTTTTGCTAAGTAATGTTTTTATTGTAACAGTGTACAGGAATATGATTACTACAGATATAAATATGGAATTTCTTTAAGAATTAAGTAAGTATTAGATATTTGTATTTTATGTTTTAAACATTACTTAGTAGCTGCTTATGGTGTTGGAACTCGGTAGAACTGTTACTTTCGTTTGTAGTTACCCCTATCGCTTACTAACATTGCATTAGATAAGTGAGGTAGATTCTTGTCTGTAGATGCTTTGCTTAATTATTAAAATAATTATTGCAAGAGCATGACAAAATTTTTGAGAAATTTTAATTTTTTTTCAAGCACATTCCTTTGAATTTTCTTGATTGATAATTATTTTATTAAGATTAAATTTTTTTTTCTCAAATTACCGAATTCATTATTTAACTAAGTTTTTTTCTACAATATTTGAATTGCTTTAAATGTTGCAAAATATTTCTTTTAATTTACTATTTTAAGATTTAAAGTATGATTTGTTTGGAATCCACCGTTTATGATAAGAGTATTTTTTTTAAATGTCTCAATGATTTGTATTTAAAAATTACAGTATCACAACTAATCCTTTTTTTCTTACGAAGTTATTTATTTCTTTTATCCATTTTATTCACCCTTTTTTTTTAAAAAAAATATACGTTTGAGTTTTATTTTAAATAATATATACTTATTTCAGTTGTTTTGACTTAAAACTTTGATGAATTTTTCTTTCCGCATATTTTAATTTGTTGAAACACACAATCAAATATTTCGGTTCTTAATTTAATACTTCTATTATATTAGTAATACTCTATTTATCCAGTTCAAATATTTATATTTCAATCAAATAGTTATTTATTGTTAAAAACTACTGATAATTTTTTAAAAATACAGTAAATAAAAATATTTTTTCAAATATTTTTTTTTTCCTCTGCAGTTTTAAGAGAATTCAGTATTTAAAAACTTGCCACTTTCTTAATTTCTAACGTAACAAAGAAGTTCTAACATTTTATAAATATTCTATTTTGCTTTTATTTAATATTTTATCATGAAATCTTAGCTTTGATTTTATTTCACTTTTTTAAGCATAACACATGAAACGCATTTACAAATTTAAAAATATTTTAAAATACGTGCACTTTTGAATATATAACGTTCAATTTTGATCCAGCAATTTTCACTACTCTAAAACCATTACAATATATGTGATAATTCATTTTTTACATCATGTATAAATTATTACAACATATTAATATTATCATCAGTTTGAGATACGTTTACTTTCCACGAAATGCGAGAATTTTATTTTATTTTTTCTATTCACATCTGCACTGTATAGTACTGAAATTCAATGTACAGTCATATTTGAATACTCATCTGATACTGAATTTCTAGTCATTTCATATGTATAAATCACAAAAACATCAAAAATAAATTCTTATTACGACATTTACTCATATTTAAATGAATTATTTACTAAATACACACATAATGTGCTTTATTTTTGTTTCATGGTTATGCTTTGCAAAATATTATATACTTATGTTCATGTCTCATGACAAAGCTTCATTTATATATGTTATATTACATAAAAATGTTTAACAACATTTTGGTGGTGAGTAAAATATTATAGATTTTATGAGCCATATCTTGCTTTCATATAAATATTTTACATCCCATATTTTGTATCGTTTATGTTCTAAATAAAGTATTTACAGGAATTATTGCCTCTCTTAATTTTCTGCTTACTAAAATTAGACACTATTTAGTGATAAATAGACTAATTTTCACTATTCGGGGATAAATAGCCTAATTTACACAATTCAAGGAAGTATAGTCCCGCAGTGATCGTAAAGACATGCGTCTCAGTTGAACACAAAAAACATCGCATGGCATCACTTGCTGCGGTCAGTAAGCGAGTGGGACCATGTTAAGACATTGGTTAAGTACACATAATTGTAAATTAATTTATTAATTAACAATCACTTAATATCTTTAAAATTTTAATTTTGTAAATGCGAGAAAAAGTTAAGTACAATAAATTAATTTGGGAAAAGTAAAATTTTATATTTCATTAGTATTTTTAAATAAATTTAAAATTTTGATACACGAGCGGTAGCTGGTGTAACAAAATTACAAATTTCAAGAAAAAATAAACGTAATATCTGTATAATACAATTATAATCATCGAACAGAAATTTGTGAATCAAAACATTTTCTGACACAAATAAGATTCCGTGATAAGAAACGTGACAATTAAACATTTTGGTGTTGTATCTTAACGAAGTAGTTGTCATTGGAAGGTATTTGAATAATTTTGTACGATTAACTTTAACTACGATTAACTCTAAGTACGATTAACTCTATTCAGCGAAAATAATTAATTTAATATTTGCGACGTACAATTAGAGACATACTTTTTTTTACAATAACGTAAACAGGTGTATCAAAAAAATTTTTGATGCATATTGTACATACGACCCGGAACGGGATAGTTATACATTTTTGTGTTCTAATTTTGCAAAATAGCTGCCACTTTCTGTCTTTAAAATTCATCCTAATATTTAATTGGAGAAAAATAATAAATTCTCTATTTGTGGTACACAATTTTCATACAAGAACAGAAGTTATATCCCGTGATAAGGAATGCTATAATCGCATATTTTCGTGTTCTGACTTTATTAATTAGCTGCCACTGATAATCTTAAAAATTCATCCTAATATTTAAATTAGAGAAAAAATGAATTCTATATTTGTGGACAGAAACTATGATGCCAAATCCTTTTTTGATACAAGTAATATCCCGTGGTAAGGAATGGAGATAATCGCACATTTTCGTGTTCTGACTTTACGAATTAGCCGCCACTCATAATCTTTAAAATTCATCCTAATATTTAATTAAGGTAAAAATGAATTATCATTATTTGTGGCATACATGGACAGAAACTATTATACCAAATCATTTTTGATACAAGTAATATCCCGTGATAAGGAATGGAGATAATCGCACATTTTCGTGTTCTGACTTAACGAATTAGCTGCCACTGATAATCTTTAAAATTCATCCTAATATTTAATCAAAAAAAAAAAAAAAAAAACTCTCTATTTGTTATATACAATTTTTATCCATTAACTGAAGCTAGTATGTTAAAACCTTTTTCGATACAAATAATATTCCGTGAAAATGAATGGTATAATTGCAAATTTTTGAATTTACGAATTAGCTGCCACTGATAATCTTTGAAATACTAATTTTATAACAACGAGTGAAATTCATCTTAACATTTACTCTAATATGGGAAGAAAAAAAAATATCTAAATTTATGATGTGCAATTTTTATACATGAACGGAAACTAGTGCATCAAAACAGTTTTAAATACAAATAATAATTTTCGAGATACTTAAGCATTTTCGAGTTCTAAATTTACGAACTAGCTATCATTGGCAATAAATAAAAATAATCTTCAAATTTCCAATTTTAAGACTACGATTAAAGTTAGATAACGTTTACATAAATAAATAGGAAAAATTCAATCTTATTTTTGAAATTACAATTTTTATACACAAGCGAAACCTTTCGTATAAAACATTTTTCGATGCTAAAGGATCGCGATTTTATTAAAGAATTCATTCATATTAACACAAATAATATGCGTACATAATAGTAATTTAAATGAATATTTATTCAAATTATGTTCCCGTAATAAAAGCACAGTAAAGAATTAGCAGTCACTTATAATCTTTAAAGTTTTAATTTTGTAACAACGAGTAAATTTATACATTCCAATAAAGGAAAAACAAAGTCTTGTTTGTGATAAACTTTTATGCATGAACTGTAAGAAATTCCGGATCGAATTAAGGTTTAACGTCCATAAAATCCCTGTTACCGTAAAATATTATAACGCAATTTTAAATTGGCATTTGTTTATTTAGAGTGGCTCTGCGATTTTACTGTAATTATTACTGTAAAAATTACGGAATATCAGATTTTTTCACGAACGGAAGTTGGGACAATTCTATTTTATGATGAATGCGACATTCCAAATGATATATCGAGTTGACCAATTTCTAAAGAAATAGACATCCCAGATTTTGCTTTCAGTAATTTTTAATCCTTGCGGCCTGCTCCTTGAAGAGTGACACTTTTTTCTTTCTGTGGAAAATGGTTTATTAATCATTTGAAGAGGATTACGTCTGGCAGGTTATAGAAAGAAAAGGAAATTAAAACGATAAGCGGTTGGAGAAAAAATTGGTACTGACTACTTTCTTGAAGCCAAGCGATTTTTTTTTAAAAACAACTTCACTTAACTTTTCTTACCTTGAAATTCGTCTATGTTCTTTATTTTTCCTTGTTTCATTTGAGGCTACTATCTTTGGTTATATCTGTAACAACTCTTCTTATCAATATTTCATAAATGACACAGGAAATCGATTATACCACCATTTCTAGAACTTTAGACAGGGTGCGTAGCGTTTTTAAAAAGTCCTTAAATGTGCTTATTTTCAATTTATGTTTTTTAAAAGCCCTAAAGGGTGCTTTTTCTATTTGGGGTTTGTAAAAAGTGCTTAGTTTTTTATCTTTAAAAAAAAATTTTTTTCTCTGACGTGTCGATTGTCGTTCTAAATCACAAAAAATGCATGATTTTCACAATTTTCTCTGCTATATTTATCAGAAACTAGTTATTTTATCATGATTATGTAAGAATTTGAAAATGTTTTTGAATTTTATTGATTTTATGTTTATAAATTAAGAACTTTAAACGATAGAAAAAAAAAATAATTCTTATTGCTGCACACATCCTAATTATGATTTTTTTTAAAAAAGTGATTAAAGATATTTTTTGAGTGCTCAAAAAGTACTTAAAAGGTATTTATTTTCGCTGAAAAATTTGGATACGCACCTTGTTTAAATTCTCGATCCTTCTTTTTGTTGAATTATAAAGGAACACGGTTTTTAATATTCGCAATTTAACAAAAAAATCAGATACTTCCTTTAGCATTTCGTAATTCGACTGCTAAACTGTGTAAACATTAAAAAGAATATGGCACCTTTATAACTTTAACTATTAATCAAATAACTTTTAATAACTTATTAATTTTTAAAATTTTTTATTTTTAAGTATTAAGATACGATTTTAATGATTCAATGAAATAGTTGGTAATTTACGTTACTAAATCAGGCATGAAAACATATTTTCTTTGAATAAACGTACATTTTTTTGACGTTTCTCGGCTTTTAAAATGATAGAGGGGAAGAGGTAGATGCAAACTGGAAAATATAATCCTAATAGTTTAGGTAAGTGTGCGGTCAAAAGTTTAGGTCTCTAAATATTATTTTTACTTTTTCACGCTGAACAGTCTAAAAACATTCGTATTTTTAAACTTTCCTTTTGGAAGAATTATTTAATTAATTCTGCTCAAATTTTGAATAATATCATTGGGCTGATTTAATAACTTTACCGCACAAATTTTATACTTGAATAATTATAAAATCTTACTGCAGCAATTCAGTTTCATCTGTCAAAAAAATTCGATAATACATAACATCTCAAATCTGCATGCATCATGATTCCCGTAATAATTAAGTTTAAATTCTAATTGCCGAAAAGCAGACATATTAGATGAGTAAAAAAAACGAAGATCATTACAGCAATTAATTTTATTTAAGAATTATTTTTATAAGTTAAATAATCTCATTAAATCTTTTTTCGCCATAACCGCAGAAAAATCCAATTAAATATTTTTTTAAGCTATAAGAATTATTAAGGAAATTCGATTGAAAATTATTCATTATATGAATTCATTAGCATAGAAATTTCCTGTAAAAATCTTCGCTAAGAGACCTAAAATGGCAAACGCGCCCGACCCTGTATTTAAGATGTTCTGCCTTGATCCAATATTAAATTATACTCATGATATCTAAAGAGTTTTTCATATGCTTTCTCTGTTTTTTCTAATTGATACTTTAAGTTGGTCAATAATTTATAACCGATCGGCTTTTATTGAAATTTAAATAATGCTAAGCTTAAGTTTAAATAACCTAGAACAACTACCAAATACTGTAATTATGAATAAGACCTTTTCTATTAATAAAACAACTTTTTATTTATAAATATTTTATTTTCTCAATACAAAGGTTTTATTTATCATCAAAAAATAAGTCTTATTAATCACATCACTAAAACTCATTAATCAAAGATACTTATACGTTAAAAACATTTAATTTGTTCACTTTATAGTCTAATTTCTTTCAATAACCTCTAATTCCATGCGTTCGTTTAATATCTGATTGAATACCCCCCCCCCATAACCCTCAACTAATCACAATTGGCAACACTATATAATAGACTTCGCCCATGTTCAAATGAGCTGAACCTCCCACCATGCCACACCCCGTTATATTGAACAACGATAAAAAGAGAAACAATGAAAATTCTCTGGAAATCAACGCTCTCTTTTAGAATTTATTGCGCACTCATATCGCCAAGCAATTACGCCAAATTAAGAAAACGTTCCGTTGTTATTTAGAATAAGCCTTACTTGACTTCAAGGGAGATTTATTGTTTGAATCACAAAAGACGTAACAGATTTCCGTTTCATTTTTGCTGTGTTCGCTTAGAATCAATAAATCTCAACCGAGAACTACCGATTCGTTTAAAGGTGTGGTCTTTTTTGATTGATAAAAAAAACTGAAAAAACTGAATGGAAACAAAGATGACTAGTTTGATTAATGTGCTATTCTGGTTGATCCAATACCTTATCTGGACTTAGTGCTTTTGGAAAGAGACACGTGACATTTTGCTTCAGTTGATGGTACATACAATTGACTATAACATTAAATGTGTGTCAAGTAAATTAGAGAAAAATAAATGAAGTATGGAATTATATAATATTGAATGTAAACAATGTGGAATGTAATGCAATGTGGTACTATGAAATCTAAAACATTAATAAAATAACGCATTAATAATTAGTGTGTTAGATTTATAGGATATATTTTTAAAAAAATTATCTATTTTAACAATGTATCGTACTCGTTTCAAACGCCTGTGATTTTCTTTGTTTTGGATTGTCAAATGTAAAATAAAAGGCGGGAAACAGTTACTTAATCTTGATTCATAATGCTGCATTTAAAATAAAAATCTTAAAATTGGCAAACCTAGACAACATGTTAAAAATAAAAAGGGAAAATTGGTTAATCGTGAATTACAATATTGTTGCGTGAAAAATTAAATCATAAAATCGATTAATCTTGATTCACAATATTGCTGTGTTAAAATTAAAATCGCTAAATTTATTTAATAAGGGCTGATTTTTCATTAATTAATTTAATTAATTAATTGTTAAATTAATTGTCCAGTTGAATTGTTTGATTGAGTGAGTCTAGTTTGTCTATTCAGATTTTTCTACGTCAGTATTAAAAAAAATCTCCCTGATGTAAACAGGTATAAAAAAAATTTTCTTTCCAATTTAATAGTTCAACTCAGAACTAAGCCCCAGTTCACTCCCTCTCACCATCCCAGATGATTTCTTCGTAATATTTTATTTTATAAATATAACCGACCCCATTTTTGGGGTTTACGACTGTTAATGTACAACTTCGTAGGCTTGTAATTTTGAACCTAATCCAGAAGACAAGGAAACTCTTTGATCAAGTATTGGGAGAAGTTTGCCTTCGTTCGTTCGAACTAACCGGCATTTACGTTACGTGGGGAGAAAAACCACGAAAACCTCCCATGATTAGCCTGACGGCAAAGGGACTCTAACCCATGATCCGTCAACCACTGATGATATTTTACGTCAGCACTGTGATTAGTGCGAGCCGGAAGCGGAATTCGAATCTACCAGCAGTCGCTGGGATTCGAACCCGGTTCACCTCATTGGAAGGCGAACGCTCTATCCCCTGAGCCATCACGGCTCCCATCGCAATAATTATTTCCTGGCATAAAAGCAGTTTTCTTCTACAAAATTTAAAGTTACTTAAAATATATGTACTAAATAGAATTCTGTTTGCTTCCGCTTGTGTCCGTGTCCAAATCTTCTCCTTATGACTCGATAAGATCTATTAGAGAACATAAATAATTTTTCCAAGTATTCATTTTTAAAATATCATATAAAATTAGAAATATATTGTGTTAATAAATTTGGTGAGTTCACAACCTTAATTTAATATTCTCGCTTACTAAACGGATGGATATATTGAATGCATCACATTGAACGAATCTCTTTAATCTTAATTTATAATAGTATATCAATGTAATTTGCACCAAAACATAATAATTGTAAAACGGTTAATAAGATTAGATACTGATACTGATTTAAATGTAGCGCAAAATTCCATTATAAATAATTAAAAAAAATTCTTAGTTTCAAACTCTTAATTTAGAAAGAAATCAAAATCAAAAATTTAATATTAGCAGTAAAAATAAATACCTTTAAATTAGTATCTTAATATATAAAAAAAGTATCTATGTTACCGGCAAAGTATGAAATCCGGCAATGTATAGAATGCCTAGGCATTGTATAGAATGCCTAAAATTAGTCGGCAAAATATGAAAAGATTTATATTTCACACATTGCCTAGGCATTCTATAGAATGCCAAATGCTATTTAGGCAAAGTATGAAATAAACGTCCTGATGGGGTTATTATGTAAATGATGTGCATGTTACTGTGAATGTCCGAAATCGGTGATTGTTGACTTTCACCGGTGAATGTTGACAATGACATAGTCGCTTTAGTGAATGTCTGAAATATTTATTACATCCGATTTTATTTTAATTTATTCGTGGATATTATTACAATTATTCGATATTTTAATACTTACTGACGATAGAAGAAACTTCAGTGTTTGGAGTATCGGGCAAATGTATACCGGGCAGTGGCACTGAACCTTAAAAAAAACATCAGTGCAGGATATACCGGGCAGTGGCACTTGACCTTAAAGAACATCAGTGCAAGGTATACCGGGCAGTGGCACTGAACCTTAAAAAAACATCAGTGTCGGATATACCGGGCAAATGTATAACGGGCAATGGCACTTAAACTAGACCTAGTATAACTAGACCTTTGGTAAATGTCCGAAATATATACAAAGTCTAGTTAAGTGCCACTGACCGGTATACCCTACGCTGATGTTTTTTTAAGGTCAAGTGCCATTGCCCGGTATATATTTGCCCGATACCCCAAACACTGATGTTTCTTCTAATCTATCGTCAGTAAATATTAAAATATTGAATAAATGTAATTATATCCACGAATAAATTAATATCAAATCAGACGTAATAAATATTTCGGACATTCACCAAAGCGACTGTATGATTGTCAACATTCACCGGTAACCACAGATTTCGATCATTCACAGTAACATGCACATCATTTACATAATAGCCTCTTCAGGACGTTTATTTCATACTTTGCCTAAATAGCATTTAGCATTCCATAGAATGCCTAGGCATTCTATACAATGCCTAGGAAAAGTATGTAATAATTCTCACATTTCATACTTTGCCTAAAAACGTCAAGCATTCTATACAATGCCTAGGTATTCTATGCAATGCCGGCGTTTCATACTTTGCCGGTAACATCTATAATAAAACAATAACCTTTATGACTTTTAATAGTTTTGTGCTGATGACAACCAAAACATGGAAATCAATGAGGGGAAACGGGATTCTACTTTATGATTTTTCGGGCAATAAAAACCTCAGCCAACAATGGTAAACTGTGTTAGACCATTATGTTTTCGTATTTTATTAAGAAATATTAAATCTATATTTTGATCATCTGACCAAACTCGATCAGCAATATCTTTAAAATAGAGAGACAATTGAAAAAAGTGGAAATGCTAAGATGTGGTACTACAGTTACATATAAATTATGAAATGTCGTATTAGTGCGATCATGCGATTCAGCTTATAATAATCGTATTTCTGAATTTCCAAGCAAATTAAAACATTTCAATTTTAAGCATCTATATTGTGATTAAAGATTAACCAATTTTGAAATTTTAATTCTAATGCAACGTAATTGTAATTCAAAAATTACCCAATTTTTACGACTTTATTTTTAACGCATAGATTCGTGACACAAGATTAACCAATTTTTGATTTTATTTTTAACACAGCAGTAGTTTGGTTAAAGATTAATTTATTCCTTTCTTTTTAAATCTGTAGATTTGCACATCAAAATCAATCAAATTTATGCTTTTTTTTTTTAAGCTGACACTATTGAGACTCAAGATAAGCGAATTGTTAATGCAGAAATGTTATAGTAATTCAAGATTTATCAAGATCAGATTTTATTTTTAGCGCAAGATAATTTATTTTCAAGAACTATCAAATTCCTATCTAATATATAAGCTAATAATGAATAAGCTGCATTAAAAATAAAGATATATAAAATACATCTTTATTTTCAACACAGCAGTACTGTGATACAAGATAAACCTATTTTCACGCTTTTATTTTTGAATTCAGCATTATTGTACTTCATAAATTAATCAATTTTACGCCTTTCTTTTATAAGCGACTATATTTTGATTCATCAGCCCATTTTTAAAGCAAAAATGTTGTAATTTCCAGATTAAACATTTTTTTAACACTGCAATATTATGATTCAAGATTAAACAATTTTTAACACGTCAATGTTGTGATTCAAGATTAAAAAAATTTTAACACAGCAATAATGTGATTCAAGATTAAACAATTTTTAACGCAGCAATATAGTGATTCAAGATTATAAAATTTTTAACGCAGCAATAATGAGCTGTAAGAACATTAAAAATTTTTTTAACACTAATAACGAGATTCAAGATTTAAACAATTTTACGCTTTTCCTTTATAAGCGCGACTATATTTTGACTCATCAACCCATTTTTAACGCAACAATATTATAATTCAAGATTAAACATTTTTCAACACAGCAATATTATGATTCAAGATTAAACAATTTTTAACACGTCAATGTTGTGATTCAAAATTAAACAATTTTTAACACAGCAATAATGAGATTTAAGAACATTAAAAAAATTTTTAACAGCAATAATGAGATTCAAGATTTAAACAATTTTACGCTTTTCCTTTATAAGCGCGACTATATTTTGACTCATCAACCCATTTTTAACGCAACAATATTATAATTCAAGATTAAACATTTTTCAACACAGCAATATTATGATTCAAGATTAAACAATTTTTAACACGTCAATGTTGTGATTCAAAATTAAACAATTTTTAACACAGCAATAATGAGATTTAAGAACATTAAAAAAATTTTTAACAGCAATAATGAGATTCAAGATTTAAACAATTTTACGCTTTTCCCTTATAAGCGACTATATTTTGACTCATCAACCCATTTTTAACGCAACAATATTGTAATTCAAGATTAATTATTTTTTAACACAGCAATATTATGATTCAAGATTAAACAATTTTTAACACGTCAATGTTGTGATTAGAGATTAAACAATTTTTAATACAGCAATAATGAGATTTAAGAACATTAAAAAATTTTTTAACAGAAATAATGAGATTCATGATTTAAACAATTTTACGCTTTTCCCTTGTAAGCGACTATATTTTGACTCATCAACCCATTTTTAACGCAACAATATTGTAATTCAAGATTAAATATTTTTTAACACAGCAATATTATTATTCAAGATTAAACAACTTTTAACACGTCAATGTTGTGATTCAAGATTAAACAATTTTTAACATTGCAATAATGTGATTCAAGATTAAACAATTTTTAACGCAGCAATATTGTGGTTCAATATTAAACAAGTATTAATACCGCAGCAGTGTGATTCACGATTAAAAACTTATCCTCTTTTTTAAAGCATTGATACCATGATTTAAAACAACCATTCCAAAATTTAATAATTTTTTAAAAGATATATATATATTCAAAATATGTATTTACTCTTCCGATGTGATTTCTGCTCGACTTCCTTAACAAATCTCTCTTAAAATAACAATTGACGTTCGCATCTTCCTCCTGTTGAGCTCAAGACATAAATTACGGCTTCTGCCGCAGATAAAATATGTTTTCTGCCAAGAAAGGGTCAGATGAAAGGGCTCAGTGCCTAATGCAACTACAGTAATGAAACAAGGTGAACAAGCTGACCTGAGCACAGAATTTTCAAATCCAGGGATATGTATCATTGTGAAGGATTACGCTGGACACATTCAACCAGAAAAAAAAAGGGTTGGTTTTGAGTTAAGAAAATAATTTATTTTGTTTATGGATTTTTTTTTTTACGAAATTAATTTTTTTTTGTTTTTTTTCAATTTGTAAAAATTTAATCAAAAAATTCAGATTGCAAACTCCTTGTATACTTATAGGAATTCAGTGGCTAAAAGATGCTCTGACGAGTAATTAGGTCCAGGGACATCTAGTGAGAATAGAGGAAGGCTTTATTTGGATTTAAGAAAATTTACTAAACTTTCATAGGATTACGTTTGTTTTATTTATTTAATTAACAATACTAATTAAACCCCTATTTGTAAAATTTGGAAAAAGTAAATCCAATACACAAACTTATCATTTACAAATTGGAATTCAATTTGAAAACAAGATAGCAAATTATGGCAAGTCCTTTCCGCACAACTCATGTCACCAACGTTCATGTTTCATCCCAGATATCAATTCCTTGAACGCTATCTACAAATTACAAGGCGATTATAATTAAAACTACCCTATTTATATCAGCATTGAATATATTTTGGTTGATGAAACGTGGTATATACTTTTTATGAACCACGAAAAAAAGTAATCTGAAATAAAATAAAAAATACTTCAAATTTCAATCACCAAGTGAAAAAAAAACTAAAACGTTCATATAAGAAAGAATAATGTTATTTGGAGATAAAAAAAGCTTACTAAACCATGGTATATTTTTAATGATACCTAATCATCAATGATCAACCAACAATCTTGAATGAACAAACCCTAGTACAGCAAAACAAAGAAATATGTGGCATAGTAACTATAGTATAATAAACTATAGTATATCATTTTCGTCAAACAAGTGTTTTAAAATTCATCGTAGTTGGTTCTACCACACAATTGATTCTATATTAATTAAATAATAGTACAGCAACATCACTTATTTAGCCGCTTTCGAACCCTTCCTTACAGCACATCTCTAACCCCCCCAGTTTCTTCAAATTTAGCAATAATCTTTAGCAGTTTCTTCCTCTGTCATGTTAGGGCATGATGCAGGATAATATTACGGCACTGACTTATGAATTTTCACTCCATTCTAAATTGTATTATTGTCCCTTCTCGCACATAAAACGCCATCTATCGTTTCAAGAGGGAAATATTTTTATTGCATATTTCGTTTTTCCCGTGGTTTATATAATGCTAAGCCTACATATATAGGCTCTCAAATATTAGTTAGCACGCCATGATATAACGTATATATAAATCCTTTTTTTCTTTTGCATCCATTCACTAGAACAGATGCGATCTTATTCTGAGCACATCTGTCTGGCGTATCCGTCACTACGATTATTAAACATCAAATCACTAGTATATAAGGCATGCTAACTTCATTCAATCTAGAGGTACCGTTTGATAGAAAAAGGTTGGCATTGTCTGATGGTCTTTCCCCACATTGATGTCCTGCGGACGTGATGTGATCACGACTATTTCGATGTATGGTCCACATTGAATAGTTGACTTACTATTTGTGACTACCTCATAGACCTCCTCGCGTTGTTACTTCTCAGTCTCATTTTCAAATCACGGGATCCTGCACACACTCGACTGCTAATAGCAACATAGGAGAGACTACACACACAACCATGAACTTAATATAGCTCTCAAGGTTAATGCTCAAAAACCGGTGACCTTAATCCAGCACTCCCGGTCTTTCACAAATACAGCAACTAGTGGTATCCGTTCATCGAGTTCTACGAACACCTCCTAGAAGAAGGAAGGCCTCACTCAGCACGGATCAATTTAGTAGTCCGATGTGACGAAGTTAACTGCGCAGTTGATGAAAAATAAAAAAAATATCATTACGTTCGGGGTACTAAGCTGCGCAGTGGTTGAAAATACGAAATATGCCATTACGTTTGGACTACTAGAGGATATTTATGGTAACCCGTGCTGAGGCCTGCTCTTATCTAGGAGGTGTTGGTTCTACCTCGATAAAATTCTGACGGGGAAGCATTGCGGCGTAACTGCCACTACGATTATTAAACATCAATTAACTATTATATAAGACATGATAACTTGATTCAATCTTGAGGTACCTTTTGATAGAAGAAGGTTGGCATTGTCTAATGGCCTTTCCCCACCCACAATAACCTTAATTCATTACCAGCCTGTATCACACTAAGCAATATTGAAGAGACAAAGCAAATCGTTTACTGTCATTACAGGGCTGTATATGCAATTTACTTAGTTTCTGGATAAAGCGTCTTTTTAGATTAAAAAAATAAAATATAGTCTTTTATTGCTATCAATTGCAAATTTTATTTGAAAAATAGAAGTCTATTAAACTCTCCCTGTTTATAAGTGATAAAACAAAACAAGTAAAATATCATCGCATCTTCCTTCTTTCATAAATGTCTTAATATACCTACTCTTTTAAGCAGTTTAAGTTTTAAATATGGATTGAACTTTGTACCAAAAAAATCCTTTTCTTAAAATCTAGTTGCCAGCTCCAGCAGAAAATCCTATCTAGGCATTATTACTGTCAACTAAGATTAAGCAGTAAAACCTCTTGATTTATAGACAGATTGCCCGCCCCTGTAACTTATTGACAGTAAAATTTTATAGAAATGGCCTATGCGAGGACCCCCTGCGGAAGAACAGAGGAAAAAAAAGGCGGGAATTGTGGTCAGATTCGCGGTAGTTTGAGATGAGATGAGTTGAGTGAACTTCAGCTTGATTGGAATTTCGAAATTTATTTTGCCCAATAACTCCTACGGTTACTCAAGGATGTGAGTTTATTCTTATAATCAAAATGGCCTGTTACAGATATATAGATATTTGAGTATAGTCATAAATTAGAGGTTTAGTGTTTATTGTCACGGACTCGCGAAAACAGTCTGCGCTATCGTCGGGTTGATGGCTCAAGTTGTTTTTATATTTTTGCTTTGTTATGATCCCTCGCAATTGTTACCGAAGTTATAGGTCTTTAAAATATTTTTGTTGGATTAGTTTTGTGGTTTCTGATTCGGAAATCTTCTATTCAGATTTAATGCGCAATGACCTTTACAATAGGGATGTCCCTTCACTCCTTTTGAAAATATGGCAATGATCAATCAGGCACTACCAATCAGAATGCGTTTCATTTCGAAGTAAAATAGCGTAAACAACTGATTGGCCATTACAACCACAGCATTACCATAATATTAATGATGATAGTCAAGTGATTTAGTTCAGCCCATGGTTTGGACATTTCTATATAGACCAATTTAATGTATGAACATGTTTTGACTGTCTATTTCTCTTTTCCATAATGTCGCTTTCAAGTGACAAGATCATTACCTGATCAAAAATTCTCTCTTTTTTTTAAAATGTTATACTACAGCGGTCATACAAAATTCCCTAGTCACAAACTTTTAATGCAATAACATTCATAAATTTCAAAATAAACACCTCACCTTTCAAGTGGATAGGGCACTTAAGGCAAAAAGATGGTCATATCAAAATCATTAATATGACAGGTAAATTTTTATTATAGGAAGATTAATATTTGTTCTTAAAAATAAGAAATTCAAGCAGATAGAATTTGCCAATCTGTTTACATCGTATATATGTTTGTAAATTTTTTTTTTTTTTTTTTAATCTTGTATTTCTGAAGATACTAAGTGCATCATTTTTATAGATTATAAGAAAGTCACTAATAGACAATAGGACGAAGTCTCAAAATATGCTTTAGAAGTGATATTCGATTTGGAATTTTTAAAGGCCACATAAATGTGTTATCAAGTCAATCTGATACCAATATCTATTATTGAAAAAGGAAAAAAGTTGAAAAATATTATTGTTCCCACATTTTAAAATGCAAATTTTTTTTAGAAGAAAATATAGCAATGAATTTAGAACTATATCATTCAGCCTGTTTACAGTCATTCTTACAGTCATACCTACATTTGTACTTAATAACTAAAAACTAATACTAACTAACTAAGAATCATTGGTATCAATAACGGTTTGGTGACTTTTTCACGGTTCTTCGAAACGGAATAGTCTTTCAAAAGCTTAAATGTTTTTATGATGAGCAGAGTGTGTTTATTATACACAACTGCTAAAATAGAAATGTGTTATGCCAAGAACTCATTTTTCTCAAGTTTTTTCTGCGTTCACATAATACAAGTTTAAAGATATTTCTAAAATCTTGACAAAGTCAAAATAACTAAATGTAATGATATTTTTTGCGATAGAAAAAAATTCTTGAAAATGCCAAAACTACAGGTATAATGATATTTCTTGAGGTAGAAAAAAATCTTGACGAAGTCAAAATAATTGCAAGTGTAAAGATATTCTTGGCGGCACAAAAATAGAGAGTCTTTGTCCGCGCCCTCATTGGCTTTAATTGGCGAGATTGTAGAGCGCCAAGCTTAACTTCCCAGCATTCTTTTCAGTCAATAAAAAATTATTAAACGATACAGTCCACTCTGACTCTATTAGCTCCGACATCTTTGGTCCTTAGCGACCCGGAGCAGAACTAGCCTCAATATGAGCACAATTAATTCATTAACAAATCTTAATCGCCAACGTGGTGCATTAAAAACAAAAATAAACAAATTTCAAAAATTTCTGGAAGAATATGATTCAACGCAGCAAGATGCAAGCGCCGCTGCTATTATCCTGAAAAAGAAACTGAAAGTGGTGATGGAGTTACAAACATCGCTATCTGAACTAATAAAAGCGTATACGCTCCTTCCAGAAGAAACAGATCTCAAAGACAACTTAGATGTAGCTTTAGAGATAGAAGATGAAATCGAAGAAATAGAGGTAAAAATTAATATTTTACTCTCTAAAATTGATAATAATAAACCTAATGAAACGGAATCAAATGCTTCATGTACCAATATATATAAAATTCCTGATTTACCATTACCTTTCTTTTCCGGAAAATATGAAGAATTTCAAAATTTTAAAATTCAATTTAATTCTATTATTGGAAGTTATAAAGAGTTGAGCGACACACAGCGACTGTGCTATCTTAAAAGCTGCCTCAAGGGCGAAGCAAAACGCCTTGAGTCAGCCCAAGATACATTTGAGTCTTTATGGTCTTCCCTTGAAGATAGATACGAAAACAAACGAGCAGTTATCGATTGCCATATTAATAAATTATTAAATTTTTCAAGAGTCCTTGACTCTCCTAATCAGCTCATGCAATTAATCGATAACACTAAATGTAGTTTGCGAGCTCTAAACTTGCTCGAGTTTAAATCAAATGAGCTAACAGATGCACTGATCATGCACATTTTGTTTCAAAAACTCGATCCGGAAATTAGAAAAGGTTTTGAAATGAAATTGTCGAAAAACGAAAAACCAAAATTAGACAATTTTTTAAATTTTTTGGAAGAACGTTCAAGAATTATGCAAGGTCTAAATATTAAAGAGGAAAGAAAGAAGCCCCATTTTAGTTCAAGGCCAAATACAGAGAAAATGTATTTAATTAAATCGAAAGTGAATAAGCCATGTTTACTAGGTTGTTGGGAAAGTCATAATCTTTATAAATGCGATAAATTCAAACGAATGACCGTAAATCAGAGAATTGAAATAGTAAAAACTCATAATTTGTGTTTTGCATGCCTAAATAAGCACTTTCCTAATCCTTGCATGTCAAAATATACTTGCTTTTGTAAAAGCAAAGATCATCATTCTTTACTTCATGAAAATATAAGAAATGAGTCATTTACATTTGATACACCAGTAGAAGAGAAAAGGGAGACAGACATCTTGTCACCCCTCTTCCCTCCTTTCACTCCTTGGAACACTTTGTTTACGAATAAAAACGAAAATGCTAATTGCGTGATTTTAAATACAGCGGTTGTTTATATTAAAGATGGGCAGGGCATATTTAGACCATTAATAGCCACTTTAGATAGCTGTTCAAGTTCGAATTTAATAAGCAGTAGAGCTGCTAATTTATTGGGTTTAAAGAAACAAAAAACAAATGTTCCGATTTCTGGTGTTAATGACTCGTGCATTACAGCTAAATCATTTGTTAGTACCGAGTTAACAAATGAAGAAAATAATAAATCTTATTATTTAGACTTGTTAATAGTTCCAAAAATTGCGGTTCTTCCACCTACATTTGTAAACATATCGAATTTAAGTTTACCTGAAAAAATAAAGCTTGCCGATAACAATTGGAATAAACCTAAACGAATTGATGCGCTTTTAGGAGCGGAATTATTCTTTGAACTATTGGGTACGAATAAAACTACAATTAAAGATTCCCAATTAATATTAATTGAAACGGTTTTTGGTCATGTTGTATCGGGAATTGCGAACAACTTAAAATCTAATTTAGAGAAAATTAACGATTCGTGTTTTTTACTTGTTGAAACCGAAAATCTTGATAAGGCGTTAACTTCCTTTTGGGAAATAGAACACGTAAACGAAATAAAACCATTGGTTGATGACGAATTAAACTATTGTAATGAGCATTTTTTAAATACTCACTACCGAAAAACAGAGGGTAGATACGTGGTTGAATTGCCGATTAAACAACAATATTCAGCTAATATTTCATTAGGTGATTAAAAACAAATTGCGTCTAAGAGATTAAAACAATTATGGAATCGCTTAGATCGTGATCCTAAATTAAAAGAATTGTACATTAGCTTTATTCGCGAGTACGAATCTTTAGGACACATGGAAGAAATTTGCGATGATTCAATTCCGGACGAAGGATATTTTTTACCCCATCATGGTGTATTGCGGCCGTCCAGCACTTCAACTAAATTAAGGGTTGTTTTTGATGGGAGTTGTAAAACTACGAATGGAATGTCCTTAAATGATTTTTTATGTAAAGGCGAAATCATACAGGACGATCTTTTTACAATTATGGTTCGTTTTAGAAAACATATTTTCGCATTTACGGCCGATATAAATAAAATGTTTCGACAAATCGAAATAAATCCGTTGCAAACTAAGTATCAAAAAATTTTGTGGAAAGAGGGGAGGGAGGAACCTCTCAAGGTGTACAGTTTGAAAACCGTTACCTATGGTTGTGCATCCAGTCCCTATCTTGCTACAAGAGTTCTGCATCAAATTGCAACCGATGAAGAAAAGGATTTTCCTAATGCCTCCAAGGTTTTAATGAACGATTTTTATATCGATGACTGCCTTTCGGGGTCAAGCAGTATTGAGGAATTTAATGAACTAAGACAACAACTAACTAAGCTCCTTCAAAAGGGACAAATGAACTTACATAAATGGCGTTCCAATGCCATTGATACTTCAACGGAATCATCTCTATCTTTTCCCTTCAAACAAGATTGTGCAGATACTACCATAAAAACTCTGGGAATACTGTGGAATAGTAGTAAGGATACTTTTCACTTCAATGTCACAGCAGCTTTAAGCTCGAATTACACTAAACGTGAAGTGCTAAGCCAAATTGCTAAAATCTTTGACCCATTGGGCCTACTTGGTCCTGTTATCTGCAGTGCTAAAATATTCATGCAGCAACTGTGGCTTTTAAAATGTGAATGGAACGAAATGATTCCACCTCACGTTTACCAAAAATGGGACAATTTTTTACGATCTCTTTCTTACTTAGAAACTTTGCATATCCCAAGATGCATTATGATCCTGGAACCAACGATTATTCGTCTTCATGGCTTTGCAGACGCCAGTGAAAAGGCCTACGGTGCCTGCATCTACATACAAACTGTTTCCAATTCCAATGTGCCTTCCAGTCAGCTAATCTGCAGCAAAAGCAGAGTGGCTCCTATTAAGACCATAAGTATCCCCAGACTTGAACTTTCAGCTTGCTTACTATTGTGTCAACTCGTGCATCGAGTTATTTCATCTCTAAAAATTAAAATTGCTCAAGTCATCTTGTACTCCGATTCCACGATCGCTTTAGCTTGGATCAAGACCTCACCCCATCTCCTTAAGACTTTCGTCTGCAATCGAGTGGTACAAATACAAGAACTGACCAAGGACTTTTGCTGGAAACACATTGCATCAGAATTTAACCCGGCAGATGCCTTGTCCAGAGGTCAAGATGCCTTTGTTTTTTCAACCAATAAGCTTTGGTGGGAAGGCCCTATGTTCCTGAGCGAGAACATAATTAAAAACAATGAACCTGAACTAGATTTAATTCTTGATTGTGAACCTTTTCAGAAAGAGCTGAAACCAGTTCTGCTAGTGACTTCAATCACCAGCAATGACTTTATTGATGACCTTTTAAATCTTTCAAATAATTACATGAAACTAATAAGAATTTTAGCATTTATTTTTAGGTTTCTTTCAAATTGTAGAAATGTTAATAAATTTAGGGGTCCTCTCAATGTAAAAGAATTAGATAAAGCCAGAAATGTTATTATAAAACAGGTGCAAGGTGAGTACTTTGTTGCAGACATCTCAGCCTTAAAAAAATGTAAGCCTGTTCCTGTAAATAGTAAATTGAAATTTTTGAATCCATTTTTAGATCAGGATGGGTTGCTTAGAGTTGGTGGTCGGTTGACCAATTCTAATTTAAATTATAATTCTGTTCATCAAATATTTTGGATTAAATATCGTAACCAGAGAAAGGGGTTATATAATAAAGTATATGTAGCTATTTTCATATGTATGGTCACTAAGGCTGTACATTTTGAATTATTATCTGATTTAACAACTAGTGCTTTAATAGCTACACTTAAACGGTTTTTTGCCCGCAGAGGTAAAAGTTGTACTATATCTTGTGACAATGCGTCCAATTTTGTTGGCGCTTCGGCTGAGATAAGCAAATTCTTAAAGTCTTTAAATGCTAAAAAGGATAATTTATCTGGTTTGCTTTCATCGGAGCAAGTACTGTGGAAATTTCTACCCCCTCGTTAACCAAATTTTGGCGGATTATGGGAGAGAGGAGTCGGACAATTCAAATATCACCTTAAAAGAACCATTGGTTCTACAAAATTAACATTAGAAGAATTTCTAACTATAACTATTCAAATAGAAGGTATTCTTAATTCCCGTCCTCTTTCTCCTTTGTCATCTGATCCAGAAAATTATGAAATTTTAACTCCTGGACATTTTTTAATTGGAAGAGCAATTAATGCTCTTCCTGAGCAAAATTTGATTGATTTTAAAGAAAACTTGCTTAACCGATGGCAGAAAACTCAAAAAATTGTTCAAACAATATGGAAAAATTGGTGTAACTCTTATCTCAGTCATTTACAACAAAGATCAAAATGGTTGTTTCAAAAACAAAATGTTAAACCAGGTATGATGGTTCTGGTAAAAGAAAGCAATTTACCTATATGTAAATGGGTTATAGGTCGAATTTCTGAAATTATCACCGGTAAGGATGATAATGTTCGTGTAGTGTTCGTACGCACACCTCATGGAATTTTCAAAAGAAGCATTTCAAATATTGCTGTATTACCAATTGTTAACAATACTTAAATTTATATGTAGAATTCAAAATGTGAAAAAAATAATTGTATTAATATTGCTTAAATTTGTATTTTTATTATTGTTATTTTTATGATTATTGAAACATTCAATGTCAGAATATTTCAATGGGGGCCGGGATGTCCGCGCCCTCATTGGCTTTAATTGGCGAGATTGTAGAGCGCCAAGCTTAACTTCCCAGCATTCTTTTCAGTCAATAAAAAATTATTAAACGATACAGTCCACTCTGACTCTATTAGCTCCGACAGTCTTGACAAAACTATTTCAATTAATTTTTTTTATTTTTCGCCGGGACAAAAAGCCCGGACAATACGACTACAAGTGGAAAGATATTTTTTGTAGTACAAAACAAAATTTTGACGAAGTCAACAAAACTTCCAAGTGTAAGCCTATTTTTTGAGGAACAAAAAAAAAATCTTGACAAAATCAGAAAGACTACAAGTGTAAAGATATTTTTTTGCAGTACAAAAAAAAGTCTTTGCTACATCCAAATAATAACTATAAGTTCAAAGATATTTCTTGCGGTAAAAAAAAATAGTGACGAATTCGAAAAAGCTACTAGCGAAAAAATATTTTTTGAGGTACAAAAAAAATTATAACTAAGTCAAAACTACTGCAAGTGTAAAGATATTGTTTTTGTAAAGAAAAAATCTTCACAAAGTCACAACATCTACGAGACAAAAAAAAAAAATCTGGTAATAAAAAAATTTTCTGACATGGTATTACCATCAAGTATAAATAATTTTTTCCCCGCCCTGTATCATTAAAAGCATTATACATTTTTTTTCTTTTTTTATCTTACAAATTTTAATTTATTCAGCATTGTAAATCTCAAAGAATAAAAGTAGCATGCAATAATTAACTACTAATGAAGCTTAGACAAACTTTCTCAATTTTATTTTACATCCATAAACTGTTTTAGTGAAATAAAACAACGATAACGTAATTAATCATCTTAACTACCTCTGTTCTCATAAACCATAAAGTTTTATTTTCACGAAAATACTATTGTAAAGAAGGAAAAAAAATTTTTTTTTATTGTTCATTATATATTAATATGCTTTTAGAAAATAAATTATCGGATTCATAAATAATATTAATATATAAATTAATTCATATTCTCGGAATTAATGGCAGTTCAACCTACTGCGTGTGACGCATATATTACGGATGCATGAAAATAGGGAGCGGCCAGAAAAAAATATTTTCTTCAATGATTAGTTAGTTAGTGGTGTATGACGCACGAGTTGTATAAATTTCTTATGCAGCATGGATAATAAGGCTAGTATTTTAAATAAATAAGATTTACTTAAGACGCTATAACGGTTAGTTAAATGCTGTTAGATACACTGAATGTCAATTTATTTACAAAAACATTTATTTCGTAGAAGAGAAACTATTTAGATACTTAATTTCGGCGTTTAAAGGGTGTATTCTAGAAAAGTTTTCTTTTTCTTTTTTTCGATAATTAGAATTCTTCATTCTAAACTCTTTTAGGAATTTCTTTTAAAGTTGACTCTTACTTATAAATATCATGTTAATTTTGCTCCTCCCCATTTAAACAAAAAAAAATAAATTAGATTAGATAAAAATTTCATAGTTTTGATATTTGATTAAGTTATAGAGGATTTTTTTATGCAATAGCGAGATTTTTCTTATGAAAAAAACAAATCCTTCATAACTTTTGATCTTATTATGGTATTTTTATGTACCACAGCTTGATCTGATTGTTTCTAGAGCCAAAAAGTATGCTAATTAATTAGCGCCGATGATACTTAAAGTTATGAAATCGCCCACAAAATCGGAAATTCTCTGAATATATAATACATATTACTTTGATAATACATATATTTTGAATATATAATATATAATATATACCATACGTCCAATCCTACTAAAAAAAGTTTGTTTAATCAGAGAAAGTGAATTTTTTTGAGTCTGATTTTATCACTTAAAATATAGTTTTAATACCGTTATTCAAAATTTTGTTTAGTTCTATTAAGTTATTTTGTTAGTTCTATTAGTGGCGCCAACTATGTTAACTGTTGGCGCCACTATACAATTTCTTGTACATCATAATTGTAAGCGCCATCTGTAGTCAGTTGTAAAAAACACCTTTTCTTATTGCGCAGCGCAGTTAGCGCACCCGCAAATTGGCAAATAAAGCATTTCAATTTTACACTCCGCTTCATAAAACAATTTCGTGTTTTCAATCAAAAAATGCTCCATCATGTTCCATTAGCCGAAAAATCATACGTTGGCAAAATTATTTTATATACTATTTTAATTTGAATTGGAAAAAAAGGAGTAGAAATAAAATCTCAAATGCGATGCACATGCTATCCTTTTAAAAACTAAGCTCCTTCTATGAAATATATTTAAATAGAAGAATGATAAGAAATATGACCAAAATACATCAGAAGTTGGCAGAAAAAGTAATTAGTTGGCGTGCTAGAAGCCAGTTTTTCAGTTAATTCGTGACTCGTGCTTTAGTAATTCCTGGACGGCAAGCTGAAATATTCTTTTCGTTATTAAGGAAAAAGTCGAAATCTTTATTAGGCCGTTAATTATCCACAAGAGCTTAGAAAAATAAAGTTTTTTTTTATTTGTTAGTTTTTGCCTAAGTGGGAAAAGTATGAATTATTACTTCTTTTTGTTACATTATTACAGATAAGCTTTTTTTTTTTTTTTTTTTGCCGTAACTAAAACAAAGTAAACTGAAAAACTAAATGGCTGTTGGATTCGGATGTGTGAAATTGCTAGAAGGGAAAATGAACATTTTTCGTTATAAATTAAGCCTCTTCTTCAAGAGCTTTGTCGTCATATGTAATAAGATTTTTTTTAAACAAATATTATACCCTTTTTTAACTTTTGTGAGCTTGTAACAATTGTCGCTGTTAGGTTAAAATTTATGCTAATCAGGTAAATGATGAAGAAAAAAACTTTGTGAAAATGAAAAACATTTGTGATCTAATTAGTAAAAATTTTTAAAACATATTCTCCACCGTTGCATTTTCAGGGAATTATTTTCATATAGCTAGAACAATCTAGCAAAATTCGCGATTTTTTTTTAAATGTTTAATAATTTTTAAAATATTTAAACCAGTGTTTCGCACTAAAATCCAAATAATTCTTTACGACGTGATGGTATAAAAAATTAGAGCTTTGGTCAGAGTATAAGACAATTCAATTAGCTTTTATAATTTTTTTTTTTTTTTCAATAAAAAAATTCTTTCTATGTCGGTGATTTTTTTCTCCAAATAATTTAATAACTTCGTAACTATTTAAACTGTTTCACTAGTTTTAAACTACAAGCAGGAAAATAACATGCGTAGTTCAAAAAATTGAACTTTTGTTTCAAATTTAGAACACTCAAATAGTGACTTTCTTATTTTTCTTGTAGAAAAAAAACTTCGAAAAGCACTCTAAGCATTGTGAAAAAGTAGAAAGCAATAGGATTTTTTCTACAAAAGTTTTTTTAAATTAGTTTTAAACGAAAAAAATGTAAATGCGCTGATGCACGTGGTACGCACTACATAGCGCAGCTAATAGAGACATAACTGAATCAAAAGAAGCTTCTTGTTTAGTTTTCAATGTCAACATTTGACTCCTTCTTCGTAGCCCGTGGAAGGTGGTGTCATTTGAAGGCGAAGAAGATAGGAGCAAATATTTACATTTTGTCTTTACATTCGGTTAACAGTTAAGGTACATCACAAAATGAAAGAAATCATTGTATTTCGGAAATTTGCTTTCGATGCATAAAATTTACGTTAATCGTTAGTGAAATCGATCTTTTAACAGTTTTCTTTTTAGTTAGGTATAGTTAGTTATCTTTTTAAAGATCTTAGCAAATAGGGCACGAAAGGCAACAAATTTAATAACATATTTGAACCAGTTTGGAGTCATTGTTATATTTGAATCAGTATATTAAACACATCATGAAGTATTTTTATTCTTAGTAACACAAATTATAACGTGAAAACAAGTTTGAAATTTCCAAACTACAACAATCAAACAATAGCATAATACTCTACCATAAGAACAAATTCAATATTATCAACATACTAAAAAAAATCTAAAAGAGTATTAAAATTTGTATTTTCCTAATATGGTGGATTTTAATAGAAAATTTAAATTCGGAAAAGAAGGTTCGTGTATATATCGATTTAAAATTTAAACTTACACAAGTTGATATTTTTGTTCATTATCTAGGGAAAAAAAACACATTAAAAGAAAAAGAAAACTTATTTTTTCAAAACTTATTGTGGCAATTTAAATCTAATATATACTGAAATTTTCTTAGACACGTAAGTAATGTTAAAAATTCCCTTAAAACTAATATCTTATTTATTAAATGTTAAACTTTTAAAAAATAGGTTGCAGAAAAATATAAATGCATGGTGATTACTAATCTAGTGATTACTAAGCATAATCTAGATAATAACAAGCCAGGAATGTAATATTATATATGTGAATATTTACATATTATTAACAAGCTAGAAAAAGCAAACGAATTAAATAACAACAACAAAAAAACGCAATTCGATATCTTGTTTACAATAATAAAGCAACAAAAGGAGTTTAACAGCATGAGAACGCATCAGTAGCAGATGGTTGGCTATTAAAAATCTCTTTTCATTTGTAAGAATTAAAGAAAAATACAAAGAAGTGGCTATATATTTACTCATTATTAGTAAAAAAAAAAAAAGATTCTAATATCCTTATATAATCCCAATCAATTAAAAAAAAACTCATTACAATCTATTTAAAATTTCCGGAAATTTGATTCTTTTTCTGCTTATGTCAAGTAATTGTTTTAGCAGCGTCATCTGGTGGGTGGTAGAAGAACAACATTTAATTAATCACGAAAATGCTTTTTTATTAACACGCAGCATCGTGGAATCATTAAAAAAAAAAATGAAAATCATTTTCATAGGTATAATAATTTTCAAAGTAACTCTGTCTCTCGAATTATATCTGTAAGAAAGAAAGTTGAAAAGAAAAGGAAAGAAAAGTAATTAACTTGCGGGGTGGTGCTGAGCACGCTAAGATCTTTTAAGACCTGCTATATTTTATACGCTATTAACCTTTGATCTTTTACCAAGTGCTCTCTGAACAGAAGGTTTGTTACACTTTACCTGCTTTTTTAAGAAATTAAATAGAAGCAAGAGATTCTTCAAAGAAAGTGTAGCGCGTTACATTTGTTATACAGGAGTTTTATAATTTTCAAATCGTTTCTTTATCAATGAACAGAACTGCTCGTTACACTCCTTTTTAAGAAATTCACTACTTTATGAGAATTATATCCACTGTGCATGATTTTTCTTCCCATTACCGCCCTTGAACAGTTATCCCAATTTTGGGTTTGACAACTACGTAGCCTTGTAATTTTGAACCCAATCCAGAAGACAAGTGAACTCCCTAAATTTAGTATTAAAAATTTGCCTTTGTGGAGGATTTTTTGATGGAACTAACTCGCATTTGTTGTGTTGGAAGAGGAAAACCATGAAAACCTCCCACAGTTAGCTGAAGGGGACTCCTACTTATGATCCGTCTACTACTGAAGATATTTTAAGTCAGCACTGTGGCTGGTGCGAGCCGGATGTGAAATTCATATCGAACAGCTAACAATGGAACTTGATCCCGGGTCACCTGAATGGGACGCGAGAGCTCTATCCCCTCAGCCACGGCTCTATCTGCCAGATATAATACTTCAACGTGATTCAAATTTAATTAAATATTTTAATTTTTTTTCAAAGTATTTAAAAAGCAACGTATATCAAAGCATTTATTGTATGTATATTTAAGTATATCAAAGCATTTATGATATGTATATTTAAGTATATCAAAGCATTTATCAATGATTTACATAGCCAACAAACAGTGCACAATGAATTTCTAAAGGAATGAAAACAGCAAAGATCTAGCCACAGTTTACTACTCAACAATTTAAACAATGTCCTTCATACATTCAAACTGACATCGAACAAGGACAAGGCAGAGAGAGACAGCAGCAATTACCACTCATCCACAAATACCCCCCGTCGAGAACCACCTTGTTACCCAAGCTTGATGGACACAAATCTTTTATCCAATATTGCCCCACTGCCATTTCTCTAAAATGTCCAATCCGATTCGTCAAAACGAAAACTATTCCATTATTTTTGCCCAAGCCATCAACAAGATTCAATTTTTAGAAGGGAAAAAAAAAAAAAAAAAAAAGGATTTCAGGTGAGGACCTACTCTCTGTCAAAGTATGGGTCAGTTTTTCTTTTTTATTCCATCCTGATTTACTAGGATGCCACTCCATGGATTCTTTAGATGCAAGGATGGATCTCAATCATTATCCATCATCCGATGGACAGCAATCGCGTAGACCTCTAATAGACGTTCAATTCTAGAACAATGCAAGCTTTTGTGTTAGGGCGAAGATTTCGTTTAGATGGTTTTTACCGACGAGTTATCTTTTCACTTTATTTTGAAGATTGGCTTCTTGGGAGGATAAAAGGAAAGAAAATTGCCATTTCTTGTTTTGTTTATTTTTATCAAATCAGTTTTTTTTTTATCAGTTATAAGAGGCTAAAAAAATGAGTTTGTTTGCGAAAGAGTCATTTCTTCGGGTGTTAGAATTCGAACATTTTGGGTTGTTGTGTTGGGTTTCGAGCATTTAAAGAAGATAGATTGTGATTGAAAGTGTGAATGCGTAGAAATAGTGAATTGGAAATTATATGTTTAGAGGGTGCAAGTTGTTATAGATAAAAAAAATTCTCTCTAACAATTTTGAAACTACATTAGAATTTCAATTATTTTGTACAATTACGAATTTTTTTAAGTGAATTTTATTTAGTTTTAATTCATACCAATACATTTTATTTTATAACTAGTTTGAACAGCCATATCATTCTTGGATTTACGATTATCAATATTCAACTCCGAAGTTTTGTAAATTTTGAACCCAACCCAAAAAGGTAAGAGAACTCTTAGATGAATCATTGAGACAAACAAATTTTCGTGGAGGACTTTTTGCTTTCCATGGAGGGGAAAACCACTACCCGTGGTTAACCTGGCGACAAGAAGATTCCAAATGATAATGAATGTGTGAATGATGATGTGACTGTGATGATGACCCCGGAAAAACAAGAATAAGCGCACCCCTCTGCCTTAAAATAGGTTCGTCAGTATTGGTCAGTGGCATAAGACAACGTAATATTAATAATACCCGTTTACATCGTTTTTGAAACAAGCAGATTCCAGCGTCTGTCGTTCACAAAATTCTATCGACATTTAAAAAACCATTTAAATTAATTTGTTTTGAGAGGTGCTAATAATGCTAATAATGAAGGAAAAGTGGATTCGTTACAGTGTGGGTAAAAGGCCTCTAGCAATAGGCTTGATGTATATGGATCAGTTGATAAAAATGTTAAAACTTGGTGTTATCGGTTCAAGAAATGGTTGCAGAAGTTGAAGAAGTGCAAAGTGATACCGATGAAGAAAGAAATTAACACAACCAATTGTAGCAAGTATTTGCGAAAGCCTCTCAGTCTTTAAAGCAATGAAGAGCATTTTTTATTCGCATGAACGTTCAGTAAATGAACAGCAATCTGTAAAAAATGTCGTAAATTCATTGAAAGAATGAGAACTAAAACTCACAAATACTTAAAAAAACAAAAATCCAGATATCTATTTATCTTTCTTTTACATCGTCTATTTTTGCAGGAGGTACATAATTTTTCAACTAAACTTTTTATACGTAATGTATAAATTTATTTATACATAATGCATCATAAATTTTTTATACGTAATGAATTAATTTTCGATTATTTTTAAGTCATTATTTGATATTTCAAGTTGGCCTGCATTCATTATTTTCCAGGATCTAGTTCATAATGAATGATCCCAGGTGAAACAATCGATTGAGGCTCTGAAGTATCCCCATAATATACCAAATTATCAGTAATTTGTTCACAAAACTGAATGTCACCATATACCAAATGATCAGCAATTCATTCCTAAAACCGAATGTCACCATAATATACCAAATGATCAGTGATTCATTCCCTAAATTGAATGTCAATATAATGTACCAAATGATCAACGATTCGTTCCCTAAATTGATTTGTCACTATAATACCAAATGATCAGCGATTCGTTCCCTAAATTTAATGTCACTATAAGGTACCAAATTATCAATTATCTTAGATGTCCTTGAATATCTTTAAAGAAACAATCAGTGTCTATTTATGAAGCATCATCCATAGTCACTGGAAGCTTTTTTTAGCGATTTAATTTATAACTTTGTATATATTTATGATACACCTGTATACATACTTCTGCTTTATGTACTTTTACATTTATTTCTGTTTTCTGGTAAAATAAAAAAAACCGAACTTTCCAATTAAGAAAAATTTACAAAAACAGCACTAGGCTTTGTTATTTTAAACGCACCACATTGATAATAAATAATACCTAATCATTTTCTAAACATTAAATGTTATATTCAAAACAATGATTGCCATAACCCTAGCAACAAAATAACTCGGGCTCCCACCCTCAGTAGATCAATATTCACGAATCTCGACTCAATAAGGGTTCAAAGGACCGTTATTTGTCCGATATTGGTCCTATATAGAATTATCCGATTTACCCGATATTTTTCAGCCACTTTACAACCAGTATATGCCCTATATAGAATTGTCAGATTCACCTGATATTTTATATTCATTTCTCAGCCAATATAGGCTATATATTGGTCCCATAAAGGCCGATATTGGCCCTATATAGGACCCATATTAAAGAAATCTAGACTTCCCAATATTGGTCCCTCGGTGCATGTTCATATAGGACCCATATTGAGCCAATTTTGAGCCAAACTGGAGTCGAGATTAAATTGTTGCTAGGGAAGTTGCCATATTATTAATTCTCATAGTTTCACATTGTCAACATTCTCAGGGTGGTCGTAACCAAATAAAAAACAAATGTTAACGTATCTACCTAGCTCGTTGACCGTGCATATCCAATTAGCGGCTTTCTCACGACGTAATGTCTTCCTAACCCATTCTTAACCTAATGACACTACAAAATGAAAAGAATGAAATAAAAAAGAGAGAAACCGTTCCCTAAACTGAATGTCACCATAATATACCAAATTATGAGCAATCATAGCTGTCCTTGAATAGCTCTAAAGAAAGGAAAGAGCAGTATCATCAATAGCCAATGAAAGTTCTCAGCGATTTGGCGAGAGAAAAAAAAAGTCTTTGGTATCTAAAAGGCTTAATGACACTTCCTTTCAAGATGGTGGTTTAATAAATAACCCTCAAGGGTTTCCGTTCTTTTGCTTATTTTATCTTCCTAAAGTGCAAATGAGTTGAATGTTTTCACTTGACCACAGGGGACGGGATAAAAATTGGAAACATTTGACTTTTAGATTTTTTAAATATTTTTTAGTCTGTGTTCAATTTTTTTAATATCTTCTGGACTATGTTCGTATGCTGATTTGAAATTTTTTCTTTTATTTAAATTTAAAAAAAAAAAAAGTCAAATTTTGAAATTAAAGGAATTTTAATTATATCGGTAAACAAATCTGTGTTGGTCAAGAAAACAAGAAAATGAAGTTTAGGTTTTTTTTTTTTTTTTTAATCTAAAAATATTTTTTTTTTTTTAAATTTAAAAAAAATTTTTTTTTCATCAATTGCATATTTTGAAACCTCATACTATGGCGTACATGTGGGCGAAATAATTTTGCTCGGAAATTATTTGCTATAGATGAAAAACGCGATGATCAGACCGTCCGTTCCGCGTCGTCGAGGGCTCATGGATGGAGCAGGAGGGAATATATGGTCATTATACGAAGACAGCTCAAAGGGCAGTTTCCCGGAAATATGTGTTGGTACAAACTTTTTTATAAATATTAATAAACTTTCAATAGATTTTTTTTTATTTTTAAATTGCTCCTATTCACTAGTTACCCATTATCTTATACATTTCAATATTTAGTTAATACATCCAGTTACGCATGATCGATATATTTTTTATTATAATATATATTTGACATATTATAATAGAAAATTTTAAAAAAAATTACTCATAATTCACTAGTTACCCCAAGATATTTTCCATTGTATACATTGCAAAAAAAAAACTGATATATTGCAAAAAAAAAAATTTTACAAATTCCTCCTATTCACTAGTTACCCATGATCTGATATATTTCAATATTTAGTAAATACATCTAATTACCCATGATCTATATAATTTCTATTATAATATATCTGATATATTATAATAGAAAATTTAAAAAAAAATTTACTCTTATTCCATAGTTACCCATGATCTGATATATTAAATGTCTGTTATAATTCAAATCAGTACTTCTTTTAGCAACACAAGACTCAAAATGCTTATAGCTAATTTTTGGTCATACATAAATTTGGGACTCAAAAGTTTACACACCTTTCGTTGTAACTCAAAAATGCACAACAAATATATAGTTTCATGCAATGCTTGGCTAAATATTAACTTTAAATTTCCTTATATTTAAGATTTTTTATTGGATAGCATCCTCTTTTTAAAAGAAAATATTCATTTTATAGTAGAAAATTTCTTTTATAGTGCAAAATAATTAGTACAAGTGATACTATTTTCTCCAAAATTTATCATATTTTTGTAGCAGTTTAAATATCTATTCTTCATGAAGAATATATCAATATATGAATATATCAACAAGTGATACTACAACAATATATGTGATAGTATTTTCTCCGAAATTTATCCTATTTCTTTAATTGTGGACATATATTCTTTATGAAGAAAATATTTCATTAAGCAGTTTTGTTTTTAAAAATATATATGTATATCGTTTATTGTTTATTGAAATTACATACATTTGCTGACTTGTGTGCTCAATATAGGCTTATAAGTCATTGTCAAGTAGAAAATACAGATAGAACAATTCAGAGAAAGACATCACAAAGAATACATCCAGGGTTACGGCGGGATTCGAACCCGCTACCTCCACGCTTAACAGAGCGTTTTGACCGGCGATACCACTCGGCCAGGGAGGCCACTATATGTATATCTATTTTTAAAAACGTCTCTAATGCATCAGCAAGTTTCAACCTCATTCAATAAGATACCAACCTCATTACGGATAATCACCCCCATTATCATACAGATAATCACCCTCATATCTTATATTTTAAGAAAAAGGTATTTGAAAAAAATTGTAGTGAAATATTTTTAAAAAATAGTCATAATTTATGCAAATTGTGTAATTTATACTTAAAACACTAGAAAGACTGAAACTTGGTATATACCTATATTGTCCAAAAGCAGTCAAAATGATTGGATTGTGAAAGAAATAACTAATGTGTAACGAAAATGTTTGTTTAAAATTTTATAATGTTTGTTTAAAATTAATTGTTTATATTTTTTATATTATTTACAGTTATATAACAAATTATTAGTAAATATTAGCAATAAAAAGAAATTATATGTTGTACAAAAAGTCACAAAATTCTAAGAAATTGTGTCATTATATACATCATTGTTTTTCTAATTGAAATTAAAAAGCAGTCAAAATGACTTCCTCAGGCAATTTAGTGTCAAACATTAGCGTAACTTTATTTTTTACTCTTTAAAAGTTAGGAAAGATTTTCCTTCAGTTTAATCATGATTGTCGACATACGAGTCATACTTTTACAATATTAAAAAAAAAAAATTGCAGGAAGATTTTTTATTTAATTATAACTGATTATTGGTGATTTATTTTTGTAAAAAGGATGTTCATTACATTTCTTTGTTAATAATTTAAGTTATAGGAATAAAAGCCATGACTTAAATTTGACTCATTAAGATATAGCGAACCAGATTTTACTAGTGGGCTAAAATCAGTTTCTAAAATGAACCCATATCTTCCAATTTCTTGCAGTGTTGAGCTTTCTTCGGCAAAAGTTCCTTCATGATCATTTCTCTCAATATCATGTTCGATTTTCCATTTCTTGATCATTTCCTACCGTCCAATCACATCCGCCATTTTTCCAGTTTGCCTTAATCTCGAGTTATTCGACTAGAATCTCAATGAAGAGTAGAAGAACGGAAGTGGACGAAATATAATGACAACCGATAAACTTAACGTTTATAAAAAGGACTCCGTTACTCAAAAAGAAAAGAAAAAGGTTTCATTTTTGTTCTATTTTATCTTCTGCGCTTTCCCATCTTCTATCACCGTCAGCCCTTTTTAACTGTCGCATAATTGCCTGGCGTGCCAGGCAGGTGATAGAACATCATGTCATTTCTTTTTTATTCTGTTCCTTGTGGTGAAGAGGTTTTGCCTGTTAAAAATATACCACCTGGTACGAGTGTCAACAAGTATGTGAAAGAAAAATAAAATAGAATTTTAAAACAGGCACATTTGAATTCGAATTTTCCATTAGAATTTTACAGTTAACCACATAAATGTTCGTGTTTCGAATGCCAGCTGTTGTTTTTCTTACACTAACCACAAGAATATGAATCATATCTATTATTATGCTAAAGTTTTGTATAAAATTCCTGTAATATCTAATAATTTAAAACATTCTGAAACCATATTTGCAAAAATAAGAGACAAATTGTATAATTATTAGGCATTTTAAGAAGCAATTCAGAATCAGGTTAAGTATTTTTAGATGTTACCTAACACTATGAATGTTATCTTGACGCGTGCTTGTTTATGATTGGTTGGTGGTTCGCTTAAAACATAGGTAGTTTTCTTAAAATAATTAACTATATTATATATCCGTTTCGTCGTGAGTTGCTAGTCTTAAGATGTTATGTGGTCATTTGCTTTCTGGCTAATATAATGCGGTATGACTCAGACTTTAAGAATCAATCTCTTTTTTTTAAAAAACCTTAATAAAATTCCTGCTTTAAAAATTATTTAATCTTTGGAAAAATTTTTTATTCCATTCATTTTATAACTTTCTAATATACTTTTTCGTATTTTGTTTTTATGTTTTTTCGTTAAATAGCGCGGTGGAATTATAAATGAGCAAAAATAATTATAATTTACTAATATAATTATAATTTGTTAAATAATTATAATTTGTTAAATAATTATAATTTGTTTAAAATAACAATAATTTATTTCCTAATATAAACTCAAAAACAATTTCATTAAAAAATAATTATAATTATTATTCTTTTAGAATTGTATCCTCATAAACATAATAAAAAGAATAATAATTTATTTTTGAACAAAAATACTATGCAAATTATGAAAATTTTGTAAATCGAAACCTCAACATAATTTGTATGTTCAGAAAATTCAAAGGAAAATATTTTAATAAACTAATATTTTCTCGGTATTTATAATAAATATGATAAATATAAGAAAGTTGCTTTTATACCATTGAAAGTATACCTTTGCCCTACCTATTACAATTTAGAGGCCTTTAACGATTTGCTCTGTTTTTTTGGAAATTTCCCTCATGACTGTAGTAGGTCACAATTATAATGCAAGCTTTTATTTCCTTTAAAATTTGCTAACTGAATTAAAACCAGTCAGGAATTAAGTTTTTTTCTTTTTTTTTCATTTAAGAAAATGTAAAACAGGAGAGGGTGTCGTTAAAGTTCCCTGGATAGGAAAATCGCCGTTAGGTATACGAACAGTTAGGCGACAAACATCATTTTGACTTTGGCAACATTCTTCAAAATAGCACCAAGCGTGTTAAGTATACTACTAGGATTTTACCTCCATGTAAAAGGAGAAAAAAAAAAAACATTAATTGATTTAAAAGTACTTACAAAGCTTTATTTTCAATCTGTGATTCGAAACCATGAAACCATTCTTTAAAGTATTTAGCTTGTCATCCAGTTATCGTTTTCGTCGCTGTCAGTTCCTTGCGAAAACATGCACTCAATGGTTTTTTGAAACTTCTGAAGAAAAACATCCGAGTATGAATCTGAAATAGAAAATATCATTTTATAAGTACGAATAGAATATACAGAGGAATTCAGTTTAACTATCACAAATTTGGAAGGGGAAAAGAACGCATTATAGGGATAGAGAATTGCATAGAAACCCATGCCCGGAGTTGTCACCGTATACCATGGGTAGGAACTCCTCATAAAATGAACTGGCTGTTCATGCGCACCTGTAAAAGAACTTTGATTTCCCTAAATTATCCTAGTTTTATAAGCTAATTTTTAGTTTTAAATGATGGCTACAGAGAATCTAAAATATTTTTTGTCGTCTTAAACAGACATAATAAACAGACATAATAAACAAATCTTTGTCTGTAAATGATTGCTACAGAAAATTTTAAATATTTTTTGTCGTTTTAAATAAACACAATAAGCAAATCTTAAGCTGTAAATGGTGACTACAGAAATTTTAAATATTTTTTGTCGTTTTAAATAAACACAATAAGCAAATCTTAAGCTGTAAATGGTGACTACAGAAATTTTAAATATTTTTTGTCGTTTTAAATAAACACAATAAGCAAATCTTAAGCTGTAAATGGTGACTACAGAAATTTTAAATATTTTTTGTCGTTTTAAATAAACACAATAAGCAAATCTTAAGCTGTAAATGGTGACTACAGAAATTTTAAATATTTTTTGTCGTTTTAAATAAACACAATAAGCAAAACTTAAGCTGTAAATGGTGACTACAGAAATTTTAAATATTTTTTGTCGTTTTAAATAAACACAATAAGCAAATCTTAAGCTGTAAATGGTGACTACAGAAATTTTAAATATTTTTTGTCGTTTAAAACAGATATAATAAGCAAACCTTTAGCTGTAAATGGTGGCTACAGAAAATTTTAAATGTTTTTTTTGCCGTCTTAAGGCTACAGTGAACTCTTAAACAGACATAACAAGCAAATCTTTAGCAGTAAATGGTGGCTACAGAGAATTTTAAATATGCTTTGGTTTCTTAATTGGTCATGATAAACAAATCTTCAACTGTAAATAATGACTACAGAAATTTAAAATATTTCTTTTTTATGTCCTTAACGGATATAATAAGCAAATCATAAGCTGTAAATAGTCGCTACAGAAAATTGTAAATATTTTTTCTAGTCTTAAACAGCCATAATAAGCCAATCTTTAGCTGTAAATGATAGCTACAGAAATTTTAAATATGCTTTGATGTCTCAATTAGTCGTGATAAGCAAATATTCAACTGTAAATAATGGCTGCAGAAATATTTGATGTCTTTAACAATCTTAAACCAATTTTTAACTGTAAGCGATGAACTACAGAAATGTTTATTTATGATGTTTTAAATCGCCGAGGATCTTTCAAAAAGTTATTATGAAACACATCGTCCTTTTAATATGAGGGATTATTCACAATAGGGTTGAGGGATGCGATGCACTCAGATACATAATAAACTATCTTCTAATACACTTCAAGGACTTGAAGACGTATGGAATGCAGCAAGCGAGAACGTCACTTGGGACACCCACCACGAAGCCGTCACTCCTCTTCAAAATTCCCAGCGGGTGAGCCGACACTCTTTTCATTATCAAAAACACAAAAAAAATAAAAATCTGTAAAAACTTCAAAAGGTGGATTAAAAGAATCTTTTTAAAATACTCAAGCCAGGGATGGGTTGGCGTACAGCTTGTACCATGGACACACCTGACGGGGAGCTGTCAGATTGGAGTGCCACATCGTCAGTATGGAGGGGGTGGGCAGCCCATTTAGTTACGGTTATGGTTAGCTTCTTTTATTTTTGTTAAATACCTCCCATATTGGAGCTACCAATATGAGCAATCATTTTTTGCTCGGTTTCAAGAAGGTGGCAAAAAATAGAGCTTCCATCATTTTGAGAACTTATAAGCTAATGGAAGTAAAACATAAAAAGAATAATGATCTTTTTAAAAAAAAAAATGATTTGACATTCTGACAGTTTTTTAAAAATGATTTTTAAATATGAGGGTTAAAACTGCGAGCTTCGTTATGTTTTGTAGCTCAGAAATGACGTACATTAATTTACTTCCGGCGTTTCATTTCGATATTTTATTCTTTATTAGTCAAATAAAATCATGCTCAATAAAAAAAAAACTTTTATTTGTCTGTCATAAATTTGTCATATATGTTTCACTAAGATTTTAAAATAATGTTTTTTCGCTTAAAACGGCTTTTAAAAACTTACGATATATTACCATTATTTAAATGAAATTTCTCCTTTTGATACCTTAAATAAGATGCAAAGTAAATTATTATTTACAAAATTAATATTCCAATTCTAATCCATGCGAACCAATATAAACTAATTTCAACTTGTTTGAATGTAAAGATATTTCCTTTGAATTGTTTTTGTCAACCGCCATTAAGAAAGAAAAAAAAAAGTAAAACCTTCCCGCAGCAGTCAGTTGTAGGCCAGGGAGGGGGGTCATGAATGTTAAGGCTCCAAAATTTCGTAACCAATGGCAAGATTGTGGCTATGCTGTCAGCATTACACGCGCCCACCTTTACTACCCAGACAATCTGGTATGCATCGATCTGTATCTAGATGGGATTCAAGCTGCCATTGGGACTCGAACCCCAGTTCTTCACTTTGACAGTCCAGGGCCACTACTCACACATTTACTATAACTGGCGCTTCATATAGCTCGCCATTAAAAATCAAACACCAAGCGTGAACTATTTTATTTCAACATTAATGTGGTAAATGAAAATTTCTAGAGCAAAATGTTTATGAATGAATATTTTAATTAACTATTTCGCAGGTCATAGTTCATTGTTGCAATTATGATCATTCAAGCAATTATGAGTGTTTTAATTTTCTTGGCAACAATAATTATAGGAAACAATACACTATTATTGTTTCCAATGGCATAACAAGGCATGAAAATTAATAAAATTTTTAATTTTTACCAAAGCTTTTAGGTTAAATTAATAATAAAATATCATTCCAATACCATGATGTTTGGTAGTGAAAGTGGTAAAATTTAGAAATTTTATCATGATACCTTAAAGCATGGCATAAACACAATTTATTCGTTTAAATTTACTTTTTAGTTTTGTATTTTTTAATAAATGTGTGGGGGATAAGAACTATATATAATCTAAAAATCCGGAATTTCCGGTAATCCCTTACCATACGAACGGAAAAATTACCAAATAAATAGTTCAAACATCGAATTTTTTGGCCTTATTACCAGAATTCTGTTGTTTGCTTTTCACTTGTAATATTATTACCCTACAAGTACGGTAATTTAAAAAAAAATTTTATTCGTGTCAATCCAATTAGATGATTCTTCCTTTTAATGTCTTCTGTACATATAAAGATAAATGATTTCTTCAGATTTTATATTGATTTTTTTTTTTTTTTTCGATGAAGTAATCGTCGTAAAATAGTATACATTTTACTTTAGAAACCTACCAAACTTATGTCGTCTTTTTGTTTGTTTTTTTTTTTTTTGCTTTTTTTTTTGTTTTAACGTTTATTATTTTTAATCGCGTATCCCTCCCTACCAAAGAATTACATCATTTGAATGCATTATCGCACATTCGAGATGTTTGCTTTCTAGGAAAACTGAATTGTTTGTTAGTAAAAGTGGTAAAATTTGTTAATTTTATCATGATACCTTAAAGTATGGCACAAGCATCACTTATTCGGTTGAATTTACTATTTAGTTTTGAATTATTTACTAAATTTGTAGGTAATAAGAACTTTATATAATTTCGAAAACCTGAATTTTCGGTAACATACGAACAGAAATATTACCAAATAAGTAGTTTAAACATCGAATTTTTTTACTTTATTACCAGAATTACGTTTCTTCTTTTTTTTCTTGTAATATCTTACAAGTACAGTAATTTTACTAGAATTTTTTTTCTTCGTGTGGGATGTATATGCGTTTATCATTATTAATCGCGTATCCCTCCCCAATAAAAAATTACAACATCTTCTGAATGCATAATCGCACATTTAAATTGTTTGTTTTCAAGGATAATTGAAGAGGACTACACCCTATGCTCATCAAAACTTAGAGAGTGTTTGACAAGGTAGCTAGCGCGTATCAGGCAAATACCAACTATAATAGGTAAGGTACTCGGATCTTGAACCCCCTCTTGGGGGTGGCTTAGCCTATCTCGTTCCGGTTTCATGCGGTTATGAATGACAGGGGGATTTTTCTAAAACCACCTTAATTAGGACAGGTAGACTTTACCCCCGGGTCGACACGTGGACGAGGATGACTCGGGATATTTTTTTTTTTTTTCCTCCTTCAGCATTATTTGAAGGAAAATCAAGTTTCATAAAGCAGATTTGGTTTTATTTATTTATTTTGTTCTTAAGTCTATTCTAAATTAATTTGATATTAATGACGTGAATAATCATCATTAATTAGAATAATTTTTGTGTCGAGCTGAATTATTATTAGCTCTCATTAAACTTATCCATTTTTTATCATAGTTCAATAGTAGTATTGGATATTAATTATTAGTTTTATTAGCATTGTTTGCGTATTTCACTAAGTTTGTCCTAAAATATTTATTGACATTGTTTGCATATTCATTAGTTTGTCTTAGAATATTTATAGCACTATAAGTCAAACTAAGTCAAAATAGTAGTATTGAATTTCTATTGTTATAAATTTTTAATGATATAAAATTATTATTAGTTTTAACAAAATTGTTTGCATATGCACCGAGTTGTCCTAAAATATTTTTTATTATTATATTATTTAATTTATTTTTTATATTTATATACTAAATGGCGTTGAGCAGCTGACCTAATTTTGGGTTTACAACTACTAACATTCAACTCCGTACACTAGTAATTTTGAGCCAATCCAGAAGACAAGGAAACTACTGGATCAGTCCCCTCAGAGGTATGATTTGTTGTGGAAATATGGAGGATTTTGAGACTCGACAGATTTAACGTGCATCAGTCACCATTTACCACACGTAGAGTCTTCGACCGGTGGGCATCAAATCCACGACCTCTTGAACATGGGCCCAGTGCCCTACCAACCAGGCTATCCCGGCCCTTATTAGTATTGTTTTATTTTTTTATAACCGTCGTTGAACAGCCGACCCAACTTAATGGGTTTACGGCTACTAATGTTCAACTCCGTAGCCTTGTAATTTTGAACCCAATCCAGAAGACAAGGGAACTCCTGGATCGAGTATTGGGAGAAATTTGCCTTCGTGGAGGACTTTTTGATGGAGCTAACCCGCATTTGCGTTACATGGAGAGGAAGACCACGAGAACTTCCCACGGTTAGCCTGACGGCAAGGGGACTCTAACCCATGATCCGTCTACCACTGAGGATATTTCACGTCAGCACTGTGGTCAGTGCAAGCCGGATGCGGAATTCGTATCGACTGGGATTCGAACCCGGTTCGCCTCATTGAAAGGCGAACGCTCTATCCCCTGAGCCATCGCGGCTCTATTAGTATTGTTTGCAAATACACCAAATTTGTCCAAACCATTTATTGATATAAATAAATCTAAATGTTTACACGCAATAAGTACTTTACACAAATCCGCAATTTTCAGTAGAGCCGCACCAAATTTGATGTAAATACGTTCGAAGACACGGTGAGCGTAACTATTTACCTTAAAACTTTCTCCGCCCCCTGGTTCGCGCTGCACCACAAAGAAAGAGTTATCCATAGGATATGATACACATTTTTATATTATGTAGAATTTGTAGGTTTGCAGCTCACATAAATCAAAAATTAGTTTTAACACACGTTGCTTTGAATTATTTATTTTAAGTTAATTATTTATTACACGTTGAATTATTTATTACACGTTGCTCTGAATTATTATTGCTGATCACAAATAAAATCATTGTTAACACGTTGAATGACATGGGGGTGACTGGTGACCGGCACTGAGTTTGTTCGTAGCGCAACTGGGGTCATCGGTGGCTGGCTCACCATATAAAGTGTTTGCCTCCCAATGAGGTGACACAGGCTCGAACCCCTGGGCTGGCTGATTGATACGAATTCTGCTTCCGGCTCGTACAGACCTATGTTCTGACATAAAATATCAACAGTGGCAGACAGAACATGGGCTAAATTCTCCTGGCCATCTGGCTAACCGTGGGAGATTTTGTGGCTATTCTCTCCATGTAACGCAAATGCGGGTTAGTTTCCATCAAAAAGGCCTCAACGAAAAATAGCTTGCCCAATACTCTATCCAGGTGTTTCTTTACTTTTCGAATTGGGTTCGATATTATAAGGCTACCGAATTGAACGTTGATAGTAGACCTGAAGGCCTCTTAGTAGCCTCTTTTATTCAAACCTAATAAGCCGGTGACCAATACCGATATTGTCCTATTCATTTAATTGCCAATTTTTACTTCTTTTTTTTCACTTGAATTAATATATTTAAAAAAAAAAATTCATATTAGCAACAAATGAATGCAAGCGAAATGGAATATAAAATAATTTTTAAAGAAAACCAGCATTCTTTTTTCAAATGACTTCCAAAAATTAAACGGAAGAAGGTTAAAAGTTAAGAGCTAACACTGTCAAAATTTAAGAGTAGACATTTTAAGTTAAGAGCTAACATTTAGAGTTAAGAGCTGACATTTACAGTTAAGAAGTGACACTGGATTTTTACATTGACAAAGTTCATATCAGAGAGAAATGTACTCAATGAGTGATAGTGAAACTTTCGCACCTGGCCTTTTTTTTTTATCATGACGACATGATGGCGTGGACATTCTTGATTGAGAATGTCCTCCCTTTTCTTAAATGATGCCGTAACAGGAAATTGAAATAGAGTAGATATAAATCATTCACTTTTACACTCATCCTAGAAATCATTCTGATTAGGAGGGGCCGAATGGGCCTCATCAGTCTAGAACGTTAAAATAATTTTTTTTATTCTAAAAGAACGGAATTATGATTGCATAAATGATCTAGATTTTTTTAAACAATGTATATCAGCACCAAAAAAAAAAAAAAAATGATATCAACTACTACCTTTGCATGCACCAAAAGTTCATTTTTTTATTAAAACAGTGTTTGAGTTTATAGGAAAATTATTAGAAACCATCTCCAAGTTCAATCCCTCAATAAAACTGATTTTGATTTTTTTCATACCGTATATTTCTCTTGTGATCAGTCAGATTTTGACAGCATTTTTGCACGTTTTTTTGCATAAATAACAATTTACAACCCCTAATGTGCATATTTTTTGTTTTTATTTTTGATAGACTTCTAAAAACATTTATTTAAGGTAGTTAAAACTGAGCAGCTTGTATACATCTCTTAATTCTTCTTAGCATGTACTCTACGAAACGTTGTTTCGTTATTTATGGTTAAACAGAATGGATTCTGATCAATTATGGACAAGTCCATCTTCCCACAAACGCTCAAGAAGTTAACTATTGAGGGGGCCAGCACAACAGAGTCTCTATAAAATACCCGAACCAATCTCTTAGAATAAATACCAGCAGAATGGCTGGACCTTAACTTATTAGATTGTTGAAGAATTAGCTGTAGCACATGTATTAAATAAACATTGATATTTAGGTATGGTACTTTATTCTAACTACCAAAAATCCGAAATAATGGTCCTAAAGTAAATCAAAACTACACAAGTCCCATATGACGTTCATTAGTGTGAAACAAAATTAGTGAGAAAGTGTAAAAATCTGTATTAGTAAAAAGTGGCTGCAGTACTTAAAACTGGCAGTAAATTTTAAAATATTGTTGATAGTTTCGAATACAGCAATAATAACCACATTCGAATAACCACTTTTAACTAAGATGAAAACAATTTAGGTGTCAACTGATAGTTTTCATGTTGCTGTAATTCAAATTCCGAATGACAACAAAAACATTAAAATAAATTATATGAAATCAAATTTTGCTTATGTTACAGTAATTCTAACCCCCAATGACGATAAACAATTTTAAATGGCAAGAAGTGCTTGAATTCCCACAGCTGTGGTTTAGATCTTCAATAACGAGCTAATGAACTTTGTAAAAATATTAAACAATATGAATTTCTAACAAGTACAAATTAAATTTAATCTACCAAGAAAATTACAAATTTTAACCAAAAATCAAACATAATTACCAATAAATAGTATTCAGGTTCCTGTGATTGATATCCTGACAATTGATATTGACAAAACAACAAGAAAATCAACTTGACACATTTCAAACAAAAGACCTTAGAAAAATATTAACTGGCCACATGAAATATCTAATAGAGAATTAAACGAACTAACTGTAAACCCACAACAGCAATTGTTCACAATAAATAAATAAATACACACAGACTGACAGTGAGTTGGGCACATTCTCAGTATGATGCCATCAGGTCCAACACGAATAGCGCTAACCTGGGCCCCGGAAGGTAAGAGGAAGAGAGGACGACCAAAACTAACCTGGCGCCTAATGAACCTAAAAGAAAGAAATGCTTTCGGATGGCAGTGCTGAGGAAGTGCTAGAGATATAGAGCAGAACAGAAAGGGGTGGCATGCCTTGCTCGTAGCCTCCCTCGTGCGTGGCCCATTCAAACGCAAGGGGAACTAAGTAAATATGATACCGAGATCCCAAATGATGACTAACACTATAAACTCCCTTCGTTCAAAACTTACCATGAAAAAAGTACACTCGTATCCATATTTTTTTTTCTAGTAAACAACAGCATTTGGCGAAAGTAGCAATGAAGATAAAAAAATTCTATAAATTTTAATTTAATACTACCTACTAATAATACTTAATATACATAATATACTGAGACAAATTTATGATCACAAATGACAAAAAATGGTAAAATTTACAGTGTTTCTGGCTCGACGAGAACACCGAAAATCCCCAAATCTTGACCGACGCTCTTTGTTAATGATTTCGGTAAAACTTATAATAAAATATGGTTTTATAATATGAGATAAAATTTGGTAAATGTGGTGAGATCTGCGGTAATTTTATTATGATACCTTAGAGCATGGCATAAAAATCAGTCATTCCGCTAAATTTACTATTTAGTTTCGTATTTTTTACTAAATTTATATTAATAAGAACAATAACTTTGAAAAATATAGTTTTATAATATGCGATAAAATTTGGTAAATGTGGTAAAATTTCGCAATTTTATCATTCCTTAGAGCATGGCATCAAAATAATTCATTCGGGTAAATTTACTTATCAGTTTTGTATTTTTCATAAAATGTGCTGTAATAAGAATTATAGTTTTGAAAACCAGAAATTTCGGCATATGAACGAAAAAATTACAAATTGACTAAATTAAATACCGCATATTTTTGTTTTATCAACCAGAATTACGTTGTTTTTCTACTAGAAATGTCATTACCATACATTACAGTAATTTTACCAGAATTTTTTTCTCTGATTAAGAATAAAGAAAAGAACGATTTTTTACTTTAATTTTAACAAAATCTTAATTAAAAATGCCAAAAAATACTATCCACATTCTTGTGATTGAAATCCCATATGATTACAAACTAATTTATTAATTACCCCCTTCCTTCAAAAGCTATCTTGTCATTCTCAAACGAAACTACACCCATACCTATTTTTCCTCAAGACAACACCAATAATTTGACGAAAAGGAACAATCAGTATGAGAAAAAGTTCGACAGCTAACTTTCATTGAGGGATCAAAGACCCATTGAAAACGCCAGCTGACGAACTTCTTGATATGGCCATTGACTTAAGACAGATTTTAAGGAATACCCCCATTAACACTCACTTAAGAAACAAGCAGATGTGGACCCCATTTAAGATAAATTCCTTCTATCAGATTTTGCCTTGATTTCTTATAAGATGACCTGGATTTAATAACTCGGGAAGGACCTTTCTTTTTTTTTTCTTTGAGAGATGCACCTGGTAAGTTTTATTCAGATTATCATCTGATTGAAAAAGAACAAATTTCATGAATTTTAGGTAAAAAGTGGATTTTTTTTTTATTGATGTTGGAAGATTCTTTGAAAATAAATATATATTTAACAGTAAGGTTTAAAAATATTTTGAGATGTATAGTTTTATTTTTCAAATATATATTGATGAATCGTCTGAAATTATTGTTCAAAAAACTCAAGGAGATTGAAAAGGACTAATATTTAAATTCTTAAATCAACTCCACACAAAATATTCTAATTTATATTTGTCTGAAAAAAAGTAAAATAATCTTTTCAAATTGTACTTTTGCTATTTATTTCTGTCTTTACTTGCACACAAAAAATGACTATGTTTCGCATCAAATAAACCGAAAACAAAAGCCATTGATCCGGGACATCCTGGTTGGTAGGACGTTGGACTTGTGTTGAACGTATTCGTTGTTGTGTTGTTCGTGAGACCGGAAGTTTGAATCTATAAATATATATAAATATATGTAGGGAGAGTGTGAACTAATAGTAGGAATTGAAAAAAAATCAAAATCAAAATAATATTTTCAGAAACCACGTTTTTGTAGTGGAGAATAATAATTAAAAAACAAAAATTTGAAAAACGAAAAACGTAGGGCGCATGAAATGCATAATAGTAACAGTATGTGTGCTCATGAAAATATGTGTATGTATATCTGTAATTGTAGGAGGTCGTGGGTTCGATCCTCGCCGGTCGAAGACTCCCCGTGTAGTAAAATGGTGACTGATGCACGTTAAATCTGTCGAGTCTCAAAGTCCTCCATGTTCCCATAACAAATCAATACCTCTGGGGGTACTGATTCAGGAGTTTCCTTGTCTTCTGGATTGGTTCAAAATTACAAGGCTACGGAGTTGAACATTAGTAGTCGTAAACCCATGAAATTGGGTCGGCTGTTCAACGACGGTTATAAAATAAAATATTCTTGTGTATATGCATGTGTATGTGGATGTGTATGTGGTTGTGCATGTGTATGAGCAAGAGAATGTGTATATGTATGTATATATGTAATGTTATGTATTTCATGCGCCCCACTTTTTTCGTTTTTCAAATATTTGTTTTTTAATTATTATTCTCCACGACAAAAACGTGGTTTCTGAAAATATTATTTTGATTTTGATTTTTTTTCAATTCCTACTATTAGTTCACACTCTCCCTACATATATTTATATATATTTATAGATTCAAACTTCCGGTCTCACGAACAACACAACAACGAATACGTTCAACACAAGTCCAACGTCCTTGGTTCAAAATTACAAGGCTACGGAGTTGAACATTAGTAGTCGTAAACCCATGAAATTGGGTCGGCTTTTCAACGACGGTTATAAAATAAAATATTCTTGTGTATATGCATGTGTATGTGGATGTGTATGTGGTTGTGCATGTGTATGAGCAAGAGAATGTGTATATGTATGTATATATGTAATGTTATGTATTTCATGCGCCCCACTTTTTTCGTTTTTCAAATATTTGTTTTTCAATTATTATTCTCCACGACAAAAACGTGGTTTTTGAAAATATTATTTTGATTTTGATTTTTTTTGTACTCACTTCCAAAATCTCAATTTTTTCACTCACTATACACAAAACTTTTCAACTGACATGTGACACTAATTTGAAATTATCGAATCGACAACAAAAAACAATCGCGAAAATGTTAATTTTTCTTTAATTTAAATTTACTTTGTATGTCTTTTTCTCTTCATTTTCATGCATTGTCATCCAATTCTGAACTATGTGCCAAATTTGAAGTCTGTAGCTAGTCGGGAAGTTAGTTTAAAATCGATTACAAAATTCCATACGAACAGACATAAACGAAGGCAAGTTGATATAAACGTTGTAAAAAAAAAAGGGCGTAGTATGAGACAACTACAAAAATATAAATTTGATGACGTGGGCCACACGTGATACCACCAACTATTGTTTTCTATAGAATTGATCTGACACAGCGAATATAAAATAATTAAATATTTAAATGTCCTCAATAAACTATTTTTTTTTTGTTCAAATAGAGCTATAAGTTAGAAATTATCACTGATGTTATTTTTGAAATGTGTGAAAAATGGAATCGCTTATAGTAAAATATAAAACAATGACAAACGCTTAACCAAATAGAAAATTCCATTTCGTTTTTCGCCCATCCCTATTTAATTAATGAAATAATATTTGAAAAAAAAAACTGTATCATCATCAAGTGCCTTCCCCTACAAGTTTAAAAAAAAAATGTATTTGAACTTGAGTGGATGAATAAAATGTATTTTATGAACGATTGAAAATTTGATCTATATATAGGGAGAGTGTGAACTAATAGTAGGAATTTTAAAAAAATCCATAATGCTTACATATATGTATTTAATTTAATAGGAGATTCCGAAGATGCAATTTTACCGCTAAGTTATGCATGACTGTAATTAACTATACTAAAACGACAAGCTTTAATTGAGGATAAATTTAAATTTTCGTAACGTTAATAGTTATTTATCAACCGAAGCTGTATTTAAAAAAAATCTATGCAATATATGGAAATAAGAAGTTGTCAAAAGATTTGTGACGATTCATTTTTCTTATTATGCCAATAAGTATCATTTTTATACATAATCTTTTATTTATTACATTTTTATCATATTATTACATAAATTATTTATAAAGTTATTAATTTATAATATGAAAATATGTAATTTGATAACATGTTTCCAACGTAAAAAAAAAATCAATAGCAAACCTTTTGGGAATTATTTCCAATGATTAATTAATACCGATCATTAAATTTGATGTGAAAATTATGATTAATTCACATAGATTTGTGATAGTATCAATTTAGCAACCAATGCAAAATTTTGATAATTTTAGGCAAATTGATAGTTAAGAAAGCTTTTTAGACGGCGTTATGGAGTAACATATATATATTAACATAGTAAGATAGCTTAATTGAGTGCGATTTTCGGTTTTTTGTTATAAGGTTAAAATAAAAGGATTGCGTCATATTTGCATCGATATTTTTCTGAGTGGTTCCAATTTGCGATGAGAAAAACTACAAATATTACTCTCATGTTGTTTGTCTCAAATTTTTTTTATAATTATTTAAACCATCGTTGAACAGCTGACCTAATTTTGGGTTCGCAGCTACTAATGCTAAACTCCGTAGCCTTGTAATTTCGAGCCCTATCCAGAAGACAAGGGAACTTCTGGATCAAGTAAACGAACTCATAACTCATGTAAACGAACCGTAATCTGGGTGACCATATTGTTACTTTCTTGAAATTGCAAAGTTATTCATCATTAAGCTTTTAATAGTAGTGCAAAAATATTTTATATATGTTTAAATATGCCCCCATCATCGTGTCACGCAAGAAATTAAATAAATTCTTTGAATATATACTAATTATTCGTAAAATTTACAAAGGTCCGGAAAACAAAAACCTCCACCAACGATCTTCTGATTGGTGTAAGTTTCATCTATTATTGGTGTTAAGATTTAATTACCCCTTTGAAATTGTGCCAGAACACTTTATTCGGTATTTACTTAAAATGAAGTAATCATTCACACAATTTTTGGAGTTTTTTAACACCGAATTCGGATGGGTATATACCCTACAGTTATGATAGGGCAAAATATCACTGAAATTTGTCGCATAATTCAAGATTTTAAAACCAAGGTTTATAACCCAAATATAAGGTCCAAATTAAACCATGCAACATACGAATTACATAGCCCCAAACACGATATAGTACCTATTAAAACTTTACAGTACTGATGTAGCTTTTAATAGGCACTAAGCATATATACTAATAGGTGCTAAAAAAAATTTAATAGCATACTAATAGGTACTAAAATTTTTTTAAGGGTATGGTATACAGTTTTTTTACCTCATTTTAAGGTACGTAATTTTTCATGGCAAAATACGAAATTTTAGCAGAATCGGTTGATTAGTTACTAAAAAAACGAATTTTTTAATATACGACTTTTCTAAAATTAGATTCTCAAAAAAAATTCCCTTTTACCCGCTGTCCGAATTTCAGGATGATAGAAATAACGGTTCTTGAGTCATAAGAGAGGGGCACATATAATTCTTAATTTTATTATCATGGAATTTTTACTGGCTAATGAATCATTCGATTTACTATTCGAAATTTTCAGTTCATTTCTTTTTAAAATTTATCTTTAATGTTTAATCTAAAAGAAGCAATAGCAAATCCTTCTTTTGAGTTCCTTTAAAAACGTGCTTTTCTACCCTTACAGTTTTTTTTTTTTTTTTTCGTAGAACTCATCTTAATTACAGTATGTGTCCCAGGTGCATTGCTTAGAAGGTCCTATCATTAATTTCATTATTCAAAAATACTCAAGACATCAATCATGGCATTCGCGGGAAATCCTGTCAGTGTCTTGTCATCGATCAAAAAACCCGTGCTATCTTCATCAAACTAGTTATTTTTCTCCTTCTACCTTAAAACTTATTTTTATTCTCGGTTTACGAACGCCAGACGTAAGTTCTAGACATTCACTACACCAAGTTTACCCGTTAACTAATGATGAGAGACCAAAGAAAAAAAATTGAACACAAGAAATAATAATAAGGGTCAAGAAGAATTGAAATTGAATCTTCGCAGACTTGAATGCGAAGTAGTATTTTGTATAGAGTGATATTTACATTGTAAATTATTGTAATAAATATTTGTTTCAAATGAAGTTCCAGGGTCAAGTATTTTTTAAAAACTTTAACTTATTCATAGTTAAATTTATTTTGCTTCTACTTACGCGTCGACGGAATTTATTATCGGAATCTTGGGAAACAGGTTTCCTATGAGCAAGTATTTTATATAAATTGATATTTATATTTTAAAACTTTATAATAAAGGATTTTTTCTAATGGAGCGCCAGGATTAAATATTTTTAAAAACTTTAAATTATTCATAGTTAAATTTATTCTACCTATATGGAGACAACATTTAACATCTAAATCTCTGGAACCAGGTTTCCCTGTTAATTGATGATGAGCAATCAAAATAATTAAACCCTTAAAATAAAAATAAAAATTGCAAACTTGAATGCAATAGAGCGCCAATTATCCTTTCTAAAGCAATAGTTCAATAGAGCGCAGATTAACCGAACCAATCAGGACCAAGACTGATTCGGATAACGAAAAATCCGGACAACTGGACAAATTTATTAAACGACTAAAAGAATGTTTTTAATAAACTTCCTTTCGCAATTTCTTTCAGGCTTTTGATTAGCAACTTTAGTAGTGCCTATTATAACATATTGCAAAATACCATGTTTAAAAGTCAAAAGAGAATGATATTTGCATTATAAATAATAGTAAGGATTTATTTCTAATAAATTTCTCATTGGTTAAATACTCTTTAACTTCGTGCCATTTAACATAGTTTAAGCAATGTGTATAATTCTGAAAACACCAAAAACAACCCAAGAACACCGAAACAACAGCTTACGAAATAAAATTTTTTGATCCAATTTAACTATGAGCGCTAAAATTTCCTGTCTAAGTAACATCATTCTTTTTTTCCAGAAAACTTAAGAGTATTAAATGCGGGAAGAAATAATATTTCTGATTGCTTTACGAGAACAAAAAAAGCAACGTCCTAATATCACGCTACTATGAAATTAATCACTAACTGTACCTAGTGATTGATTTTATAGTACAAGGTACTTTTTACCATACTTGTAGTACCCAGTATTTTTTACCATATTATGATAGTTTTGACCACCTTTTTTATCTCAGTGTACTATGTTTTATTAACGTGAGATGGTTTGCAATACAAAATATAAATAATTTGCCAACAGTTTACGAAATAAAATTTTATGATCCAATTTAACAATAAGCGTTAAAATTTCCTGTCTAGGCAACAGCATTCCTTTCTCCAGAAAACTGCAGAGTATTAAATTCAGGAAGGAAATAAATAATATTTCCGATTGCTTTTCCAGAACAAAAGATGCAACGTCTTAATATCACGCTACTCTGAAATCAATCACTAACTACGTAGATTAAAGACCCCCAGAAACATTACGTAGAGTATCCAAGCGCATACTAATTCGCGCCCTCGTCCGCAATCAGGTATGCTTTTCCACAAACTTGTGCGTGAAGATTTGGTGTTTTGGAAAATCAAATGGCAGCATTTACCATTCGCTTCTGCATGTGTCATTAACTCTGCATTAACATAGGCCGATTGGGTATGACGAGCACAGAATTACAGTAAATTAGGCCGTTAAATGAATGAAAAGATATTAAGTTTGTTTTTTGATTAGTGTTAGATTTAAACTGATTGTCCGGATTTAATGTTAAAAGTTATAAAATCGTGGCAATAAGGAAGGCTATTTTTTCTGTGAATTTTTTTGCCGTGAAGATAACGGATTGGGTGATTGCCAAGCAAGCTACCGAATTTCAAGAAGGCTAATCCATTTTAGACATGTGTCCCATAAATATGCTAAATACGATGATCTCGGAGTTTTAAATCATTACAAACGCCTTGAACATAATATATTTAATAACAGAAACAAGGAAGATGTTCATGATACAGTGTTATACTGATTATACAATTCATCTTTTTACATTAATGCGCGGATCAGTAATGTAAAATGTTGGGTTTCTATTGGTTATTATCTGTTCTGTTGGTTGTTATCTGTTGGGTTTTAGAAATTATTGTTTACATTGAGAAATATTATTAACAAAATATAATTCTGTGTGTATTTGTAGATGGTTTTCGAAAACTTTTCAAGTTTTGAGAAGAAATACAATTAAATAAAGTTTTAGTGTATAATGTAATTGTGTACAATGTAGGAAAAAAATAGGAAAAAAAAGAAACCGGACCATCCTGAATAACGTTTGATCTAATGCTCGTAACTTCACGTTGTAGTACTTAATAGTTCGAGAGGGCGACTTTAAATATGCTAATTAATTAGTGCTGAAGATATACGACTTTTAAAAATATACGACTCGATAAAATACGACTTTTTCAAACTCAATTTCTCAGAAACTTTTCGACTGATTTGGCTAAAACTTTGTATTTTGCTATGTAAAACTAGATTCTTTAAAACGATGCAAAAAATTTATACCTTACAATTCAAAATACTTAAATAAAATAATAAAAAACTATAAATATGAACTGAAAGTTATTTTTTATCTGGAAAAATCTTTGGACGAACAAATTTTATATTTGTGTTCAAAATTTTTCAATTCGCTAAAATAGTTCTCCTTAGATGGCAAAATACGCAAAAAGTAAAATTAGCATTAAAGAGTCTGAACTTTGGATCTCTCTCCTGATCAAACTATGAGAGGCCATATTTCACAGATTGCGGCTATATTATGGGGATCTCCTCCCTCTAACCATTAAGAATGAGTCCTAGAACGTGAAGATCCTAACTAAAACTAAAAATATTCAGACTAAAAGTTATTTAGGGTGGTCAATTTATTTATTGCGATTTTCACTGTTGATTCTTGTGAATACTTGTTTCACAATAATTGTAAAATGCACATTAAAGGTGGTGTTTAGAGAACACCCTTTACAAAAATAATATTCAAACATATATTTTTAAATCTGTCACGAATGTATAATAATATGGATTGTTTATTAAATCTATGGAATCTTTAATATACTGAAAACTTTACAAAAGCAGAATATTTAATAAAATCGGAGCTCGACGTCGTCATCTGCTTTGATCTGCTGAGTTTGATCCAGTATATAAACCAGAAGATTTTTTAGGCTAGTTATAAGAAGAATGGGGTGCATTTAACTTTTGGAATAACGATGTGGAAGCGTCGCCAGACATTTTTATAGTGTAACACGCATTAAAAAAAATGCTATTGAAATAACCAAGAGGAATGATTAAATGCCATGATAAAATAAATTGCTTTGCAAAATTTTGATAGTTTTTTTTTTTTTTTTTTGTTTATATTAAATATAATGAATTAGAAAAGTGGTTTTTTAGTAAAAAATTTGGCTAATTGTTTCAATTTAAAGAACGTTTATCGTATAGGATTTTGGGAGGAAAATTGGATGACAATTCGGCAACATAAGAACCAATTTAAATGTTATTTTTTCTAAATTTTTAATATTCTTCGAAAATAACTGTCCATGCTTGAAAATTATTTCTATATATACATATTTTTAAAAAAATTAATAATTTAATGTGACGCGCAGTATCAGTTTTTAATTATTTTATATAGATTTAAAGAACTATAGAAAACAAGAAACTGATGGCAGCCACTTTTTAAACATTTTTGTAAACAAAAGCAAATTAATAAAATTCAATCAAAAAACATAATTGTATGAACTTTTTCCTCATTTAAAGGATAATTCTTCCTCGAAAATTTGTTTTCGAAAAAGAAACTTTTTTTTTGTAAAAATTTTTAATGTTCGAAAAACTATTCTAGTAAAAATATTTTGTGAAACAAAAAATATATATATATATATTTATAATGATGAAAAGGGAAATAACCTATCATGTCTTATCTTGAAAATAAAAGAATTGATTAAACAAATTGTTTTGAAAAAAAATGCTTTTATGTGAAATTTTACTCGGTTGAAAAACTTTTTTTCGTAGAAAATGTTTATTTTCAAAAAGCAGTTCCTAGTTAAGAACTATTTATTTTTGTAAAAGCTGTTTATCTTTGAAAAACAGTTAATTTTTGCGAAGAATTTTTGAAAAAATTGTTTATCTTTGAAAAGCAGTTTATTTGTAAATTGTTTTGTTTTTGATTTTGTAAAAGCTATTTCTAAAAAGGAAAATGCTTTACAAGATAAACTATATATTTCTGTATGAAATGTTTATGTCTGAAATGCTGTTCTTTTTTACTAATTACTTATTTTTGTTAAAATTGTTAAAGTTTGTAAAACAATTCCTTCTCACAATCTATTGGTTTCTTAAAAAAAAAAAAAAAAAAAAAAAAAAAAAAAAATAGCTTCGATAGGTTTTTGAAAAACTGCTTGATCACTTAGTTCAGGCATTAAGCATAAAATAACCCTTATCTAATATCATATAAGGATAAAATTTCCGTTATTTACGTTTAAAAAAAAGAAAGAAAGAAAAAAAAAAACAGAATTTACTAATAAGTCTAAACAGTAACAGTTCCGGTGAATTAGTTAATAGGCTAAGACCTAGTACTTCTATACCCTTTGGCACACCTGTGTTGTTAAGAATAAAACAGGAAAAAATTGAGGAAGGGGGGGGATTAAATACAGAGGGGCGAGTTGAGTTGTTCACCGACCTGTGATGTAACAAAAGACTTAAAAGAAAGAAAGGACATGGAATACATTTTCTCTTAAGTCCAAGATTGAGAAGATCGTAAAAAATGATGGGATAAAGGTACTAATTAATAATGATTTATTGTTGCCTTTTCAAGATCGAAGCCTTCAAAAGTTGATGCAGGAAGGGAACAGATAAATATTGCGACATTTCTAATGTTACTCAGTCTGGTTAAAACGAGAAGAAAGAAATTGATTACAGTTTCCCCACGTGTAACCTTCATTTTTACAAATATTTACGAATAAGTTATAATTGGCAGTAGAAAACAGAAAAGTTCAAAATATTAAACCTCGATTGTATATTTGAAAGAGTATTATTTTCTCAGTGAGTAGCTACAATAAAAGTTATCATGTTATGTGCGTAAGCCATCGTGTTAGTTAACACTAGATTGCCCAAGGAAGTCATTTTGACTGCTTTTTAATTTCAATTAGAAAAACAGTGATGCATATAATGACACGATTTCTTAGAATTGTTTTGACTTTTTGTACAACATATAATTTTTTTTATGGTTAATATTTACTAATAGCTCGTTATATAACTGTAAATAATATAAAAAATATTAAAAATTAAATTTAAACAAATTTCTTTACACAATAGTTATTCTTTCTCAATCCAGTCATTTTGTCTGCTTTTGGGCAATATTGGTATATACTAAGTTTCAGTCTTTCTAGTGTTATGTTATCGTCGTAAATTGGTAATAGATACGACCAAATTGTCTTTTATTCCAAGCATACGCTTACCAACCATTAGTACACCTGTTACCGTTAAAACTCGAAAGCTATTAACCCTTAAACACAGAGGGGGCACAGGTGTCCCTTTTATATATTTTTTCCTGACGCTCAATTGACAAGCAAAAATATATTTTGGTATTTTCAATTATAAAAAACAGTCTTATACAGTGCCTGGACATATTATTAGACGCACTATAAGATTCTATGTAAAATCTTAATTGTCAGGTGATACTATACAGCATTATTGTTTTTTTAAGAAGAATTTAAGAATAATTCAAGTTTAAGACGAATTCAAGTTTAGGAAGAATTCAAATTTCGGAAGAATTCAAGTTCAAGACCAATTCAAGTTTAGGAAGAATTCAAATTTCGGAAGAATTCAAATTTCGGAAGAATTGAAGTATAAGAAGAATTGAAGTATAAGAAGAATTGAAGTATAAGAAGAATTGAAGTATAAGAAGAATTGAAGTATAAGAAGAATTGAAGTATAAGAAGAATTGAAGTATAAGAAGAATTGAAGTATAAGAAGAATTGAAGTATAAGAAGAATTGAAGTATAAGAAGAATTGAAGTATAAGAAGAATTGAAGTATAAGAAGAATTGAAGTATAAGAAGAATTGAAGTATAAGAAGAATTGAAGTATAAGAAGAATTCAAGTATAAGAAGAATTCAAGTATAAGAAGAATTCAAGTATAAGAAGAATTCAAGTATAAGAAGAATTCAAGTATAAGAAGAATTCAAGTATAAGAAGAATTCAAGTATAAGAAGAATTCAAGTATAAGAAGAATTCAAGTATAAGAAGAATTCAAGTATAAGAAGAATTCAAGTATAAGAAGAATTCAAGTATAAGAAGAATTCAAGTATAAGAAGAATTCAAGTATAAGAAGAATTCAAGTATAAGAAGAATTCAAGTATAAGAAGAATTCAAGTATAAGAAGAATTCAAGTATAAGAAGAATTCAAGTATAAGAAGAATTCAAGTATAAGAAGAATTCAAGTATAAGAAGAATTCAAGTATAAGAAGAATTCAAGTATAAGAAGAATTCAAGTATAAGAAGAATTCAAGTATAAGAAGAATTCAAGTATAAGAAGAAATGAAGTATAAGAAGAATTCAAGTATAAGAAGAATTCAAGTATAAGAAGAATTCAAGTTTTGGAAGAATTTACACCGACCACATTACTGACGTAATGTACTGATTCTCAGTGGTATACAGATCATGGAATAAAATCCCCTTATCGTCAGGTTAACCATGGTAGATTTTGTGGTTTTCCTCTGCATGTAACGCAAATGTGGGTTAATTCCATCAGAGAATCATACGATAGCCACTTTGTCCCAATGCTTTGGTTCAAGAATTCGTTTGTCTTCTGGATTGGGTTAAAAATTACAAAGGTATGGAGTTGTTTTAGTAACTGTAAACCAAAAAATAAGTCAGTTATACATCATGAGTTATAAAGTGAAATGAAACTTAAATATCATATTAAGGCTACACCGAATATGAACGATACAATGGTTTAACAAGTTTTAAAAATTTCTAATACTGTACATTCTCCATCAAAAATTCCTCCAGGAAGGCAAACTTCTTCTAATACTTGATCCAGGAGTTCCCTTGTCTTCTGGATTGGGTTTAAAATGACAAAAGATACGGAGTTGAACATTAACAGTCGTAAACTCAAAATTGGGTTGGCTATTCAACGGCAATTATGAATATATGAATATAAATAAATACTGTACATTCACGTTCAAAATTCAAATAAGTATACACTCGGGAGGAAATGAATAATCCCTAGAAATTGAAGAGGACAGATAAACTTTTCAAAAAAAATTTCATTAGCTTCAAAAACTACGGTGAATTGAATGCATGTCAACTCCCTTTTTAATAAACTAATTCCTTAATGTAGTTCGATTCCACCGGCTGTAAAAATAATCTGCCTAGATTTCCTTCTTTCTGCCATCTTCACTTCCCTCGACTACCGTAATTTTTTTAATTAAATATTTTTATTAAAAATTCTGGTAAAATTTCCGTACTGTATAATAATGACATTCCTGGTAAAAAAAAAAAAAAAAAAAATAAGAATTCTGTTTAATAAAACCAAAATATAAGTTATTTAAACTATTCATATGATAGTGGTTTACCAGAAATTCTGGTTTTCCAAATTCTAGCTCTAGTTACAAAACATTTAGTGAAAAAGTTCAAAGCTCAAAATTTATTTTACCGAATAAATATTTTTTTACGTTTTTTTACTATTAATTTTTCCAAACTCTTTACCAAAGCGCTGCAGTGAAAAACACCAAATTTTTCGGTGTTCTCATAGAGCAAAAATCATGATAATTTTTACCAGATTCAGGTAGTTTTGACCAAACTTTGAGCTCTCGAAACATGTCGGCTTTCTCGACCATAATTTTTTAAACGAATGACTTTCTTCAATTGATAAGTTTACTTTTTTCAGAAAACTTTATATTTCACGATTTGTTATAAACTTATAAATATTTCGTTTATAAGTATTGTTAAACTTAACGATAATATATAACGATTGTACTTCTAACGATTTGTTAAGCTTATAAAATATTTCACTTATAAATATTAACGAACACTACTTTACCATATAAAAAGGATAACAACATTTAAAATCAATAACTATGGCTAGTAACCTTTTCTACTAATGATGAAAATTTGGACAATATTTGAAAATAAATAAATAGGACCACATGTCAAGTTTTACTAGGAGGTTCTAAACTTAAGAAAAATTTTGGCTTAGCTATTGTCTTACGTTAACTTAAACGCTAACCTTATTTTCTTCCCTCTGAGATTCTACGATTAGTTCGGAAATTTTCATGCACGCGCTTAGAATCAAGTAGCGTAAGGCAACCAAAACCTCCCATTCTCTATAAATTTAAGTGTACACTGTTAACTAACAGTTAAGTGTTTACAGTTAACTAACATTCTCGATGCAGTTAACTGTTATGTCAAACTAAACTCGCATAAATTTAAAAAAAAAACTGCTAAGTCTTTTGAAGATTTTAACAACGATGACAGAAATTAAAAACGGCTTTTAAAGTATAAAAAGGTTATTCTGATGTCAAAAAACAGTGAAATAATTGTCAAAATAATGAAATTTATTTTTACGTAAACTGTTTTTAAAGGAAGAAAATGAAACAACCTATTTTAAACAAAAACGTACGCCTTTGATAAAGCAAACCACTTTTAGTGAAATTGCAAATAAGATCAAATGATAAATTAATTATCTTAATCATAAAGAGTCAGAATGATATATGGGGCATTTCAGTAAATTTAATTACAATTTGGCTACATAAAATTTAACCAGAAACTATATAAGTTGATTTAAGGACCTATTAAATTTTATAGCAATCACTTTAATGACTCCGATTCTCGTCGAATACCATTTGATTGAAATCAAAATAGTTGGATTTTGTTAAATGTGTAACCAGACCCTGCTTACAATCAAACAAGTGTCGCCTCTAATGTTTCTAATATAAAAATATTTAATGGAATTTTTTTTTTAACGTGATGAATATGCTATGAAATTGTCATGTATCTGTGAATTACATATCAATAAGCATTAAGGAAAGTTCTAAAATCTATACATCTTAATCTTGATAGAAATGTCAAAAGAATATGCGAGCTGTAAGCTACTCACGTAGCCGTAATGGAAAACTGTAACAAATATCGTCCATAATAATTGTTCACTGCCATATAGTATCTCTAATCCGAAAGCGAATACCACAACTTATCATTGTCCTTTTGTGTCTTTACCGCAATATTATAGCACAAAAGACTTTCTCCTAGACATAATCTCTTTACCAAGGACCACCAAGTCCTCAAAAATGTACTCACGTACATATTTCCTGGTGCAAGCCGACTTCCTCGCTACGTGCCCGGGCGTAACAGCAGACGAGAAAAATCTCAACCTAAAGAAGCAACAAAAAGAAGCAGTCTCTAGCCACCATCTAAAAACGTGATGCTATAAAAAAACCAGTAGCCATCTTACAGTGAAATCGAAAGCTCCGCTAACATACATTTCAACATATCACGTTTTGCACATATTGGCGAACGGTCAGATAGATCGACATGGTGAGTAGAATATCTCGTACGGGGGAGAATATTAAAATAAAAAAAAGAACAATAAGGTATAATAGAATTCTGGGCACAACTTCAGGGCTCACTACGTGAACTCCCTACATAAAGCCAAAGGATTGACCCCGGTTAAGCGAGCCACTATAAAAATAACTTAAACTGCGGTTTAAAAGGTGGTAATTGAGTTTTATAGAGATGGTATTATGAAAGTATAAAGAGGGGAAACTTTCACCAGCGCGTTTGACGAGTTTAGTTGTTTTAAGACTTAGCGTTCTCTAAGCCTGTAATTGGATTTTATCCGCTGATTGCGAGGTGCTGTATCTTCGTCGAATTCTAAGTAGATTTTCGATCAATATTCGAAACCAGTCGTTGGTGTTTGACATAGTATTAAATTTTTTTTATTTATTTATTATATCTAAAACAGATATTGAGTAACATTTTAGGATTGGCCATAGTAGACACAAGATGTTTAAAGACAGTCTCTATATCCATCGTTTTAGGAAAAGAAGAAAAACGGTAAGATATCTTTTGGGCTATCATAGTACATTTTTATTTCAATATTCTGGTCATTTATATCAAAAATTTTCTTCTAAAAAAAGGGCCATCGCATTAAACTTACATTGCCATCGTTTAAGCTTTAAAATAACCTAAAGAATTAACAAAAAAATTAAACAACTATGAATAGATTTTTGCCGATATGGGTAGGTATAGCATGATTTATAAGACAGTTAATGTTAAGAATATAATTTAATTGGAAAAAATTTGATTGATAATTTACAAAGTTCTAATGTAAGTTAAATAAATAACAAGCGTGGTAGTTATATTAGAATAGTCTTATGGTTAACGTTCGTTTATTTCAAACTTTCTTTCTAATAAAGGTAGGACGGACATTTATTGTCCCGTTTTTTTTATTACATAATTTACACATTTCTGGAAACATGTTTAATAAAGAAGATGTAAAAAAATATGTTTTTGTTTATTATGGTTTCAGAAAAATAAATTTAAGTTAGAAATTTTTATAGATAATTACTGTGATTTTCCAATGCAATTCAACTTTTATAAACTTGTTTTTGATACAAAAGTTTAAAAAAATATAATAAAGTTTTTGTCATTTGTTAGTTTCTGTATTCTAGCAAATTCTTATTTGTATTTAATTCTTTCAACTATCAAATGGCTTATTATGGCTCCGATATTGGCTTATAAACTAAGTAAATACACTTTCTCTTTAAGAGACATCTCTTTATACAATCTCTAATATATTTCTAATACATCTTCTTTATGAGAATGTAATTATGTATTTCCAATTCTCATCACTCTCAACATTATCAACATTCATCATTCTCAACTTAACAACTTTATCACTCTCAACATACTTAACCTTTTGGTGCAAATGGGGCACTGGTGTCCCATGTATGTATTTTTTTCTGATGCTCTAATTAAGTAAAACTATATTTTTATATTTTTTAATTATAAGAAAAGTATAATAGTTACTAAAAAAAATTCTAGATTGTTAAAATTATATTTGTACTAAAATATAAAATCCAAAAAAGTAGTACGATTTTTCTTTTCATATTTAAAAATTTATAAATATTTGATTTTGTAAATTAAAAGAATTTCAATGATTTGTTTCTCTTAGATCTATATAGCTTCAAATGAGTGCAAGTTTTTGAAAAAAATATTGCTTAGAAGAGAGTCGTGTTGGGAAAACTTTATTTTTAATTTAGAAAAGGACATCGGTATTTCATGCTATATTTCCTAACTTCAAGTTATTAAAATGCTAACTTTTGCCCTTTTCCTTTGAACAAACTTTTGAACTTTTGCAATCACTAACATTAAAAATATTGATTACTTGATTGTGTTTTTAACGAAAACAAATAGTCATAATATTTAGTATTGACAGATCTCAAAAGTGCATAAATAAATAAAAAGTTGAAAGGGTAAATTTTGACTTTTTTTTTTCTTTTAATATAGTCTTAGCTTCTTTCAATTTCACCAAGAAGAGTATTTTTAAATTCGCGTAACTAATGAAATTATAAGTATTTTTATTGAATTAATGAAAAAATCATTAATAATTAACTTTTATGACTTTCAGATTTTGAATTACTTTTATGAAAGATTATCTAAATTTCTTCAGCTTCCTCATCAGTTTTCTCATCTCAATTAACTAAAATTATTAATTAAAAATTGTTAACTTTTTAAATTACTTTTGGTGTGAGATATTATCTAAGTTTTTCTTTAGCTTCTAAGTTTCTTCAGTTTCTTATGGACAAATTTTAATTATTTTTAAAATTGATAAAAAGTAATAGTATAATTTACTGATTTTGTAACTACATTTATTATTCTTCTAGTGTCAATGTTTTAATTTTATTAATTGTAGAAGACGTAAACAATTGCATTAATTTTGCGTTTCATAATTGAATATCACTTAATTTAAATATGCGAAACATTCTGATTTTCATATTGTGCTAATACTGTTCAATAATTTCAGATAAATTCATTATAACAACGAAATAATGAACAGAAATATAAAATGATACTGTAGCAATTTTTCATCAAATTCATATGAAATTAACTTTAAAAAAAATAGAAATAAACCTATCTTTAAATACATATTTTTATAGAAGATTTCATAATTCATAATAAAGTATCTGTTTTTATTGTAGAAACAACAAAATATTACAAATTATCATTAACAAAACATGTTTACGGCACGTTGGTAAAATATTATCGTTAAGAGTACCGTTCAAAGTTTAATTGATAAGAGATAAATAAATTTTATAATAAGACTATTGTATGATAAGATTATATGAACATATTATATTTAATATTATACAATGTCATTTCAAAATTTAAACCGCAAAACTTGTTAAGTCATATTATTAAATATTTGTAAAACCAATATACGCCCTATTCTTATGACAATAAAAATAATAAAATATTTAAAGTTATAATTAAGTAAATACATTTAATTTAGGTATTTCTTCTATTTTATTTTATAACCGGTATTGAACCGCTGACCTAATTCTCAGTTTACGACTATCAACATTCAAATCCGTAGTCTTGTAATTTTGAACCTAACCCAGAAGACAAGGGGAACTCTTGGATCAAGCATTAGAACAAACTAGCTTTCATGGAGGACTTTTTACTGGAACTTACCCGCATTTGTGTTACACGGAGGGGGAAACCTCGAAAATTTACCATGGTCAGCCTGTGGTGAAGGGGATTTCAACCCATATTATCCATTTACCATATTTTTCGTCAGCCCTGTGATCGGTGCTAACCGGGAGCAGAATTCATATCAACACCGGTGTGATTTAATCTTTGGTCAACCTCATTGGAAGGAAATTGATTCTATTCTTTGAGCCACCGAGCTCTATTTTAAGTATTAACAAAATTAATGAATTATCGTAATTTTTTAAAAAAAAAAAAAAAAAGAAATTTAATTGAATTCACGTATGACGGGATGTGACATGAAGTTCATTTTTTTCTCTTAATGTAAGTTTAAAATAACTAAACACAAGAAATATTGAACACTTATCAAAGAAAATTAAATTTTAATGTGTGTTCCTCATGTATTTTCATATCTTTATGCCGATATAAAAAATTTTTTAATTTATTGTCACAATGCATTTACTTAAACCATTCGTAAAAATAATCTTTCGTAATTAGTATTATAAATTTAAATAACAAACTTAACAGAATTATTTATGAATTATACAGATGTACAGAGTGGAAAAAAAAAACGGACCAATCTGAATAACTTGTGCAACTTATAATATAATATAATAAATATTTGATATAAATAATAATATTATTGTAGTAGTTTATTATATTTATCTTGAAAATTACATAATTTGATTTATTTCGCTATAACTCCAGCAATAATTACTGTAATCCATTAACATTTCCCATGTGTGAGAAAATATTAAATATAGCGGTTATTTCGTTTAATTTTTCTTTTTAAATCTATTCCTAGCATTTTGATTATAATAACGAATAAAATTAAAGAGAATTTTTTTTTTTTCATTTTTGGCATATTTTTCTCAACTATATTTCACAGACAATGGGTCAACCATCTTTAAAAAGGCAAAAAAAAAAAAAAAAAAAGTTGCAGTATTTTACAAATAAATAAATAATGATAAAAAATTGCATGAAACAAAAAATTCACAGTTCATAAAAAAGAAGAAAAAGAAAGAAAAAGAAAAAACGGAATTAGGGAAAAATGGAATTAATTTCGAAAAACCAATGAGGGCACTATCCTTTACGACACCTCTGATCATTTGATTATAACACCATAAAATCTGAAAACATACCAAATTTTACTTAAAAGAATTTTACATTACTAGAAGTTCTTTTATTAATATAAAAATAATTAACTATATCATTTATCTGTTTTGAGTAGTATCCAAACACTTCCGCTGTAAATATTATTATAAAATCCATTAATAAAAACTTAATAGGATTTATGATAATTTGAACTCCCACGTATTCGATGACTAAGATTAATTATTTTCAATCAACATAAGTAAGTTAGAAAACTTAATTTAAAATATATTTGAGCTTTCTTAAAGACTTTAAAACCTATGAAGGAGTGCCTAAAGTCATTATTTAAACATTAACTTAATCGAAAAAAAAAGAAAAAAAAACAGATTTGAAGATGCTGAAAAGTTGACAGATATTAATTTTTTTTTTATCAGCATTTTACATTCTGAATTATTTAGTCAGGCAATATTTTTTAAACCTTTTTTTTTTTATATATATAAGTTACTAAGGACCTCCGCCCCCTTCTCTCTTTGCTTACCAACTCCCACGATTGCTTCGTAATCATTTTTATTTCTTGACAAGAAACTGTTTGTTAATTCAAAACTCAAAAATTGTTCAGTTAAAATTTTTATTGTATTCACAATTAATTTTAATTAATTTTTTATTGTATTTTAATTAATTTTTTTACTTTATTCACAAACATTTGTTTCCCAACTGCAGTTTGAAATGTTTTTAGAATATTAGGGGGCTAAGCCCCCTGTTCATTGACGCTCACCAACCCCGATGATTGCTTAGCAATAATTAAAGGTTCTTGGCATGAAACGGTTGTAATTATTTAAGTAAAAATATCTGTACTAAAAAGAACACTTGTCCCATCCCTTCCAATGTCCAATTATTTCTCTCCCTTATATACTATTGAAATCTATTAGTAAACAGATACTATTGATACTATTGAAATCTATTAGTAAACAGAAATCGTTTTTCTAAGTAATCATTTTTTGAACTAACATTAAAAATTAAAAGTTTATTGCTATAAAAAATTTGGTAAGTTCCCTACTGTAACTTAAGATTTTTGCTTACCTGACGAACGCATGTATATTTTAAATACTATTTTTGCATTCATCCTTTTGTGCATGAAGCTGACAGTTAAGTTCTAAATCATTTAACAAATCGTTTTAACCGTAATTCATAATAGTGTATTGATGTAATTTGCACCCAAGAATAATAATTGTAAGACGGTTTATAAGATCAGACACCGATTTAAATAGCTTTATCTTAAAAGATAACGTATAATTACGTTATTCTAACAACAACAATAATAATAATAATAATAAAAAACAATCTTCTTCAAATCTTAATTTAGGAAATAAAATCAAAAGCGTATGAATAGCAGTATAGGTTAATACCGTTTGTGGCGTAACTACCACTACGAATTATAAACATCAATTCACTGGTATATAAAGCATGCTAACTTGAATCCATCTTGAGGTACCTCTTGATAGATGACGGTTGGCATGGTCGATAACTCCGCCCCCACACCGTTAAATTAGGGATGTAAATATTTATACGAAAGCAATAATTTAATGCCTTATATCAATTTTATGCTGATGACAATGAAACCAAAATGAAAACTAATGCGGAAAAACTGGATCCTACCATGTGATTTTACTACCACTAAAAATGCACCAACAACAATGTAAAACTTTAGATTTACACCATCTTTAGATTTTTATAAATAGTAAGATTCACAGACTATAACTCCGCCATAAAGTACCTTTGAATAAAGGTTTCTTTAAGCTTTATATTTTTTATTTATTCCGAAATCTCAGATATCAATATAAGGTGGATTTTCCAGTCAACAATAATCTTTATCAGAAAGCCAAACGAAGTTTATAAATGATTAGCAAATAATTCATACAAGTTTGAAACAATTATAAATTTAACTACATTAGTTTACACGCTATGAGGTTTGAATTGAGCTTGCATGAACAACCCTTTTATATCGAAATTGAATCTACCTTTACAAAGCAAGGTTGGAAAAAGCTTCTGAAGTCGAGGAAGAATCATCATTTTCAAATCAAGTGTCGAAAGTGCTCTCAAATCGAGTGTAAATTCACCTACTCGACGTTTATTTAAGATTTATTTTATAATCATTGCTAAAACAAGGTTTATTTACACAGGCTTTATATATTTTCTTTAACACTTAAAATGTGAAGCTTGTCCCGATCCTTAAGTTTTCAACATAAACAAATTGTTGCATTTGAGAGCTTGGACAAGACTAGAAAAAAGAAGAAAAAGGCAAAAGCAAGGTCTACAGCAAAAACTAAAAAATTAGATTTTTTGTAAAGTTTTTTTCATGTTTTTATTCAATCTTTAAGGAAACTAACTTGCTACTAGTATGCTAATAGTTCAACTAAGTTTAAAAAAAAAAAAAAATAAATAAAAAATAATATTTTTAAAAACCACGTTTTTGTAGTGGAGAATAATAATTAAAAAATAAAAATTTGAAAAACGAAAAACGTGGGGCGTATGAAATACATAACAGTAATGTTATATTACTGTGTGTATGTGTGCTCATAAGAATATGTTTATGTATATCTGTAATTGTATCTGAATGTGTATGTGGAATATGTTTGTGTATATGCATGTGTATGTGGATGTATATGTGGATGTGCATGTGTATGTGGATGTATATGTGGATGTGCATGTGTATGAGTAAGAAAATGTGTATATGTATGTGTAAATGTACTGTTATGTATTTCATGTACCCCACGTTTTTCGTTTTTCAAATTTTTGTTTTTTAATTATTATTCTCCACTACAAAAACGTGGTTTTTAAAAATATTATTTCTTATTTTGATTTTTTTTGCACTCACTTTCAAAATCTCAATTTTTTCACTCACTGTACACAAAACTTTTCAACTAACATGTGACGCTAATTTGAAATAATCGAATCGACAAAAAAAAAAAAAATAAATAAAATAAAATAAACAATCGTGAAAATACTAATTTTTTTTTAGTTTTAAATTTATTTTACTTTGCATGTCTTCTTTCTCTTCATTTTCATTCATTTGTCATCCAATTCTGAACTATGTGCCAAATTTGAAGTCTGTAGCTAGTCGGGAAGTTAGTTTAAAATCGATTAAAAAATTCCACCCGGACAGACATACACGAAGGCAAGTTAATATAAACGTGGTAAAAAAAAAAGAGAAAAAATTATTTAGTCGATCTTTCTATGCCAGCCAAAGGAAAATGAAAATACAACGTTCGCCGTAAGATTGGCAGATATCTGGGTTGCTCTTCCATCGAAACCAATACACATAGTTGCTATGACTTTTAAATTAAGTTCCAAGTATGTACTGTATATTATTTCTGCACGAAATTTATTATCTCCATTAAATTTTACACAGTTTTTAGTCTTGAAATAAAAAACCAGCGTCATTAATTCCTTAATGACACCTTTTATCGATTTGATTACCAAGCGAAAGCATTAACCACTAAACAGTTACCAAAACTGCCAAATCGTGATTAGTTCCGTCTCCTTTCAGTCCTTTGAGGATTTACACCAAGAAAATCCTTACAAGATTTGCAGATATCTATGTTGCTTTTCTGTCGAAACCAATACACATAGTTGCTTTAATTTTTAAATCAAGTTCCAAGTATATACTGCATATTATCTCTAAACGAAATTTATTATTCCCATTAAATTTTACACAGTTTTGAGCCTTGAAATAAAAAACCAGTGTCATTAATTCTTTAATGACACCTTTTATAGATTTGATTACCGAGCAAAAGCATTAACCACTAAACAGTTACCAAAACTGCCAAATCGTGATTCGTTCCGTCTCCTGTCAGTCTTTTAGGGATTTACATCAAGAAAATCCCTTCTACGTGACACAAACCTAACTCAAGTTTTAAAAAAAGAAATCTTTTCTCCTGCGATTGTTTCATCAAGTCTTATTTGAACCGGATGACTTACCTTATAACCAAATAAAAGAATAATCGCTAACGGGCATTTTCAGATAAACTTCGATCGAAATCTTGATCGAACACTCTGGGCACGTCCGAATCTTAAAAACTGGGCAGCTGAGGGTCCGAATCGAACACCTGGTGGTAAAAGCACGTATACGCACAAAACCGATAAAGGCATATAAAAATAATAAAAATACGTACATTGCAATAAAAAACTTTTTTTCTTTCCCCGCAAGCTTTTAGTGTAGGTTGGCAAAGAAAAGTGTTTTTCGTCTTTGGCTTTTAAAAACAACTCGCGATTATCGGTGTTACTGGTTTAGTCACTTAAATCGTACTTTTTAATGGGGTATTAAGTAACAGGATATCGGTTTACTAAAGGCTTGTATTTTTTTAATTTTTTTTTTTATCGGAAGTTGTAAAATTTCTTCTTATCGAAGGTGTATCGGTGATTGTATCATCAGACAATGTAACAGGAAAAAACTTACGAATTGTGATTAAAGAGATAGATAAATTTTAACTCTTTTTTTTTTTTTTTTTTTTCCTATCGTTAAAAGAATAAAGTCGACAGATGTTTTCTGTTGATTAAGGATTTTTTACAGTTCCATACTCTCATCATTTTTATTATTTAATTGTAAATAAGCAACGACTGTCAAAAAGAACTATATGTCTGCGATGCAGGTTTGTATAATTGATGGCTAGTGGACTTAATCGCTTATTGTCGTCAACTTTCTCAGACAATCATTTATTCCACAATTATTAGACTCAAACCTGCCGGATAGCGGAATCAAATTATATTTGATCACTCATCAAAATTTATAAAAACTGAAATAAAGCACTTAAGTTGGAAGGTCAAAAATTCTGTTTTCTAAGAAATCGTCCGTTTTCTTGCGTTGAACAACACTACTAAATTCAACAACTAGACTACTGTTTGTCTAAGATAGGTACTCTGACCTCTACTAAGTCTGCGGCAGTCTGGTGCTATGGAAACAAGAAGAGGGCATTTTAGGGAGGGTAGCTTCGATGAAGAGGTCTCCTTTTCTCTCGCCGAAAACAGTCCTAAAGAGGGACCCCGCACCCCTACTTGAAATAACTATACCTCGTTGCCATAGTCACCGCCACAGCTCCAGACGAATGCCTGGCAAGAGTACCTATCTTAGACACAACTTCCTCACCATCTCTCCACAGTGCGTGGGAATGCGTTTTACCTTAATTCGCCCCTCTCAGCCACTGTTTTCTTGTTCAGTTTTTCATCTTTTTCTCTTTCGGCTTCTGTGGGTTTTTTCAAATTTTGTTTCTCACTTTTATTTTTACCTTTTTCGTTGGCAACTTTTTTTTTGTTCAAATCACTTTCGTTTCGCATCTGTCTGGAAAGTCTTGAAAATGGGCTCCTGTTTTTGAGCGCTTGAAACATGTTGACTGTTTTTTTTTTCCCTTTTCATTTATATTTTTTTAAGTGAATGAAGTTTTCAATCGGGAAATTACTAGGTTCTTTTCATATTCATTTTAATGATTAATTATTTTTCATCAAACTTCTATAGAGATGGGGTTGGAATTTGTTAAAATACGGAAGAGTCAGAGGTGTGCGGAAACTGAGTATTCTTTCGGAGAAAATGAGAAGGAATTAATTTATTTAGCTCTCAAAAAAATAATCTTTATTTCGAAAATTTTTACTAACCTTCAGGAATTAATCAAAAGTATCAATTTCAGTTTGTAAACCTTTAACCATATTAAAAATAATTTCAAATTAAAATAATTACAATAACTTTAATAAAGATTTATAACTGACAGTTAATTTAGTACATTTAGTTCAGAAAGTTTACTTCAATGACTCGTATTGTATGTTTCTTCTCTAATGCCAATCTTTGAAAAACTGACAAAATTTTTACCACCTTTCTAGTTTTTTTTTGGTTCGTGGTTTCAGAGTGGAAGAATTCTCAGGTATCGTTGCAATCACATTTAGTGACTGGCAACTTATGCATTTCAATTTTAATCCAAAGTCATTAAATAAGATTTATAAATTCAAGGAACTTAACCCAAATTGCATAAAAATTACCTTCCTCTATAGTTAAAAAAAGTTAATTAACGTCAGTTTCTAGTTTTGTTTTAAAGTTAAAATCCATACAAAAAGAGTTTGAAAAACATTATGCAGCCATTTTATTTTGACCTTTACGATATCATAAAAATAGTAGAAAATCCAAAGTTTCGTAAATTTTTATGTTTGCGCAGATTTAGTTTTCTAAACATTTTTACTACAGAGAAACTGAACGAAAAAAGAAAAGAAAAAAAAAAACTTGCAAAAGCTTTTATTACAACAAAACGTCAATTGTTTTCTTTAAGTTATACAAACTACAGTTTTTGTTTTTTTTCAAACTGTCTCAAATTATTTTATTCCTCTTCTTTTATGAAATTACTGTATATTTTAATATGAAACCTGAAACAATTTTCAACATAATGCCATCAATTTTCTTAATTATCTGTTGATTGTTTAAATTTTTCAGATCTCAAAACTTCTGCTATTGAATAAGATTTAAAAAAAAAAATTTTTTTCATAATGTATATTCCGTAATAAAAATAAATATGAAAAATTTGACGAATTTTTTTCACGCAGCTTCTTAAAACTGTATTTCTAATACCTCACTGTAAAAAAAAATTCTGAATCAACTCACGGTAAAAAGTACCGGCACTCTAGAGTGGCAGTATTTTTGCTATCGTAAAATGCATTTGTACGGAATCCATAATGCTGGGAAAAAAAATCTGATTTACAGTGATAGTTACCTTTAAATCACTGAATCAATCATATCAAATAAGTATTACGTTAAAATTAACAATATAATATTTTAAGGTAAAAATGGTTTGCGCGGTAAAAATGTTTTTTACGAATAATGCACCCAAAGTGCCAATACTTTTCGCCGTAATGTGATCTGGAATATTTTACAGTGTACTTCAGCTTTAAAAAAAAATCACTCCTAAATTATCAATGATAAAATATATTTAAATAGTAACGCAAATAAAATTTTTTCATTCTTTTCATTTGTTTATCAGTTTTTATTTTTTCTGATATTTAAGTAATCATTTTCAAAATAGAAAACTTTTCAATTCATGCTTTGCGTTGGGAGATTACTTTTCACACTTCTTAAAATGAATATCTTATTTCATTATTTATTAATATTTTTAATTGTTTTATTTATACAGTAAAATTTTGGCTTTTTCGTTATAGGAGGATCGAAAAACTTTGTTTTAATCTATAATATATTCTGAGAACTATCGTGTGCTTTTCTAAAAAAAAAAAAAAAAAAAAAAAAAGTGAAAAGAACAAATCTATTTTTTTTTTTCTTAAGTTGACAGTCACACGAAAATATTTTCGGCGCACCCTATCTAGACCAATCAGGCACAAATTACCTTTCTCTTAGAAACATATTATATGCTAAGCAACCGAGCAACCCAATGCACGCAACCGCTACCTAGAGAAAAGAAAATCCAGCATAAATTATTCCACCTGATTGAAGTCAAACTCTGAACAAAAGAAAGAGTACCTTGATATTTGAAAAATTATGGTGGCGATATAATGAAGCCGTGCAAATTATGAATGATTGTTGTAGATTTAAGATATAACTATTTCTATTTAAAGTTTTATTTGTAGCTGTTTCGTTTTAAGATTACCATTCTGGAAAAGTTATTATCAAATTTATTAGTGTCCTTTGAAACAATAAAAACTTTTCTTATAGTTAATTTTTGATATAGTTTGTTAAGTGTAAAACTTAAGCAACAAAAATGAGAGAAAGAAGTCAATAACAAAATAAGGAAAGTAAGTTTGATTAATGTGACATATTATATGAGGTAAAATTTAAAGTAACAAATCTAGTTTTTGAAAGAGTTAATTTTTTTTTTTAAGAGGCAAGCCGGGTAGGATATTTGGCATTTTAGATTTCGCTGAAATATTTAGGATATTGGGTTAGGAAATATTAGGTTCATCATGTCTAATTATTAGACACGAGTTTTCCTTTAATTATTTTTGAGAAATTTTTTTTTCTTAATTGTTTAAGAGGTCAAAATGCAGATCCTCTGAAATTTTGAGAAAAAAACATCAATTTACAAGCGCCAATATTTTTTTTCATTTGTAAAACGTGTGAATCTCGGCACTGACTTTTATTTTATATTCTTCCGCGTTCACATTAAACTCTACCTTCAGTTAACCATTATACCGAAGGTCAAAGGTCATTCAAAAATCTTCGAAAAAAGGCTATTTTCTTAGACTTTAACCCTCAAAATCTACTAGTATCAACAGTGAACCACAAAAGTTTATATTTCTGTGAATACCTTATAATCAGTACTTCAGGCAAATAGTTTTACATAAAGAACATATTCTTCAAGAAAATAAAAATTTTCAAGTATCCAAACCTGCCTAATTTGCCCTATTTTTTTAAAAAAAAACATAGCTCTTAAATTCTGGACAAAAGAAAAAGTACCTTGATATTTGAAAATTTTTAGCGAGGTAACAAAGAAATTACGCAAACTAAGAAGGATTAAAATTATTAACATAACTATTTTTATCCAAAGTTTTGCTTTCTTTGCGTTTTTAAAATAACATACTAGAAACATTTTTTTTTTTTTTTTTTTTTACATTTAAAAATATACTTAACTCTTCGAAACAGTAAGTTCTATTTATCAAAGTTAGTTTTTAAAATAATTAGTAGAAAGTAAAGCTTAAACAACAACAACAACAACAAAAAAAGATACAACGCAATTAAAAATTGTATGAATAAAACTAGACAGTTACATATTTTTAATGCAATCTAAAATTTAATGTTGGTTAAAATGGAGTAAGTAAAATTTGAAAAACTTTTTACGCACATATTTGAGTTTTATAGTTAATTAAAACTAGGTCAATTAGGTCTAGACATTTTTGTACAAAATGAGAATTGTTCTGCTTAAAATATGCTAAGAGGAATTAAATAAAATAAAAGCTGAGTTATTATTTAAATTTATTATCAAACAGTTTTTTTTTTTACCGGAGAATCTAATAGAACAAAATGTTTTGATAATTATAGCTATAGAAATTTCTCTTAATTTTCTCTTTATGCGGTTATAGTTTTACATAACCTTAGAACATTTTACCTTTTACAACACTTTCCCTCTTGGACAATTTTAACTAAAATACATAAATAAAGTATTAATTTTTAAAACTTATTCAATTTTTTTTTAAACACAAAATTTTAACAACTTGGTAAGATAAAGTAGTCACATATCGTGCACGGGTATTATTTTTACACAATTCTATTTGTTTTCATTTACGTAATAATAATATATATAAATATATTTTGGATTTTGAAAACAATACAGAACATTTTAAGCAGGTAATACAAATATAATTTAGAAATTTCTTTTTAAATGACTTGCTTTGGAAGATCCCTCGTCTATAAAATGCACACCATTCTAGTGCAGTTAAAAAATCAAATTCAAAATTGTTGGCATAAAATAAACTGTATTTTGTTCAGCTATTTGTAAATGACAAATAAAACAAATTTTTGAGCAAATTTTTTATGATTTAGTATTAAAATAGATCAGAAAATAATACAATAATAATTATAAATAGTAATTTTAATATTGTAAAGAAGATCATATGGTCAAAAAAAGGCTAATTCTGCTGAAGTGTGCTAAATTTTGAGATTTCTGTTGTTAAGAAGTTTTACTATAAACAATAACGCCATTCATATGAATAACTTTTCCATTTAAACTAAAAATTCATTATAAAACAGGAAGAAAAAAAGAATATTTGCTAAAAATTTTAAAAGACAGTTGTCTCTAGTTTCATACCGAGGATCTTTACCGCCACAATTAGGTACTTTACGAACTGTGACCATTTTCTTCGTATGGAAATAACATATAAATCCATACTAACTTCATCAATTAAAATATTGAAAAAAAAATTGTCTTTTAGTTAGAGACAGCAATCTGAAATCTAATATCAGATCCTAATTAGGAAAGAAAAACAAGCTTAACTTTTAAGCTATATTTCTTAAATAAACATGTTTTCATTTGAATACCATGTAGTGGTATAGATACTTAATATAACGTATATCTATATATAATATTTAATATATGGTTACTATCTATATATAACAGTAAATATAATGTAGGTCCCTGGGCAAATTATTAGACGCCCTATACGATTCTAGGTAAGATCTTAATTATCAGGTGATACTATACAGCTTTATTGTTTTTACGCGACTGTAACTGGTTTGCACTTGTTTATGTTCGTGTATAAATTAGAAGATATATGATATAAATTAGACGACTGGATAAGCTAGACGATATACTATATAAATAAAGAATATTTATTATATCAGGTATTATATTAATATATTATAATAACTTGACCAAATTATTAGACGCACTGTAGTGTTTTAATAATTGCATGTTTTTGCACGAGTTTATATGCAATATTTTCATATTTAAACATACATGTAATGGGTGATTATTCAAGAGACGTTTTATATACTTCCTATTTGTATTTATTTTTAACGTATTGCATTACAATGTTAACCAATTGATACACAAGCTTAAAAAATGTCAACCAGTTTCAGCCGCGTAAAAACAATATTTCTGTTTAGTATCACCTGATAATTGCACTGTAATTTTACGAAGTGTTGTATTAGACGCACTGTAGTGTTTTAATAATTGCATGTTTTTGCACGAGTTTATATGCAATATTTTCATATTTAAACATACATGTAATGGGTGATTATTCAAGAGACGTTTTATATACTTCCTATTTGTATTTATTTTTAACGTATTGCATTACAATGTTAACCAATTGATACACAAGCTTAAAAAATGTCAACCAGTTTCAGCCGCGAAAAAACAATATTTCTGTTTAGTATCACCTGCTAATTGCACTGTAATTTTACGAAGTGTTGTATTAGACGCACTGTAGTGTTTTAATAATTGCATGTTTTTGCACGAGTTTATATGCAATATTTTCATATTTAAACATACATGTAATGGGTGATTATTCAAGAGACGTTTTATATACTTCCTATTTGTATTTATTTTTAACGTATTGCATTACAATGTTAACCAATTGATACACAAGCTTAAAAAATGTCAACCAGTTTCAGCCGCGAAAAAACAATATTTCTGTTTAGTATCACCTGATAATTAAGAATTTACACAAATCTTATAATGCGTCTAATTTTGCCAAGGACTGTAGATAGTGATAGATAGTTAAAATAACTTATCTATATTTTAGAATTGTTTTTAAGAAATGCCATGCAAGTCAAGGGTTCAGATCTAAATTCTAAGTTGATTCGTATAATATACAAACATCTACCAAGCTTGGTTTCAAATGATTATATCGTATCATCTTATCTATCAAATTAGCATCAAATTAGTTTCATTAATTCTGGTAGTAAACCCCAAATTATATTAACTAAATTGTATAATAGTTAATATAATATGTAGACAGTGATAGTTAAAATAACTTATCAATATTTTAGAATTGCTTTCAAGAAATGCCATGCAAGTCAAGGGTTCAGATCTAAACTCTAAGTGTATTCATATAATATACAAACATCTACCTGACTTAATACAAATGATTAGATCGTATCACCTTATCTATCAAATTAGCATCAAATCAGTTTCATTAATTTTGGTAGTAAACCCTAAATTAAATCACTCCAAATGATTGCACCTTAAATAACTCCTATAATAACTGCGAGAAAACAAAGCGCCATTTTTTTTTCCAACTGTAAATTTCCATAAATAAAAATAACATCCTTTCTCCTGAGAGACAATAGAAACCAATTACATTGTAATTTGGAGACATCAACATGTTTAATGTTCAATAACAGCCAATCCAACGAACCGTATCATTTTGGTCTCGTGCGTCGCCCAATCAAATTTGACGTTGGATCAACTCATTGACAATACTCTTTTCCCATTTGTGGAAACATTAGAACAATTAAAAGAAGAGTTAATGTTAGTTTTAAGGCTTCATGCCCTATGAACATGCACTGACATAACTTATCCATGGCGCGCTTGAATGCACTACTAAATGTTAGACTGCAGCAGTAATTTAATGACTTAAAATTGGTAATTTTTTGAGGATTAGGTACAAATGCTGGACAAATAAATAACTTTTTAAAATATATATGTTTACATTTTGAAAGTTTTTGCTCCGGTGGATGTCAAAAGTATAATCTTTGGGGAAAATGTGTTGGAATTAATGACATTGACTTCTAATGTAACTGAAATGTCCTTTACTTTGATAATAAATGATTTTAAAGCACTTGAGGTATAATAAAATAAGAAAAATATTATAATTTAATATTAATTAAATAACAATTGACAAAATGGTTACTGCAAGTAAAGAGAATTACACGGAGAAAAAATTCCGGAAAAATTACAGTACAGCATGATAATGACTTTTCTGATAAAAACAACCACGATTCTGGTTAATGAAACCCAAACAGATGGTATTTAAACCATTCATTTAGTAATTTTTTCCTTCATATGGTAATGGTTTACAGGAAATTTTGGTTTACAAAATTATAGTTCTTATCACCACAAATTTAGTAAAAAATACAAAACTGAAAAGTAAATTTAACTGAATAAATAAATGGTTTTTATACCGCGTGTGACAAAATTATAAAATTTTATCACATATTATAAAACCATGTCTATTGTTAATTTTGCAAAAATCATCACCAAAGCGCTTCAATTAAAATTTACCGGGCCGGGATAGCCTGGTCGGTAGGGCGCTGGGCCCATGTCCAAGAGGTCGTGGGTTCGATCCTCGCCGGCCGAAGACTCCCCGTGTAGTAAATGGTGACTGATGCACGTTAAATCTGTCGAGTCTCAAAGTCCTCCATGTTCCCATAACAAATCAATGCCTCTGGGGGTACTGATCCTGGAGTTTCCTTGTCTTCTGGATTGGTTCAAAATTACAAGGCTACGGAGTTGAACATTAGTAGTCGTAAACCCATGAAATTGGGTCGGCTGTTCAACGATGGTTATAAAATTAAAATATACCGAGAGTTTTATTGATCCCATAGAGTTAGAAACACGACAAATTTTACAATGTTCTGCTAATTTTAAGCGTACTTTTTTTTTCTCCAGTGGATAATCTTTAGCTAATCCACGGTGTTATATAATCTTAAGATCGATAACAAATTAAACGTTATTAACTGCTGTTCAAGAAATATAAAAAAAGGAGGCTTTCTTTGCTGTTGTTGTTTCTTATGCTACATGCCAATGCCAGCAAGTCTGCTTGGTGAAACCAAGCGAATTTAAGAGGACGCCATACTGTGCGAGAAACGCTTCGTCATAAAATTTCTTTCATCTTCATATCTAATTTAAAATTTAAAGTACAGAAAAAACGACTAAGCCATACCTAGACTAAGCCATGAAGTTTCAAATGCAGTAAACAAATTTTTAAAATATCAAAATGAAAATTAATTAAGTGAAGATAACTTAAGATAACGTAATGGAGTTCTTTTTCAATAATTTGTGTGCATTTTTATATTGCGATTTTTTTTAGTTTTATTTTTTAATTATTTTTTTTTTTTTTTTTTAAGCAGTTGAAACTTTATGGCCTACTCTAGGTTTGCTTTAATTCACTTTTTCTTTCTTTTAAATTTTAAAATAGTAATGGAGGTGAAAAAAAAATTGCGACTAAAAATTACTCTCCTGGTATGGCGTCCTCTTATGGCAGAGGGTGCGCTTCTTGTTCTTCAGAGGCACCATCTATAGCCAAGAATACCACTTCAGCCACACGTATATTTCACAGTCCATTTGTAGAGTGGACACATTCTTACATTTATTCATTCATCTACAGATCGCAATTCTGACCTAAATTAGTAAACGATCAATCTCCGATTCAGTACCCCCCCAGAGGTATGATTTGTTAAGGGAACATGGAGGACTTCGCGTCCCGACTTATTTAACGTGCACCAGGTACTATTTACTACACCAGGAGTCGGCCGGTGGAGATAGAACCCTTGGACATGGGTCTAACATTCTACCAATCAGGCTATCCCGGCTCGACAGGAGGCTTGATTTAAAATTACTAATGTATCAAATAATTAGGGGGACTTATTTTTGTTTTTAAAAAGTTATTTTTATTTACTATCATTGGATTAATTATTATTGGCGTCAAATTTGGTAATTTTCCAGTTTTGCACATGTCAATGTACTCATTACCTTCTATACTACGCATAACTAGGCATAGACATTATAATTATAAAATATTAATTGAATATTGGAAAAATAAAAAAAAAATATACGCAATCAGGCTAAGGATTTTCATCTTTACTGGACCTGGGAGTTTCCTTGAATGGGCAAGTAGCTATTTTATTTCTTAAAAAAGTATTATCATAGCACTTGATTATTTTCTAGTTTAGATTTAATTACTCGTGTTACTCAGTCATTGGATTCCATCATTCACGTTTCGTCAGTTGGGCAGTATTATAAAAAAACATTTAAAAACATTATTAGCATCTCAATGTGATGTTCACAATTTGCTTAAAGAAAATTAGAAGAAAATAAGGAACTTCGTACATTCTTCATTTATTACAGGAAATTCATTCTAATATGAATTAATTCATTTTTGGAACGGTAGTTTTGAAACTTCATAAAGTAAACTAAACAGTCAACCTTACTGACTGTGACTTAAAAACAGTTGAGGCGGCATAAAGATATATGAGCAATTCTCACAAATAAACACCGATTAGGCGGCCAAAAAAAAAAATTAAATTCGTCGCTTTGAAACTAAACCGTGGTAACTCAAAAAAGCAAGTTTTTCAGGAGAGCGATTTCTAACTTTCCGCGCTAATGCGAATCGCGCAAATGCGCAAATAACGATTTATCTGCTTTCTAAATTAATTTTGTGGAACTATGAAGATAACACGTTGTTTCTCTAAGAAGGTGAATATTTTTTTACACAAAATGAGCCAAATATCTCATTTTTCGATTTTTCTTGAGTTACTACGGTTTAGTTTCAAAGCAACGAATTCTACAAATAAACGCAAATTAGGCGGCCAAACAAAAAGAAATTTTTTTTTTTTTTTTTTTGGGGGGGGAGGAGGGGGGCACGCTATTTCTACATGAATTTTCTTCTTTTTTACACCCGAAGAAAGCAGAAAAAATATTAAACAGGAAATTTTTTTCTTTGTGACATACTTTAAATGACAAAATACCAATTTTAAACCTTTCCCGATTTTTTCAATTTTACGAACTTTGATTAAATTCTTTTATTTTTGTTTTTTGTACTATAATATAATCTTATAGTATGAAATCTTTATAAATACATTTTAGAGAGACATTATTATAATATTATATTTATGTATGAAAAATCGTTTTATCTGAATAAATGGCTCAGATTTATCTAAGTATGTCAGAAAGAGTATGTCACATTTAAAGTATGTCACGAAGAAAAAATTTTATGTTCACGATTTTTTCTTGCCTTTTTAGGGTGTAAAAAAAGAAGAAAATTCACGTAGAAATAGTGTGCCCCTCCAAAACAAATTTAATTTTTTTTTTGGCCGCCTAATTGGTGTTTATTTGTAGAATTGATCATGTACCTACTTATAATACTGTAACATATATTTACAATAATCTAAAGGGAGGAATTGAAATTTCATTTAACCTACATTTCCTTATTACTGTTAAACTGAATGTGTTTGATAAAATCTGTCAATTCATTCTAAATCTGAAAAAGAACTTTAACATATAAGGAATAACACATCAAATAAGTGTTAATACTAAAATTGAAATTACAAATAAATTTGTTTTAGTTTATCTAATTAATCGTACTTCTTTCCATTCCTTTGTACAAAAGATTCTCCTGTTTTCTACACAATAAAAATATTAGTAATTTATTTGTTTCTTTGCAGGTTGAGACATGAAATTAATATGAGTAGTGAAGAATATGGAATTTACGAAAATGAAATATGGAATTTGAAAACATGGAATACACCAAAAGAAGAAATTTAAAAATTATAAAGCAAAATATGGAAAGTACGGTTGCAAAAATATTTTATTGATATATAATATTTCAAATTTTGAGATTAAATATAATAAAAACCTATAATAGCTAATGTCCTAGAACTATTTGAATTTATCAATAAAAAATTAATTAGATATAACATATTTTGTTACACTCTCTGAACTACTGTTCGATTTTAAGGGAATTTTAATGAGATGTAAAAATGAACCATGTTATCATTCAAAGTGTAATATAGTATCGCTATTAAAGTATAATAAGTGCGATAATGCAGGGTGTTATACAAAGATCGCCCTTGATATATATTTTATAATTCTTATGAAAAAGAAAAGAAAAAAATGCACAAAATGCCTTTTTTTAATTTTGCAAATTAATATTTAAGCGGAGAAAAAACAAACACGCAATCAAAATCTAAAATTGCACACCTACTTACACAGTAAACCTACACACAAACCTACACAATGTGCATGCAATATGCAACAGGACAGGCTTAGTTGCCGCATGAAACAGAAATGAGTTGAAAGATTATTAATAGTGTTAGATATTTATTTTTTCTCATTTCAATTGTAAATAATCTATTTTGTAATACTTTAAACAAATATTTCGAACGCGTTTCACCAATGATGACAATGCACGAAGAGATAAATTCTAGTAAAATTACAGAACTTGTATGGTAATAACATTATTGGTGAGAGAATAATCGTAATTCTGGCAATAAAACCAAAATTCATTCATTTGGTATTCATTGTCAGAAACACTTATTCAACCTCCAATTAAATCAGTTTTGATGCGTCTTCGGCATTACAATTTGTCGAATTTCTATAGTGTTTTTGTTTTTGCCTGGTTTAAATACTGATTTGCCATCCCTCTGCCATGTGTGTTCTGTTTTATTTTTATTTCTGATAAGGTTTCCAAAACTGATTACAAAGAGCGGTTTTTACGGAACATTCTGTGTTATTCACCTCGGCTATTCACTATTTCATATTGAAATTGTCGAAAGTATAACTAACTGCACACCCGCACCAAACCTAATGACAGTGTAGCTAAAACACGCAAACCAAACTTTTTACTAAAGACTAAATAATATTTTTAAATAATTTCTCTCTAATTCATTAATAATTCGAAAATTTATAAAAGTTATTATTATTATACATATTATGCTAAATAAAACATATACTTCCATTATTGAAATCGAAGTTTTAGTTTGTCAATTTAGTGGTGAATAAAATGCGTTACGAATTGAATTAACAGGTTGAATAAAATTTAATACATTGTGCAGATCGTATTAGAGCATAAAACACAAATGTATGACAGAAATGAGAACAAGTGCAAATTTTATAAAAAAAAAAAAAAATTCCGCAATACCTACCTGTGTTGAAATTCTGGCATTTTACAGGGCGGATTTGTTAGCCACTCTATCAGGGGCAATAATTAGGTGGGCCAATATTATTCTCACAGTAAGGATGGATAGTACAAAAAATAAAAGAACATTCATGCCTTGTCCTGACCCCTAAACAGTCCCATCGGCAATTTTATTAATTATAAATCCTTTATTTATACTTTATTGTAGTTAATTAGAAATGCGTATACATTAAAATACTTTAAACTCTTTATTAGAAATTTATTATTCAATATCAAATGCAATTTTTTGTTTAATACATGTTTTAATATCAAATAAAATTCTTGTCAAAAAAAACTTTTTTTTTTTAAAATTAGTATACATTTAAAAAGTTTAACTCATAGTTACTGAACGATAATTAAACTCATAAACTAAACGATAATTTAACTCATAAACTAAACGATAATTAAACTCATAAACTAAACGATAGTTAAACTCCCTTTGTGCACTGTAAAAAAAAATGTGGTGTATAGTTGCCACTATTTTTGGTGTTGGTGTAAATTAAACACATTTTGAGGAATAGAATTGTAATTATCGTGAAAAGAAGTTATATAAAATTGAGAAAATAGCATTTGTTTGAAAAAATTAGGGCAAATATATTACTAAAAATTCTCGTATTTTTAAACGAAATGTTTTTGCCACAAAGACGGAAATTGATTTTAATGTAAAACAAAATTTGTGGCATCATTAATAAACAAAAAAAAAAAAAAAAAAAAAATGGATAAATAAAACAGAAGCTACAACAAAATTGTAACAGTGAAAATATAATTACATGCACTGTAAAAAATATTAGTTTACCTTAACACCAAAAATGGTAGTAATTATACATCAAAATTTCTTACATTGTAATTACGTTTTTTTTTTTTTTTTTTTTTTTTGTGATTTATATTATGTGAATATTTTTATGAAACTGATAAGGTATAAACTGTTTCTCACAGCCTCGAATATATAATTTATTTATTTACTTTTGAGACAAGCTTATGAAACATAATTTCGTTTTTTTCGGAATTCCAAGATTATTGTAATACTGGCTCATAATTGTGATTTAAAATAATCTGAACTACAAATAGTTTGTGTTTGTTTAACTGTCGACATTCTATAGAATAATTTGGCCCCTAATACATAGTCTGATATGTTTCCTATTTTAAAAATTGTAAAAAAGGGTTCCATAGAATAGATTCTTTAAAATTCCATGAAATTCCATGAAATCCAAGTTAATATTTTTTAGCTCTTTGTAATCAAGATAAAGTGTTAACTCTTGTGAAATATATTCAACAATCTATAACTCGTATTAATCGATCATTATATAATTTTAACTAACATATATATTTCACAAATTTCAATAAATGTTTATAACATTTTTCTTTTAGATTTGATTAAGGTATTTAATTTATAAAATCTTTGTTTAAAATTAGAGAATAATTAATCGCAAGCATCCAAACATAACTCATTATTTTAATATGATTCGAACATTGAGTAATAGAAAAGTATCTACCATTATGCGCTATATAATTTTTTTTTTTTTTAAATTATTGGCATTTGAAATATACCATCATACTTGCGTTATAAGATATTATTTATCTAAATTTTGTCTGTATCAGAATTTGTCACGAATAAACTTCTAAAACCAAATGTTGTTTGTTTGATGCTTATTCTATTTTAATGTGTAATTAATTTCGAATTCTTTTAAACAAAATATTTCGAAAGATGTTTAACGATGATAAATTGTAATGCTAGGAGAGAAAAAAAATTGGTAAAATTTTCGGACTTTTATTGTAATGATATTTCTCGTGAAAAAGGAACCGTAATTCTGATAATTGAACCAATATATGCGGTATTTAAACCAACCATTTGATAATGTTTCCGTTCTCATGGTAACAGTTTACAGGAAATTCCAGTTTTCCAAATTACAGTACTTATTATATTACCACACGTTTAGTAAAAATACATAATTGGAAATTAAATTTAACCATATGAATGGGTTTTACGCCATGCTTTAAAGTATCGTGGTAAAATTAACAAATTTTACCACATTTACTACCAAACAGCTCGGTATTAAAACAATATTTTATTTTTAATTTCGCCAAAATTCATTGCCAAGGAACTTCGATAAAAATTCCAATGTGCCAAAAACACGATCAATTTTACCATTTTCTGCTAATTGTGATCCCACTTTTTTTCTTCAGTATGGGACACGATTCGCATTTTATTTTGTTCTGTTTAATAATTTTGCCATAAAAGTTATTTCGTTATATGTTTATTTTGTTCTCTTTTATAAAAAAGAGATAGAAATTTGCATCTTTAATAAATATTTAATAAAATTTATTCTTAATATAATTATTGCGCTTTTAAAGAAAATAAAAGAATTTTTAAGTAGTTTATTATTATTTTTAATGAATGATTTTACTGTAAATACTTTAAAACAAACTTGAGACTTGAGACTTTTTTAAAAATGCGTTTTAGTTGATGGTTAATTTAAGTTAGTCTTACTATCATAAAAATATTTTAGGTATAATTTATAATTTAAGTTTTTTTTTTTCTAATTGTTAACCATTTGTAAATAGAAAACAAGTTTTTTTTTTGAAGTTAAAATGTTGACAAACGATTAACACTGCAGCTTTTATTAATAGTTTAGTAGTTTATAACCTATTAGACACAACATAACTATTTTTCACCAAATTCACAACAGCTTTCTAAAGTAGATGTAGAAGTACTTGATAACCGCACGTTATTTTGTTAAGAAATAAATAAGAAAACAATTTTTTTTTTTTTTTTTTAATGTAATAATTTATTTGTGTTACTCATAAAAACCAAACAAAAAACATTCACTACGTTTCCAGCAATTTATTGAAATAATTTGCAATTTGTAATGCAAAACATACAATAAAAATATTTACTGGCTACAAATTTGATTTAAAATTTAAAGCAGTTATAATTTCGTGATTGTGTGATTTTATAATGAACTAATCATCAAGATATTTACACTCTCAAAAAAACCTTTCAGTGCTGAGTCATAATAACAGCAATGTAGTTGTTTCTAATGACACTTGGACAAACAAAGCATGCTAGTCTTTAGCCTTGTGAATTAAGTCTGGAAGGAGCGCCTTTCATTTGACAAAAGAGCACCACTAGGGTGCTCTTTTGTCAAATGGAAGGCGCTGAAAGTGCGACTTAGTTCAGAATCCCTCAGATAGATGGAAGCACCTTTCATTGGTAAGGCCACTTCAAATATAAATCTGATATAAATCTAATTCAATTCAAATATAAATCTGAAGGGAAAAAATTATCTTCAGATCATGCACCGGTAGTATTACTTAACAACTAACCCCTGGACTTTCAATTCCACAAATTTCAGGAGCACGTTGATCGAATATACTCGGTGGATTTTACCGATTTTGAGGATTGAACTCCGGACCATCTGGATTTAAATTCGACCCTCTGACCGTTGAGCTCCCATACCCGTAATAACAGTACATTGAGAAATCATATGTTGCTAATTCTTTGCAACTTCAATGTGTTAATTAAATAGAATCACGCTCCCGTTGAAGTTAAACCGTGTTGAGTTTGCAATCGAGCCACAGAATCAAATAATTTAGTTGAAGATGATTTTAATTTGTATGATGAAATTGTTATTAACCCCATACTTTTGTTGCAGCAAACTTGCTGATTATCGTGACTGAATAATGCTTTCTTTTTTTTATAAAATACGCAATTCGATGTACCACAACAAAAAATATTAATAATAATTATTCAAACAAAACAATCTTTGGTAATCTTTTGAATCTTCTTACATAGCTTAGTTCAAACTAAAAAATAATAATAATTGAAATACAAGAAGCAAACTAAAAAAATAAAATAGGAAAAATTTGCATACAATAGAAGTCTATCTTTTATTCAATATCACAAAATTGCTAATTTATTTGGTATAATGTTTTTGAAAACAATTTTATTGATAGCAATGCTAATATCAAATGGCAAATATAAATTTTCTTTATTTAAGCCAAACTATTTTTTATTTTTTTAATTTGATGATTAAGGATTCGTTTTCTTTTTTTAATAATAATGCTTTAAAGAGGTGTTTAAAAACCATTTCAAAGACACAATTTTACTTCATTTTTCAATCCAATCAAAATAATAATTTTAAAAAAAAATCTTTTGGGCCAGTTGAGGACGAAGCCCTCAAAAGCATTAACCCATAATAAAATTTAGTCAATTTTTATTTATAGTTTTAGTCAATGCTCTCTTGATTCGCATGATCAATTAGCTAAGGGGAAAAACTTCAATAACGCCAGATGTATCACTTCAATATTCATTGGACTAACAATCTGCCTACGTGCCTGTCACAGTTACCGTTGCCTCTGTCTTGCAGAGGGTGGCTCAGGAATCGAGCAGATGCAATCTGGCACTATGCCTAGTGCCAGGGAAAAAAACTATATCCATAGCCAAGGGGGACACTCAGGAATGACCGTAAGCAAGGCTATGACATAAATAGCTCATGCAGGTAAAAGAAAAGGGGAAATGGATTTTTGTTGGGAGGGCTTTTAAATCGGAGAAAAAAAGGGGGCAGCATTAAAATAGGGGGGATTTAAGGCTTCGACAACAATGGTGGAGGTAGGCTTCCAATCGCTGATCACGTACGTTTTAATGACCTCGACTCCAAAGAAAATACCACCAAAACAATGATAGAAAAACGAATAGCGATAGGCTGCTTTCTGCGTGTGCCACGCCTTGGCACGTCCATCGCTAATGAAAGCACTGAAGTACATTGTCGCATGCATATCCGGAGTTGGTCGCCAATGACAGACATGCATATACTGCTGCTGTTGCCTTGCGTGGAGGGGGTTCTGGAAATGGGGGGTTGGAAGTGTTGCAGCACCCCGCCTTGTTGTAATTACCTCCGTCACCCATTGTTAACCCTGATGGGAATTGGACGATTATCAAGGCATTGAATGTGAAAAAATAAATAAGTTATGCCAAAATACAACAACAAATGAAAAGCGTAATGGAAAGCTGCAGTCAGGCGTGGTATTGTCAAAGAATGGGAAACGGTTGACAATTGTTAAATGAAATTCTATTCGAAGCGGGTCGTCAATCTATACGATTCTACAGAGAAAAGAAACATTCTGCTACACAATGCCTTTTATGTTAATATTAATCGCTCGCTGAATCATTCCAGTCAAAAAATATATATATATTCTTCAAATAGTATTTTAGAAATGAAATACAATACATTTTGAGTCATCGTAAAATTATTGAAGACTTATTGTTTCTGTAAAAACACTCATGAAATATTCGTATCAAATGTCTTCTACAGTTCGGTAAATTCTGTACTGTACACGCATCGCAACATAGCTGCCTGAGCAATTTCCATAAATAATAATAAATAAATATATTATAATAGTAATAGTTAAGATAATGGTGTACATAATGCAATAGATTATTGCTCCAGTTCAAACACTCATAAAATATTCGTGCCAATTGTCTTCTACGATAAATTCAGTAATTAGACAAAAACTAAATCTCTGCCAAAGTCGTTTCCATAAAAAAAAATAATAAATAAATATATAAAAAAAACATTGTGTTTTTAAGATGAGTATGTACGTAATACAATACATTTTCCCTCGCCGTAAAATTATTGAAGAATTATTGTTCCAGTTCCAACACTTATAAAATATGCGCGTCAAATGGCTCCTACGGTAAAGTAAATTTAATAACACTCACAAACACTTGTATCATCGTCGAAGTCATTTTCATAAACAAAAAATAAATAATAATAAGTAAATAAATAAATAAAGAAAAAAAAATTGAAACTGTCTTTTTAAGATATGTATATGTAATAAAATACATTTTGTCTCATCGTAAAATTATTGATGAATTATTGTTTCAGTAGAAACACTCATAAAATATCTGAGCCAAATGTTTTATACGGTGAAGTAAATTATCACACACAAATCTCTAAATCACCGCCTGAATCATTTCCATCAAAAAAATATTCTTTAAATAGTATTTTTAAAATAGGTATGATGAAATACAATACATTTTACCGCAGCTCAAAATTATTGAAGAATTTTTCAGTGCAAGAACTCATAAAATATTTGTGTTAAATGCCATCTACAGTAAAAAAAAAATAAAAAAAAAAAAAAAATTAAAAAAAGTAAACAAATAAAAATAAATAAACACGCACAGCTAAATAGCTGCCCGAGGCTTTTTCATCAAAAAAATATTTTTAAAATAACATTTTTATGATCGAAATACACTTTGTCACCTAGCAAAATTATTGAAGAATTATTATTATTTTAGTAAGAACCTTTAAAATATTCAAGTCAATTTTCTTTTACGGTTAAGATAATTTAGCAACACAAACAAATCATCAGAACACTTTTTGAGTCATTATTATCAAAAAATATTCTTTAAATAATACTTATGAAGTATTTTTGTACGAAATACAAAAAATGTTGCCTCGCTGGGAAACTATGAAAGGTCAATATATCTTCTATACGGCTATACAATGAATTTAAGTAACTCACACAAATCACTAACTTTACCTTCAGTAGTAAATCGCTGCGTAATTTCATTCAAAATAAAACTTTTGACATTGTTATATTAAGAATTTGTACGCAGTATAAGAATTTTTGTCTCAAAGAAAAATAATTAAAGCAATGCTATCTTAGATAGAAAATTTAATGAGTGCGTTATAGTTTGACAGGTATAGTAAATTTAGTAATTAATACAAATTATGTTCTATAAAATATCTTAGTATTGAAATCACGATAACACCAAAATATATTTAAAATAAATCGGCCTACTAAACATGGCATAGAATTTGGTAGTTTTGGAAAATCAAATTTTCCGCGTAAAGGTTAAAAGGGTCTAACAAGTAAAATGTCGTATAATTTAGTTTGAACAATGTATCGCAATGGTCGTATAATTTTATTTGGGTAAATATGAGGTACTAAATACGATACAGACCACCTTAAAAGGATATTGTCTCGTAAATCAGATTTTCTGAGCTTTTGAACTCAAAATTTTCTTTCGTTACGTAAAATAGATACATAGAGATCATCGATGCATTTAAAATGCTAAAATACAGACATTGAATCAAAATTCTCAATCTTAAAACGTGATATGACTAAAGTATAATTTTCTGATTGTTTTAACTGAAATTCACTTTAACCACTTATAATTTTATTTCATAACCGACGTTGAACACCCGATCCAATTTTGAGCGTACGACTATCAATGTTAACAAGCATGCGTCGTAATTTTTTAACTCCGTGGCCTCGTAATTTTTAACCCAACTCAGAAGACAGGGGAACTCCTGGATCAAGCAGTGGGATAAACAAGCCTTCGTGGAGGATTTTTGATGCAACTAACCAGCATTGGAGAAGTAAATCACGACACCTCCCTTTGTTAGCCCGACTGTAAAGAGATTCTAACCTATGATCCATCTACCAATGAGGATATTTTATGCGAGCACTGTGATCAGGGCGAGCCGTGAGCAGAATTCATACCAACCAGCCACCGCTGGGATTCGAATCTAGGTCATCTCATTGAAGAGACGAATGCTCTCTAACCACTTATGATTGAAAACAATTTGTTTAAATTTAAAAATGCTAACGTGCAATAAATTCAAATTTTTATTTTAAAAAAACCTTTTATATTTGACTGTTTTTCTATGAGATAAATTATTTATTACATATCAATAATTTGTTTGCAAATATTAAATATATCAAAAATGACCAAAGAATTGATTAATTTAATCATCATTCATCATTTATTAATCAATCTAATGCGCCTACTGGTGACCGACACAAAACTTTAGTGAACTAGCGTTTCCAACAACTCACAATAGCAAATTTATTCAATCCATCAATTTCAAACGTCAATCTAAATTATCGAATATATCGATAATTTCATTTAACGTAACCAATAAATGAACTGCAGAAACCATAAGAGTAAAGTTCTTTTTGTCACGTGCAAATAACCACTCCTTAAAGTACAGAAGGCGTTCACGTCTCCTAGTGACAGCACAATTTCGCGTGACACCGACACCCAAAACGCTGTGACAGACTGTTACTCGTAGGATCTGATATGAAAAACTAAGCTTCCGTTGAGATAGATTCGATATTAGAGAAAGATGGCGGATCACGTAGAAAGTTCGAACATAGATCTGGTGTTGGTGTCTTTTGTTTGGTTTGGGACCGATAGAGCACAGGCGCGTGAAATAGAAGGGTAGAAGATAGCCCGATGCGTGAGCTACGTGAGAAGTATCCGAGATGGTGTCGTTCGATCGGACAGGCTGATTTTTTATTTATTTATTTATTTTCGTGAGGTCTTTTTGTGTTTTGTTTTTGTCTTATGTCCATAACAAAGTTACGTGAGGTTATGCAGTGGTATATAACAAATCGTTTCTGCTAAAGTCTTGAACATAGCAGATTAGACGAAATTAAATGTATTTTAATGTCTTTCAGACTCGCACGTATACGGAGAGTGATCATCAAATTAACATATGATGATAATCACAATCAGTTATGTTAACCGTTGTTTGTACTGTGGTGCTAAAAACTTATGCCATGACTGATATGTCACTTATGTCATTAGAAAAACTTATGTCAGAAGTATCCGAAATGGTTTTGGTGTTTTTCGATCGAAGAGGCTGATTTTACGAATCCCAGCGATGACTGGGATTCGAACTTCGCACCCGTCTCACGGACCACAGGGCTGCCTTAAAATATTCTCAGAGGTAGACGGATCACGGTTTAGAGTCCCCTTGCCATCATGCTAACCGTGGGAGATTTTCGTGGTTTTTCGCTTTATGTAACGAAAATAAATGTGGGTTTGTCCCATCAGAAAGTTCTCCACGAAGGCATAATTTCTCCCAATACTTTATCCAGGAGTTCCCTTGTCTTCTGGACTAGGATCAAAATAATAAGGATGAGGAGTTTAACATTTTTTTTATTCACTGGCACTTGGGTATATTTCCCATTATCCTCAGAAGTGCCAGAATTGCTACTCTCTTATCGTTCCCCAGTGTGCACTTGTGACTAAGCCCCGGCGGGCACTTGTCCCAGTGGGCACTTGTGACTAATTTCCTATAGGGAGCCGCGATGGCTCAGGGGATAGAGCGTTCGCCTTCCAATGAGGCGAACCGGGTTCGAATCCCAGTCGATACGAATTCCGCATCCGGCTTGCACTGACCACAGTGCTGACGTGAAATATCCTCAGTGGTAGACGGATCATGGGTTAGAGTCCCCTTGCCGTCAGGCTAACCGTGGGAGGTTCTCGTGGTCTTCCTCTCCATGTAACGCAAATGCGGGTTAGCTCCATCAAAAAGTCCTCCACGAAGGCAAATTTCTCCCAATACTCGATCCAGGAGTTCCCTTGTCTTCTGGATTGGGTTCAAAATTACAAGGCTACGGAGTTGAACATTAGTAGCCGTAAACCCATTAAGTTGGGTCGGCTGTTCAACGACGGTTATAAAATAAAATAATTTCCTATAGGATCCGTCATACAACCACGTCACACAACAACGTTTATAGGGCGGGTTACATTCGCACAATCACGCAGAGGAAAGGATATAGAATACAGAGAGAGCAAATTGCATCCATGCCAACCGTGGGATTCAAACCCACAACCACTCACCCCGTAGTCCAGTACAGTGACCACTAGAACAGTGATCAGCGCGGTGTTTAACATTGGTAGCTAACTCACAATGGGGTCGCCTGTTTAACAAAAGTTATAAAATAAGTTGCGAAGAACATTCATAGGTTTTGTGGTAGAGATGGCTAATATTAGACGCAACTGAAATCTCAGGTGTACTGGAAAATGCTACAGAAAAAGTCTAGATCATCTTCCTTTAAATGTCAGAATGGTTTTGAAAGAAAACAAGCGAAATTAAATTGGGTTAATCAAAGCAATTTTTATCAATAAGCAATGTAATTTTTTTTGTTTAAAAATAACAGTTTCTGTTACGTACTAATCAACAAACAAAAAGTCAAAATGATTCAACAACGTTATCAAACGTTACTGACTGTCCCTTGACTTCATTTCAGATGCTTATAAAGAAATATTTCCTGTTTACTTTTAGTTTAAAAAAGCACCTGTTGTAATAGTTAAAATTTTAAATGCTTTTAACGAAGCAATCAATAAATAAAGCAAGGAACATATATTGAAAAGTGAAAAGTCAAACGTCTGCAATTTTAGAAATATATATGTAATGCATGAGTTTTTTTACCCTAATAGTTGCAGTACGTCCTGTAATGACTTACGATTAATTAAAAACAGCACCTACTATACTGTAAAAAAATTCACTACAAAATTTCTGTAAAAAGTACTGACACCCTGAACAACCATAAAATTCGTTTTTACTGTTCCATTTTATTCCGTAATTTTTACAATAATATTTATTTAATTGCGTTGTTGCAGTGATTTTATAGTAAATATTACAGTAAAAAATACAGTCCATAAGGTTTTTAGTTGCGTAAAATATTACGGTAAAAAGTAACGGCACTCAGTGCGTCAATTCATATTTCCCATCATCTATAAACGTAACAGGCCTTTCAAAAAGTCTACATTTTCGTAAACACGCATTTTGAGCTGTCCATTTTCGTAAACACAAATTTCGAGCTGTCCATTTTCGTAAAAATAAGTTTCGAGCTGCCCATTTTCGTAAACACGCATTTCAAGCTACTTCATAACAGTCGTTTTGAGCTATGTCATAACAGCCATTTTGAGCTATGTCATAACAGCCATCTTGAGCTATGTCATAACAGCCATTTTGAGCTACGTCATAACAGCCATTTTGAGCTATGACCATGCTCGCAAATACGCATTTTGAGCTGTGTTCAGATTTAAAAATGCACCGACGATATGTTATGAGATTTTTTCATTAAAACGAAGTACTTTTTAAATTATTGCTCGTTTTTATTTTTACTATACTTACTAATTTATGATGTAAAGAAAACATTTTCAATTTGGTTTCCTTGGAATGTTTATCAAATTATAATAATTTGAAATATATTTTCTCACAATCGTAATTTTTTCAGGTTATCTATATAAATCTTGTTTTGTTTTGTAATTGTCTTGGCGAACAAATTCTCACTTATTCTTTGGCCAAGGTAATTTGTAATACTGCTAAATCTTCTGATTAAGTCTAAATTATAAAAATAAGAAAGAAAATAAATTTAAAAAAATATGTTTTTCTTTCATTTTAAGCTTAATATTAGATAGTAATGTTAAAAAGAACTCTTTATAATTTAATTTATTGAATTTTTAGTTAGAGTTTCAACGCATATTAAGTTAATTAAAAGAAATGTAGGTAGGTATCAATATTTGTATGACTAAAATTCAGTATTTTGCAATGCAAGTACCTTTAAAATTTAGCTCCGCTGTCATCTCCCCTTTTGTAACTTACTGTTTTTATTCCCCAAATTTATATAATTTTATTCATATTTCTCATAAAACTAAATTTGAACAATTAAATAAATAAGGACTCTAACTTCGCAAAAAAAAATTTATTATGTATAGCTTAAATTGTGTTATGAATATTTTGTAGTGTAATGATTGCTGGTAATTTAAATACCACAAACAAAACATCTATCTTCTTTTTTTTAAATTTTATTTATTTATTTTATTATTTTTATTCACTTTTTAATTTATTTAAGACTATTTTACAGGTTACTACTACTACTGTTGGCACAAAACATGAAAAGCGTAAAATAGCTGTATTTATCTTAATTAAGCCAAGAATTTTAATGGAACTGATGAAACAGAGTTATCCTAAAAAGCAATAAAAAAAGTGCCATTCTGTGATATTTTGCGATTTTGTTTCAGACCGCTGAAATTGCAGAAACTTGATAATTGTTGTGAATTTCACTTAACTGTTCTTCTATTTTCACCACTAATTACAAACACATGTCAGAAAGAAGGGTTAGGTCAACCAAAATCATTCGAGAATATAAAAAAAAATAAAAAAACTTCATAATATATAAATATATATTTATTAGTCCTGGAAATGAAAACATTTATTCTGATCAGTTCTACTTATCAAATATAGATGGCGCTTCCATTCTTTCCTTAAATATCAGAGAACTCAATTCACTTAACGTTAGTTTTACGTAAGAAGAAACAGTTATTTACGTATGGTGTTGTTTTTACCTGATTCTAAAGATTTCTTTTAATTGATTAAAAATTACTTTTAAACATGCAATCCATTTACACAAACACACTCTTTAAATTTTTCAGAGAAATATTTATAAAAAAAAAAATAATAAATAATAATAATCATTTCATTTTTAAAGGGTAGGCATTTTTTAATTTTAATTTCCTTTTCATATTTTTTTTTAACAGTTTAAAAGTATTATTTGCCAATTATAAAATAATTTAAAAAGAAAAATACGAAAGAGCAGCAATATTAATTCGTATCAAAATAAAAATTAATTTATTTTTTCAAATTGAAAATATACTGTTTGAATTTACCGCAAGATCGTTGAAATTTAAAAACAGGAAGAAAAAAATATTTCGATTCAATCCTTTAAATTCTCAACTTGCTTTACTTACAACATTTAGTTAAAAAGAAACTGTATTTTGTATTCAAATTATCTGATTCTGAAGTTATTAAAATCGAACTGAATACGAAATGTGAAATCATAAAAGTCGGACACGACTATATTGCTCCAAATTAAATATGAAACTCTTATGAGAGCTCAGGTGTTCTTGTTATAGTTAAAAAATCTATTTTCAGATAAAAATTGAAATAAATTGTTTATGAGCAAAAGTAAGAAAAAACGAGAAGATAAGTGTGAACTTCAGTTGTAACATGAAACTCATTCAAATTCTCATCAATGTGTACCAGACTATAAGGGAAGTAAAGGCAGTTTGTGCGTAATGCCCTCAAAATAGCCTTAATCAATCCATTGGTCGCGATATTTTAGAGCCTTAAATTTTATGACCCCTGCCTGGCCAATAACGGGCTGTTGGGAGATGCTTCTGGAAACTATTAAAAAAAAAAGGAGAGTGCGAAAACAAAAAGTGCAAAGGCACAAGATCATCAAGGGTATCGTGGAAATAAGGAAATCACATTTATCAGAAGAAGATAAGAACAAGCATTGATCATCATCTGCATTTGAATTTAAATCATGTTCAAATTATTTTCTTAACTTTTAACAAATAAAAAATCATAGTTGGCAAGTAGATCACAATGGTATATAGTTTACCTAAAAAATATAAAATACATTATAAAATATAAAACATAAAATATTATTTGCGTAAAGAAATCTCTTAAACAGTCCAAAACGTTTCAGTCCAAAGCTAGAATTCTCGGAAGTTTCATTTATGGAATATAAAAATATTGAGCCGTGGCAGCTCAGGGGATAGAGCGTTCGCCTTCCAAAGAGGTGAACCGGGTTCGAATCCCAGGCTTTGCTGGTCGAAATGAATTCCGCACCCGGCTTCCACCGACCACGTAAAATATCCACGGTGGTAAACGGATTATGGGTTAGAGTTCCCTAGCCATCAGGCTAACCGTGGGATTATTTCGTGGCTTTCTTCTCCATGTAGCGCAAATGCGGGTAAGTTCCATCAAAAAGTCCTCCACGAATGCAAATACTTGATCCAGGATACTGATCTCCCAGGTACTGATACTGATCCAATACTGATTTCCCAATACTTGATCCAGGAGTTTCCTTGTCTTCTGGATTGGGTTCAAAATTACAAGGCTACGAGGTCGGAGGTGAACTTTAGTAGTCGTAAACTCAAAAAATTGAGTCAGCTGCTCATCAACGGTCATAAAATAGAAATGTAAAATTTAAAGATATTGAGAAATTGTCAATAAGTGCATAATTGTATCTTTTATGCTTCATACTGTCCCTGTGTTGAATAATGTAGTTTGATGTGAACAATGTAAAACTGGAAAAAACACTTTCCTGTTCTATTTAATTCATTTAAATACCTCCAGTTTAAAATTTTTTTTATTTACTCCTTTAATTTTTTGCTTTTTAATTTCTATCTAGTCGTTTTGCCCAGAAAGTGATTGATATTTGGGTTGACGATAAATTCTATTATAGCGATAAAATGACATTATAAATTCCGCTTTTGACTGTCAGGAAATGATTGAAAATTATGCCATCATTCAACTTGAAAATTTATTTCAGTTTTAAACATTTAAGTTCTCGATATTTAAATAGATGATAAATTCTTTATTGCCATAAAATGGCGCTAGAAGTTTAACTTAGAGCTGTCAGAAACTGATTGAAACTTTCGTCATCATTTAGCTCAAAACTTTTGTTCAGTTTTGAACACTCAACTGCAAGTCAAAAAGTGGTAGAAAATTCGACGGACTATAAATTCTCTTTGGTGATTAAATGGCGCTAAAAATTCTATTTTTATCGGTCAGGAAGCTATTGAAATTTGTATCATACTCGATATCTGGTTAACGATAAATGCTTCATAGTGATAAAATGGTACGATGGTAGTCAAGAAACGATTGAAAATTTTCATTCAGCTCAGAGAATTAGTTCAATATTGAACACTCGGTAGAAAGTTTTGAAGTGGTTTAATCTTCAATAGACAATAAATTCTACTTGGTGATTATTCTGCATTTTGAAGGCCAGCAAGCGATTGAAACTTACATAGTCATTCTGTTTATTTTTGAACACTCTAGTCAGAAAGTGGTCTAATTTTGGTAGACGATAAAATTCTATTGACAACAATATGGTAACAAATTCTACTTTTGTAGCAGTACGAAAACTATCATTTAAACGTTACCACCCAACACGAAACTTTAATCAGTATTTTGAAAACTAGTTAGTCGGAAAGTGATTGGAATTTTGGGTGACGATAAATTTTTAAAAACTACACTAAATTCAGCATGTAGTTGTCACGCAAGAGACTATCGAATCCAAAGTTTCAGGTGAAGTCGTAGCTAATAAACCAGAAAAGTGTCAGAATTTCGATTCTTGTTGTTGGTGAAATAGTGAAGACTCTGCTTTCAATGATTAGGAAAGTATTGAAACTCATTATCGTTGGGAACGGAGCTTCACTAATGTTTTGGGTGTTCTAGCTAGTTGAGAAATGGCCAAATTCTCCCTCAGTGGTCAAATTCCCTCTCGTCAAATTCTGCCCTCACCCAAATAAAAGCAAATTAATACAAAACGGAGTAAAATATCCTAAAAAGCATAAAAACAATTTCCTTCTTGAAATTTGATTATATATATATATATATATATATATATATATATATATATATATATATATATATATATATATATTAAAACGACATCAGTCTAGAACGAATCTTTATAATTCTCGAATTCTCGAATATATTTAATTAGACAGCAGGTGTTTCATTCAGAAATACAAATTTCACATCGAATTTATACTAATAAATATTATCTCATTCGTAAGAATAAACATTCGAAAAGAAGAAAGTGATATAAAAAAATGCCATTAACTTAAAACAAATTTTTCCGCACAAATGGCACATTTGTGGAAAACGAGATCTATTGATGATGATGATCTATCGCAAAATATAGATCATTACGATCGATAATTTATCAACCGGTAATAAGGCAATGTTCAATACTAGTTGGGTTTTTGAACTCAGTTCATTACCGACACGTTCAATATATTAAAAGAAGTGTCACAAGATATGCTGCAGCTGTCACAGAAAAGAAAATTATAGCTTTATGTCATTTACTTGATACAGATTATCATAAAAATGTATATAGCGCTGACATTCATTTTTAAAGTTGAAGTTACATATCCATAAGAGGTTTTTGTATTTAAAGAAAGTCACATAAAAAAATTAAGAAGACTTTAATGATAGGGTGTATAGTTTAATGAAAGATTTAATTGTTGAATACATTTTGGCGGAGTCATAATTTCACGTTGAGTTTTTTTATCCCCAGTAACTAGTATAGTTTTTATGAAGTCAGCAATTTATTTCGTTGTAATAAAAATATTTTTTATTTCTTCTAATCCTATAAATTGTGTTTTTTCGAAGTTTATATATATCTAGCTCCTTTACCCTTATATAAAAATAAATAAGAAAAATTAAACGTTTTTCGAAAAGAAGTTTTCTAAAATTGCAATGCAAAATAATTAAATATTTGCCGTCTCTTGCAAATTCAGAAAGAAAAACTTTTTACACAATTTTATACGTCCAATGCAATATATATAATTTTGTTGCGACTATATTATGATATATTTTTAATACAAATGGTAAACTAAATTCGCCCTTAAATCGCAAGAACGTTTTAAAAATTTTCCATCAAACGTCTTGTAACTTTTGTCCATGTAACTTAAAAAAGGCTACGCAATTCTTCATATTTTTATTATTTCATAAATTAGACATCTTTTTGTAAATAGTATTTCAAGGACGTGATAAACTTATTTCAAGGACTTCATATTACATTATATTTGCGTTCAATTCATAAGATCATTTTTAAATTTTTTAAAGACAGTTTTCGAACACAGCAATACATTTGGTAAAAATTGCTGAAATAGTTGTTGTCTCACACAAAAAGAAAAATTAAACAAATAAAATCTATAAATCAAAAAAAAAAAAAAAAAAATTTATTGATTTCGTTATTTTTGTACATTTTTTAAAATATTGATTAAGGGTACTTTTCTTAATATTTTTGTTGGAAATCAAAACCGTACTAAAATTTTTCAACATTTTAATACTTTTCATATTTATGGAAAAAATATTTGCCATCTTATAATAAATATAATAAAAAAACTAGTCACATAATTTTAAAAGCGCATTACATTTTATGAATTTATAAATCTCGTTTCTTTTAAAAATATCTTATTAAGCAAATAAATTGTTCTAAAACACAAATACTTGTGACTTAAAAGAAAACATAACTCACGTATGCAAATTATGTGCACTAAGAAGTAAAAAATATGATCAAAACTACCTGAACGTGGTAAAATTTACCATGTTTATTGCTCTAGGAGAACACCAAAAAGCTCGGTAATTTTTAGAGAATCTCTTTGGTAATGAGTTCGGTAAAATTAGCAATGAAATATAGTTTTATAACATGTGGTAAAGCTTGGAAAATGTTGTAAAATTTGGTAATTTGATCATGACTCCTGATGGCCTAAAAACCAATGTACGGTTAAATTTGATTCCCAGTTTATTTTTATACTAAATTTGGCGTAAAAAAAAACAATAATTTTAAAAACAGGAATTTCCGGTAAACAGTAAGCATATGTAAGAAAAAATTAACAGATAAATAGTTTAAAAACCGAATATTTTTGCTTTGTTTTTTAAAATTAGAAATGCTATTAGAGTTCGGTAATCTAACCACAATTTTTTTTTTTTTTTTTTTTTTTTTTTTTTTTTTTGCTATGGCAAAAGCTCTTTTTAGTTTTTTTATAATCAAGTTTTTCAACCTAGTATGAAACAAAAATATTACCATAAAGTGTATGAAAAATATAGAACATTCGAGGAATTTAAAAAAGAACAGGTACAATGCTCCTGAATCTTTTGCTGTTCGAGTTTTTTAAAAAAATAATAAAAATAGAGGATCTAACAAGTTAAATGTCAAAACATCACTTTAAATATTTCCACAAATAAAATTGATGAAGATTTATAATCGTTGTTTTGACAAGAGAGTTGAAAATTATTAGTTGAATAGACATTTAAGACAAGCATAACTGATATAAGTGTTTCTGCCACCTTGATTATTTTATATACATCTATTTAAATTTTTACTTAACTTTTAGAGAACTTCAATCTTATTTCACTTATTTATTTTTCCTGAAATTAAAATACTTAATTTTTAACGATGCATTTAATAGGAAAAATAATAATTTACAGAGCAAAACAAAATTATAATTCCAACTTTAATTTCAGAGAAGTACACAGCGCGATTTGAAAATTTTGGAATGCACACAGCTTCGGGAGAGTAGGAGAGCGAATCTATAATCTGTAACCCTTTAATCTGTAATCTTGTAAACTGTAATCTTGTAATATGTAATTATGTAATCCTGTAATCTGAAATTATTTAATCTGCAATCCTGTAATCTGTAATTCTGTAATCCTGTAATCTGTAATCCTGTAATCTGTAATCCTATAAGTCCTATGAGTCAAATGAGAATTTATTTGTATATAAAATTTTTTTTAATTGTTTTATAATGTAAGAAAGTTGTGTGTATTTTTTGTTGTTTTTTTTTTTTGCATGTTTAAAATTTTTATTTATTTTTATAGTTATTTACATGGAAGTGAACAAACAAAATATATTTTAGATCATCTGGAATTGCATGGTGTATTATGATTACCTATTAAAATTATATTTACACAAAAAACAGAAAAAGACAACACATAAAACAGAACAGACAAAAAAGAAACAAAATTTAAAAAAACGCATTCACTGACAGAATGCTGTTCACTGTGGGAAAATTTTGCATTTAAAGTCGAAATGAACTTCAACAACAGGAACTTTTCGATATAACGAAGTTCAGGATCAAACAAGACAATACTTTTACTTTCGTTACTTGTAACGAAAGTAAAAGTATCGTCTGGGGGGTGGTGCCTATCTAAAGGGTGGTGTTCATAATAGTACAGCTCATAAGGCTCTAAGAAAAAGTTTTAGACTGGGAAAAAATGTGCATTAAAATATTTGCAAACAAAGCATAATGTTTGCATGCTATTTCCATAAAAATAGTTCATCCATCCTTTGAATATTTGAAGGCTATAATTACTCTGACATCAGTTTACTTTATACTGTGAAATCCTGCTGCTCCAATGTTCTTCCTCGGAAAATTACAGAAAACTTAGGTGTTTTTCAGGAAATATTCCATAGAAATAGGCCGTAAGGCATAGGAGGGAGAACTAGTATTGGAAATTTGGGTCGGTTGTATTATCAATTGTATTATCTATTGTTGTATTATCTATGAGCATGGAATGAATATTTTTTTAACAGGGGAAATGAGAGTTTTTTTTTTTTTTTTTCAAGAAACAGCTTAGTTTAAGTTGCAAAATTTGATGCAACTTAGATATCTCATCGATGTATTTGTATTTTGTTACATGCCACAAAGAAAGTTACTTTTTCAAAATTAGTTTAGTTAATGTTTTCAAAGAAGGTAAGTAATATTACACCATTGAATTTCTTTTTTTTTTTTTTTTTTGTCAACCATTTCAAAAGTGTTCGCGGAAATTATTTTGGAAGAGTTAACCAGAAAAAATATTCGTGAAGCCATTTCAAAAACTGTATTTATTTATTTATTGTAATGAAAATGGAATTTTTCTAAATAATTTCATTAATTCATTTAAAAAGTTTATGGCACATATTTTAATAAAAAGTTTATGGCACAAATTTTAATATTTTTTACCATTTAAGTGTTAAAATACGAGAAAATTATGTTTTATTTAACAGAAATATAGTATATATTAAAAAAAAAATCTTGAGTTATTATATATATATATATATATATATATATATATATATATATATATATATATATATATATATATATATATATATATATATATATATATATATATATATATATATATATATATATATATATATATATATATATATATATATATATATATATATATATATATATATATATATATATATATATATATATATATATATAATATTATTTATTTATTTATTTTTTTTGTTGTTTTTTTTTGTACAAAAATAATTTTTTTCTTCTTTTTCGAATTGCATCCCTTAAGGTGTTGCTTCAATTCGTTGCGCATAATTCAGTGCGAGACAATTCACTGCGCATTATTCGTCGGGACGACAGTTTGTTGTAGGCACAATTCATCGGGGAAACAATTAATTTATCGTTGGCACAATTCATCGAGGCAACTCTTCATCGTAGACACAATTCATCGAGACGACTGTTCATCGTAGACACAATTCGTCGTGGCGACTTATTCATCGTGGGCACAATTTATCGAGGTGACTATTGGCATTACTCAATTCATCGCGTGCACAATTCGTCGAGGCGACTATTCACCGTGGGCACATTTTATCGGGGCGACTATTCATATTGGGCACATTTTATCGGGGCGACTATTCATATTGGGCACAATTCGTCATGGCGCAAATTCATCGTGGGCGCAATTCGTTGAGGCGACTATTAGTCGTGGGCAGAATTTACGAGGCGACTATTAACCGTGGACACAATTTACGAGGTGACTATTCATTGTGGGCACAATTCATCGAGGCAACTATGCATTTTGAGCACAAATCGTCGAGGCGACTATTCATTGTTGGCACAATTTCTCGCAAGCATAACTCGCATCTTGCTGTTTTGATAAAATAGGTTTATTTACAATGACAAAACTCTTGGTTTGTCCATAAAAGTAACTAAATATTTAATTTGCGGCCATTCAAAAATTAAGAAGCACCCAAGAGGGGATCACTTGAAGGTTTATTTATTGTTGCTTACAAGGGGAAAGAAGTACATGAGCAACGCTTGCGAAATCACTAAGTAAAAAAATGATTTGTTGTGACTAGTCCTGAGCTTCCAGCATTATAATTTAGTGAAAAATAATAGCTGATAATTGGTTAGAAAATATTGATAAGTTAGCAATTATCTTGGCTAAACAAAGTATTTGCATTAGTCAATTTATAATTGTTGCAAAAAAACATAATATTCTACCCTTCGATATTGATAACAAAAATTTTCAGTAATTGAAAATATTGTATATTGACCAAATTAAACTCTTTAAGATTGAGAGTTCTCTAAGACATATTTTTATTATTGTTTCTTATTTTCTCCTCCTTTAATTTCAGTTATTGTAGTTGTATTTTTTATAATTCAAGAAAAAGTTACTAAAATTTGGCTACCTCATAAGAAAATCAAAAACTTTTACAACAGAGACTATGGGCGTATCATCACTAAAATTGGAACTTTAATAGATGAGACAGTAAAATTTTCAAAAAAAAAAAAAAAAAACTTTTTCAAACAAAACATTTTTTAAACAAAAGGAAAAACAAAATATACAAAATATTTTTGTTTCTAAAATCGGATTTTTATGAACTACAGAGCTATCTCATTGATTAAAGAGGAAAACTTTAAATTGAGCTAATTAAATGTATCAGAGGATTAATAAATTATGAAATCACATAAAAAAAAATACAATAAAAGCTGGATAAACGAGTACGGCATACTATAATAAATCCGTTATTACGATAAATTTCCTAGTTGCCAGTCATCTCAAAGCAAAGACAAAACTTTTAAAATAATCTATCAGTGCCATCAAAACACAAAAGGTTTCAGAAAACGAAATTGGAAAAAAAAAAAAATCAAACAGATCAAATATAATTTTTATAAAAAACTGTCGTGGTTTATATACCTGACGATTTTTATTTTTCGTAAATCTAATAGTGTATGAAGCGTTAAATACAAAAAATCTATAATATAAATAATGAGAAATGTGAAAGATATATAGAAAACACATGTTACGAATTATTTTATTTGTGGTTATAGCTTTTAAATTAATTAAACTCATCTAAATTTGTTAAAATTTTTCTTTTAACATTGTCTTATGGCAGCTTTATAAATCACTTTGTTTCAGAAGTTTCTAAAAAAAAAAGAAGAAAAAAACTTTTTATAAGAAAAACTTTTTATAAGAAAAACTTTTTATAAGAAAAACTTTTTAAAACAAAATGAAAACTAGAATATACTAAATATTTTTTGTTCTAAAATCGGATTTTTATGAACTACAGAACAATCTCAAAGATGAAAGAAGAAAACTTTAAATTGAGCTAATTAAATTCATCAACTGATAAATAAATTATGAAATCACATAAAAACATACAGTAAAAGATGAATATTACGAGTATGGCATGCATATAATATATATATATAATATATATAATATATATATAATATATATATATATATATATATATATATATATATATATATATATATATATATATATATATATATATATATATATATATATATATATATATATATATATATATATATATATATATATTGCAAAGACAAAACTTATAAAATGTTTTATTAGTGGTATCAGAGCACAAAAACACTTAAAAAAAACAAAATTTGAAAAATATAAATTAGATAGATCAACTAAATAATTTTCAAAAAACCTGTCGTGGTTTATATATCTAACGATTTAAATTTTTCTTTATTCTCATAGTATATGAAGAGTAAAATAAAGAGGTGTAAACAATCTACCATTTAAATAATGACAAATGTGAAAGATATATAGACAACACATGAATCGAATTATTTTGTTTGTGGCTGTTCCATTTTATGTAACTCTTAAATTAATTACACTCATCTAAATTTGTTAAAATGTTTCTTTTCTCTCTGCATTGTCTTCTGACAGCTTTATAAATCGCTTTGTTCTAGAACCAGGTTTCAAAACACACTGGGGGCAATCCAGAGAAAGAAAAAAATCTCTGAAGCACCAACAGTAGCAGCTACGAAAAATCAAATAACAATTATAAACCCTGACATAGTCATCACTCCAAACGATTTTACGCAACCCTAGGGGTGTACGGAGTGACATTACTGGATGGATAGAAAACCTCTTCCACTTAAGTATGCAGAAGATGTTACAAGATGCCACGGTAGCCAACGTAAGCCAGGTGTTTATGGTCTTTTGAAAGAGCACGTGCTCATAGACTACCCAAGTAAGTGAAAATGTCCAGTTCGTGGGGTGAATGTAGATTGTCCATCAAGTTGGCGATGACTTTTTGGGATTTTGTTTGTTTTTCTTGGCGAAGTGATCACGTCTGCTTGGAAGCCATGACATATGGACACTTGAATGCAAATACAGTGACGGCTTTCTCTGCGACAGCCCGCCCAACGGCCGGGAAGTAATTGCATTAATTGGAATGACTCCTGCTTTAATTAATTGCATTTTTTTTCCTGGTTTTCTATGCGCGTCGGTGATTGGCTGTTTGCGTTTTGGTGACAAATTTGTTGCTCGATATTAGGGTTGCTCGAGTGAGTTTGCGTTCCAAAACGTGATTAAAAGGAAGACGTCATTAATTCGATTGTTTTCGTGCTTAAACGAAGTGCAAGAATGCTTAATCTAATATCGAAAAACAGAATGTAGAATAATATATATTTGGGGAACTTTTATACAAATTTTTATTACAATATTTAAAATGTAAAATTTGAATACATTTTTTTTTTCTTATAGTAAAATTAATCATGTTTGTTATCGTTTCCAGGCTTGTATGTTCAAACTAGTTTTACAAACACTTACGATTCCTGGTGGTAATAAAATCAGGAAATTAAAACTAAAGATGGAACTAGGATATAAAACCCTGATAGCTAGGACCCTCCAGTACGGGGATAGGGGTTGCAGATTTTCACACAGATTATGCTTCCTCTCAGATTTAAAAAAAATAGACAATGTTAAAAAAAAAAAATATTTAATCTGAAACATCATTTTTAACCGTTCGACACAAGCTGGGCACCGGTGTTCCTTTTATATATATATACTATTTCTAATTATATAACTACCAGCAAAAATATACTTTGGTATTTCTTAATTATTAGAAACAGTCTAATATAGTGTAAGAAAACAGTCTAAAAAATCTATTATATTTGTGCTAAAATATATAATCGAAGAAAAAAAAAGTAATTTCAATTTTTTTTCCATTCATATTCAAAACTTTCTCAAAAATTGATTTTGTAAATTAAAGAAATTTCAATGTTGAAAAACTATTTTTATTAGATCTAAAGAACTGCAAGTAAGTGCGAATTTGAAAAATTATTGTTTGGAAGTGAGCCATGTTTGGAAAATTTCGCATTTAATTCAGGAAAAGACACTAGTGTTCCAGGCTGTATTTCATAATCATGAATTATTAAAATGCTAAATATAATATCATTCATTTTCACCTAAATTAATATAGAATAAGAAAAAATAAGTAGAAGAAAAAAAGTATAAAAAAACATGTCAAAAAAGTTTTTGCGGGAATCGTAGTTAAATCCTTGATTTACTAAAACACATTGAGATCCTAAACTCATTCAAGTACAATTTGTATCTAAACTAAAAAAAAACTAAACTCAGTGGCGTGACAGCCCATAGAGGGCCAAGACCTACTGTGCCCATCTCAGTTTTCTTGACCTTGGGCTCTGGGGTACAGGAGCAAGTGTTCCGGCTAGGTGGTCAGCCGAACGCGGAACCCCAGTGTTTAGTTCCCAAGCATGCTTGGTACTCATTCATCGACCCACTGAAGGAATGAAAGGCTGAGTCAACCTTGCCCGGACCGAGGGTCGAACCCAGGACCTGTGGCACGGGAGCGCGAAGCGCTACCACTCAGCCACCGGGCGTCACAATTTGTATCAGTTTCTAAATATAATTTATTCGCAAACATTCAGCTATTTAAGCCAAAGATGATTGATAATTAATTAAAAGAAAATATGCACAAATGAAAGTACAGAAATGGACATACTACAGTTTCGGATCTATAAAACGAGAACCTTCTTCCATATCTAAACGATAAATGAAAGTTTAGAAGTAAAACGACAAACATGTGCAAACAAAGTAGTTAAACCAATAGGAACAGATGAATAAGTTTAAACAAGATAATCAAATAAAGGAAATCAGAAACAGATGTGAGAGTGTTAGGCAGAACTCCAGGGTGCAAATGATTAAATTAGAATAGATATCCAAATATTTGGATATGGTAGGATATAAGAAAGATCATTAACTAAATTACTAGAATTTTTCAAAGCATGGAATGATTCCCAGAAATCAAGTTCGAGAGATGCAGATCTTAACAGACTTATCTTTCCTGTTAAGTCGAAGGGTACTCTTAGTTTTTTCAATATACACGAAATTTGATAAATACCCCAGCTATTGTCAACGAAGATAGTTGATTTTTAAGAACTCCGATTATATTACAGTGATATAATTCAAAAAATAAATTCTTGAATTTCGAAAACTCTGGTTGCTTGCTTATAAGCTGTGTAAGGATTTATCCATTCTTCAAATTTTTATTACTCCGGATTATTTAAGAGGGGATAAAAAAATGTTCATTAAGTTAACACATATTTAGCAGCATTTTTTTTATACATATTTTTATCTACCTTAAATTTTGCTATATAAATCTCAGATAAAGCCAAATTATTATAATAGACTTTGTATGAATGTATGAGGGTAGCAGAAAAATTTTTATTTATAAAGGTTTTTTTTTACAGTTTTTTTTTTCACAATACCCACCCGATTGACACTCTTCAGACAACCGTAGGGCAGATTTTTTTTATTTTATTTTTATTTCCTAACCGTCGTTGAACAGCCGGCCCAATTTTTGGATTTACAATTACTAATGTTCAATTTCGTAGCCTTGTAATTTTGAACCCAATCCAGAAAACTAGGGAACTCCTGGATCAGATATTGAGAGAAATTTCTTTCGTGGAAGAATCCTTCATGGAGTACTTTTTGATGAAACTAACCCGCATTTGCATTACATAGAGAGGAAGACCACGAGAACCTCAATAGGTTAGCCTGACGAAAGGGGGACTCTAACCCATGATCCGTTTACCACTGACAATATTTCACGTCAGTACTGTGGTCGGTGCAAGCCGGATGTGGAATTCGTATCGACCAACCTTTGCTGGGATTCGAACCCGATTCACCTCATTGGAAGGCGAACGCTCTATCCCCTTAGCCATGGAGACTCAGGGCAGATTTTTTGGCAACTCTTTCGGAGGTCCCATATTAGGTGGGCCAACGTTACTCTCACAGTAAGAACAGATACAGAGAATGAATGAGCATTCATAACCTTGGACGGGATTCGAACCCAGAATCTTTGCGATGTGAAGTCAGTTGCCTAACCACTACACAGTCCGGTCGGCTTGTATTGCAGGTTTACTCTTATTTTTGCTGCCAGATATAAAACTATAAATATGCATGTGTCTCCTAAAAATGCATATTTTTTGTTTGATATGTTTCAACGCTAATTTGCAAAATTTTTCTAACAATACATATTTTTTCTTACAAACTTGCAAAAAGAAGGTCTAAAATTTATGGTGCATTAACCGAAAAAAATTAGGACTGCTGAATTAAATAATTAAAATGTTTTTAAATTAAAATTCAGATTTTTGTCAAGATATAATAAATTCATAATAATCGTCCTAATTATTTTTTCGTATGACTGGGTTTACATTATTAAACAATTTCATCATTTATCCGATTTTCAATATGCTTGTCAAAAATGTCAAAAATTTCCCCTTCGTTGTCACAGCAGTAAATATCCACCTTCATGAAGTTGATATCAATCAACATATTTCGAATGAAAAGTCATGCAGAATCAGTTAAAGTTTTAATCATTCTGTCATAAACATTAAGGGTAAGGGTAAACATTCGTTACTGGTCAGACAAAAATTTAATTTTCCTTTTTTGTCATTATGAAAATATTAGTTCTTGAAATTTTTATTTCATTTTATTTATGGTTTTGTGTTTAATTTTGTTTATCCTGAAACAAAACTGAGAAAAATAGATTTTCGTGAACCAATCGGGTATGTAAACTTAATTAAATATTAATAAGTTTTTTATTAAATATTAAACATAATTAAATGTATAAATTAATTTTTAAGAACTATTTTGTTTTTAAATTTGGTTCTTTTGAAAGAAATCATAACGTCCTAATTAATATTATCTCTACTTAAATACTCAAAATATTAAAATGATTTATTTGAGAAAAATACAATTATAATTTAATGTACTTACTTTTTTTTACCCTAAAGTTATTTTTGTTTTTAACGAATTTTTCTCTTTTTTGCACTTACTAAAACATTCCAAATTTAAAGGAAACACTTTATTTTTTAAGTATTTCTTCATTTTATATTTTTTTAATACCAAACGTTCGGATTATAAGTTTTTGCTACGCCAAAGAGACAAGTGTCAAATTTAATTAATACGTATTAATTTATTAATTTTTTATCAGCAAATAGTTTAGAGGATAGAAATAAAGAATATAATGGTTCATTGTTATTTTCAAATGTGACATTTTTACGTTAAGCTATTCCTTAGTGTTGTTTCCAAGCAAGTACTCAACGTTTTGGAAAGTTCTCCTAGATATCAGCGTATTTCATAGAAACGTTTTAGTTTCTGCTTAGAAATTAGTTGTTTTTTTGCACCGAAAATTGTTCATTTTAATATTTAGAAAATGCGACTTGATATGATAGGAAATATGACCGAATCCTTTTAATCATAAAAAGAATTGTTTTTTTGGAACCTCATATGATTCTCATTGTTTTCTTGTCTCGTTGCTTTGTTTGCTATCCTTTTGATTTTTTTTTTTCAATAAACCTTATGGCTGTGGTAAGTTTACTTACCACTAATTTTCAATGTTCCTACCAAATGATTTAAGTGACCACATGCTGAGAACTTGCAAGCAAAAACATTGTTACTTTCGGGATTTATTTACAAAAATGTGGTAAACAGTAAAGGTTGGCATGTAGTCAAGAAGAAACGTAAACACATTTTATCTTATGCGCATTCTCTCTTAATAATTTTTATGGGGTTCATTTTCAGTTATAAGCATGGAATTTGTAAATTTTAATATTTACTGGCACAGAAATTTAAGTTTATGGTCAATTCTTTTCAAAGAGCAAATTTCTGAAAATCCCACCTACCCTCCCACTAAACGAAAAAATGGTCTTAAAAATCAAATTAATTCTAGGCAGTAAGCTAAATGGATTGCTTTTTGTAAATCAAGTGCAATCCAAAAATATTTGGCACTTTTAGGTTAGCCAGGTGCAAGGAAACTACCAGTTTTTTTTATTTCATTAATAATTTTTAATTTAATTTTTACATGTTCAAAATTTGTTGGGCCTGGTGGCTCAGAAGGTAGAGAGTCATCTCCCGACGAGGTGACCCTGGTCCCAATCCCAACAAGGGCTAGTCGATACGAATTACGCACCTGGCTCGCATTGAACACATTACTGACGTAAAATATCCTCAGTGGTAGACGGATAATGGGTTAGAGTTTCCTTACCGTCAGACTAACCGTGGGAGGTTTTCATGGTTTTCCTCTCCCTGTAACGCAAATACGGGTCAGTCCAATCAAAAAGTCCTTCTCGAAAGCAAATTTATCCCAATACTTGAGCCAAAAGTTTCTTTGTCTTCTGGGTTGGGTTCAAAATTACAAGGCTAGGGAGTTGAATATCGGTAGTCCTAAAGTCAAAATTGGGTCGGCTGTTCAATGACGATCATGAAATAAAATAAATGAAAAAAAATTTTTCGGTGATTTTTCGCTCTCGTCTGGCTAATCGGAAAGTAACAAATATTTTCACATAACATTGCCAAAATCAAATAACCTTATAAAAAATTAAACAAAATGCTTTTTTTTTTTTTTTTTTTTTGTTAATTTTTCATGGGTTTACAGCATTTAATGTTAATGTACAAAATTCTACTAAAAATTCAAGATAATCATTAATGAGCTATTTTGATCGAACTGACCGGTTTTAAACTTTTTAAAACTGCTCATCAAAATGCAAGGAAAACTATTGCCATGTTTCGTGTTTTAAATTTGAATTTACGACATTTTTTAATTTTAGCTTAGTTTAAGTAATACCGATTTAAAGTATAGCATAATTTAAGCAATTTTTATTGAAAACAAGAAAAATTAAATGTATTTATAATACTTAATCTCGCTAAGATTTTTATAACTAATCTTCAAATATCAAGGAAAACTATTACTGTATGTTTCATTTTAGATAAAAAATTAAACACAGATTTATTACTTGATTTTACGTGAAGTATTTAATTTTATTTTATTTTATAACCGTCGTTGAACAGCCGACCCAATTTTGAGTTTGTAACTACTAATGTTCAATTCCGTAGCCTTGTAATTTTCAATAAATCCAAAAGACAAGGAAACTCCTGGATCAGTACCCCCAAAGGTATGATTTGTTATGGGAACATGGAGGACTTTGTGACGCGACATATTTAAAACGTATCAGTTGCCATTTACTACACTTGGAGTCTTCGGTCGGCAGGTTCGAACCACGACCTCTTGAACATGGGCCCAGTAATCTACGAGCCAGGTTATCATGGCCCTACTTTAAGTATTTCTAAACAATTTAATTAATTACAAGACAACAAAAAGCGTTTTTAACATAAACAAGAAATTGATGTAAATACTTTCTAGCTTAGTCTACTAATTTTAACTTAAATAAACATTTCTGATATTAGCTCAACATAGAAATAAAACCTGAAGCCGAAATCAAAGGTTTTTAATATTTGCATCAATGTATAATTTTCTTGAGTTTTTAATATACATAATTACTTAACAACTTAATGACATACTCCGGCACAAATATAACTAAAGGACATTAACTTTAATAACACAAGAACTTAAAAACAAAGCGACTTCCGCAATAAAATTTTAAACACTTGGTGATTTTCTCGTCGAAACAATAATAACATGCCTTCCGTCGCTCTAAAGATATGTTATAAAGATTACAAAACATTAATTCAATTACATGGCATAGAAAAAGAGAGAGTGTGCCGAAAATTTTATTATCGATGATATTGACCGAAACGAAAATAAAACGTTAGCATGTGCTTCGTTTAGAGAAAAACCAATAATTAAAGGATATAGAAACTAATCCAGGTTTTATAGCTCTATATTGAAAACCAACGTAAGCACTAGCGCACGCAATGTAGATTATCACGTACGGGTTCTATATATTGCGACGGCATTGCAACTGTAGGAAACATTTTCGTGAATAAAGATACTAAGTGATTCTTGATATTTCAGTATTTTTTAATGTTTTATTTAAAAAAAAAATAGCTTTCATTCACAATCTGGTACTAGACGAAAAAAATCTCTGCGTTAAAAAAGTCTAATTTTTAAACTATAGTTGGTCCTAGTTTACCATTCTAATTCGCAATATTCAAATATAAGGATTATAGTAGTAATATCGTTTGTTTTTCTTGTCTATTTCCATACATAAATTTCTAAAATTGAGATTACTTTTTTAATAACAATGCCATATAGGATTTATGTATAGTTTAAATATAACCATTTAATGAATATAGCTTTGCCAAAGAGGTAATAAATATTTTATTTTAAACTTCACTTACACTTTTGTTACAGATAGTTATATTTATTTACTTTTTTTTATAAACCATTTGTGCAAAGCATTATCTGATTCTGAATCATGTAAAGTGATTTTGAAAATTAACATTTATTGGTTTATATTCTTATGTAAGGATTTTTTTTTCTGATTCCATTCATAAAAAGATGTTAAATTTTTTTACTCGTACTGATAACGTAATGTCCTTACTTTGAGCAAAAATGGAAGACATAATGGTCAAACTAAACTACACTAGTAATAATGAAAAATCAGATGAAACATCGAAAGTTTTAACTTTAGTTGTGGAAGCCATATTGGTCTAACCATACAACACTAGTAATAATGTAATGGAAAATTCAGATGAAACAATTAAAATTTCAACTTTGGCAGAAGTGGAAGCCATATTGGTCTAGCCATACTACACTAGTTATAATGTAATGGAAAATCAGACGAAACAACGAAAATTTCAACTTCAGCTGAAGTGGAAACCTTAATGGTCTTTCCAAACTGCACTAGTATGTAATGAAAATTCAGATGAAACAATGAAAATTTCACCTTTAGCTGAAGTGGAAGCCATAATGGTCTAACCAAACTACACTAGTAATAACGCAGTGAAAATTCAGATGAAACAACGAAAATTTCAAATTCAGCTGAAGTGGAAACCTTAATGGCCTTACCAAACTACACTAGTATGTAATGAAAATTCAGATGAAACAATGAAAATTTCAACTTTAGCTGAAGTGGAAGCCATATTGGTCTAACCAAACTACACTAGTTATAATGTAATGGAAAATCAGATGAAACAACGAAAATTCCAACTTTAGCTGAAGTGAAAGCCATAATGGTCTAACCAAACTACACTACTAATTACGCAGTGAAAATTCAGATGAAACAATTAAAATTTCAACTTTGGCAGAAGTGGAAGCCATATTGGTCTAGCCATACTACACTAGTTATACTGTAATGGAAAATCAGACGAAACAACGAAAATTTCAACTTCAGCTGAAGTGGAAACCTTAATGGTCTTTCCAAACTGCACTAGTATGTAATGAAAATTCAGATGAAACAATGAAAATTTCAACTTTAGCTGAAGTGGAAGCCATATTGGTCTAACCAAACTACACTAGTTATAATGTAATGGAAAATCAGATGAAACAACGAAAATTCCAACTTTAGCTGAAGTGAAAGCCATAATGGTCTAACCAAACTACACTACTAATTACGCAGTGAAAATTCAGATGAAACAATTAAAATTTCAACTTTGGCAGAAGTGGAAGCCATATTGGTCTAGCCATACTACACTAGTTATAATGTAATGGAAAATCAGACGAAACAACGAAAATTTCAACTTCAGCTGAAGTGGAAACCTTAATGGTCTTTCCAAACTGCACTAGTATGTAATGAAAATTCAGATGAAACAATGAAAATTTCAACTTTAGCTGAAGTGGAAGCCATAATGGTCTAACCAAACTACACTAGTAATAACGCAGTGAAAATTCAGATGAAACAACGAAAATTTCAAATTCAGCTGAAGTGGAAACCTTAATGGCCTTACCAAACTGCACTAGTAATGAAAATTCAGATGAAACAATGAAAATTTCTACTTTAGCTGAAGTGGAAGCCATAATGGTCTAACCAAACTACACTAGTAATAACGCAGTGAAAATTCAGATGAAACAACGAAAATTTCAAATTCAGCTGAAGTGGAAACCTTAATGGCCTTACCAAACTACACTAGTATGTAATGAAAATTCAGATGAAGCAATGAAAATTTCAACTTTAGCTGAAGTGGAAGCCATAATGGTCTAACCAAACTACACTACTAATAACGCAGTGAAAATTCAGATGAAACAACGAAAATTTCAACTTCAGCTGAAGTGGAAACCTTAAAGGTCTTTCCAAACTGCACTAGTATGTAATGAAAATTCAGATGAAACAATGAAAATTTCTACTTTAGCTGAAGTGGAAGCCATAATGGTCTAACCAAACTACACTAGTAATAACGCAGTGAAAATTCAGATGAAACAACGAAAATTTCAACTTTAGCTGAAGTGAAAGTCATAATTGTCTAACCAAACTACAATATAATAATTAAAAATCTAACGAAACAACGATAGTTACAACTTGGAAAAAAGTGGAAGCCATAATGAAAGCCAAACATTTTTAGCAGAAGTGGGAGCCATATTCAAAACTACACTAGTAACATTTAAAAAACAGATAAAACTACAAAAATTACAATTTCAATATCTTAGGGGAAAAACCTAAAGTTCCTATATATAACGAAGTTAGACAGTTATGGCATACAGATTAATTCTCTTATTGGTTTAAAACCAACATATACCGAAAAGAAACAAATCAAACATTTTCTAGTAAATTAAACATGCAGTCATCGACGAAGTATTTTTATCGGTCAGAAACTCAAAATTATAGGTATATAATTATTTTTTTCCCTTTATTTATCAAAGTATCTAATACTAGAAAAATTATTGTTTAATAGCTAAACAATTTGTTAAATAATAAGATTTCAATATTCATTGAAATCATGAAAGCTCTACTTAACACTTTTATCAAGTTATTTATGCCGGTATAGATTAATTAGTTTTTTTTTTTTTTTTGTGAAATGTTAATTTCCTTGCTAGGATGTTATTTATAGAAGAAAATTTCGCAAAAGAACTAAAGTTATACCAACTTTCTTTTAATATTTAAAGAACTGAATCAATTTATCCATAATTTATGCATTTTTGACAAAATTTTGGGTCTTTTTGCAAGAGACAAAAACTTAAACTAACTTAGCTAAACATTGCTAGCATAGCAACAAAGACACTTCTTCAAAGTTTATGCACTTTTTAGTTTTATTTCATAATGCTAATTTCGGTATCTACATATTACCCCGTCAGCCATTTTCACCAAATCTGAAAACTAAATTGGAAATGGCTCAAATTTAAATATCTCAAATTATGCAATAAATCATTTTCGAATTTTGTCAATTTCTTGTAACTAATTACTATATAAAAATAAAGATACTAAAAGGACTCGGGCATAATGTTGGAGAAAATGGTCGATGGAATAAACACCCCAATCATTCATCCTTTATATAAAAATAATATTAAATATAATATAACAATATTAACAAATTATATTAACAAAAAAATAAAAATAAAAAATGCAGCATAAGTAGAGACATAGAATGTGATCGTATTATTGCGAACAATAGTCACTCTTTAGTCAGAGAAATGTTTCCTGGATGCGCTATAATAAACGTCACAATATTTCAAGTCATGGGTTGCAAAAACTGCATGAATTATTATAACCGTCGTTGAACAGCCGACCTTGTTTTGGGTTTACAGCAACCAATGTTTAACTCTGTAGCCTTGTAATTTTGAACACACTCAAGAAGACAAGAGAAATACTGGATCAAGTATAGGGAGAAATTCGCCTTTGTGGAGGACTTTTTGATCAGACTAACCCACATTTACGTTATGTGGAGAGGAAAACCATTAAAACTTCCCACGGATATCCTGACTGCATGGGAACTCTAACTCATCATCTGTCTACCACTGAGGATATTTAACGTCAGTAATATCGTCGGTGAGAACCAAGTGCGCAATTCGAATCGACCAACCATTGCTGGGATTCGAGCCCGGTTCACCTCATTGGAAGGCGAACGCTCCATCCCCTAAGCCACCGCGACCCAACTGCATTAATTATAATTATTATATACGTTTCTTAAAAGGCCGCAAAATCAGACAGTAATGTATGAATAAGTTAATCAGTAATGTATGCAGACAGTAATGTATGAATAAGTTAACCAAGACAGTAATGTGTGAATAAGTTAATCATTATAAAAAAAATATAAAAATACCTTAATTTATTATAATGTAAAAAACATTAAAATTGCACATAGGTAAAAATAAAAAGTAAAAACTCAGTCTGGAAAACTGTAGAAAGTTCCAAAATAATCGTCTGCTTTTTTTTTTTTTTTTTTTTTTTTTAATCTTTGCTGCTTTTTTATTAATGCTTATGTTAGCTTGATCTTACGTAACTCTTATATCTTTATCTGTCAATGGAGTTAGAATAAAAAATTAAACAGCTTTAGAATCGTTAGAGCACTGTATTATAACTGTATTTTAAATAAAAATAAAAAACTATAGGAATTTTTTGCTGTATCCCGATTTCACAATAAACACAATAAAATATGGCCATCATACACATGTGGCACAAACAAAGCGAAAAATAAAAGAAGACAATAGAATGACAAATGAGAAAATGATAGCCTTTGCACCTTTTCCCTTAAGGGGTGGGACACAAGTGCAAACAGAGTTCGAAGGTGAAAAGGGAGGAAGGGGAGATAGAAACAAAAAACAAGCAAAATGAGAGAAAACAGAAGTTGGAAAAAAATATTGCATATTGAGAAAAGCAGTAATGTTATAGACATTTTTCTAATTTTTTATTCCATTATCGTTTTAATATTATGAAAACAATTGGCACTGGCACTTAAAAAATATAATTTATGGAAGTATATGAATAAGTATTTTAGAATATATAAGAATAGGTATTTGCAATATATAAGAATAGTAAATTTTAAACTGAAACAATTTGTTTTTGACTTAATAAATTTTATTTATTTTGATTTTGTGACAACAACCATGAATAAACAATTTAAACCAACATAAGATACGATAAGAACACTAGACATGAAATTTTTTTTAAGAACTGGAAAATTTAAATGAATTTACCTTGTTATTTCGAAGAAGCTATGTCTTACTTATTGTCTATCGTTGTAGAAGTTTATCTATATTATCTTTCTGAAAAGAATTGTCGAAAATTTTAAAATAGAAAAATAGGTTAAATATTAAAAAAAATCAATAATAATAAGTTTTAAAAAGTCACCTATTTGGCGAGATTTTCTCTTTTAAATCTTTAAAATTAATGAATAAATCTCAACTTTTGCACATTTTCATGAGCCCAAACAATTCACCGTTGCGGTCAATTTTTAAATATAAAAAATCTAGAACACTTTTTCTTTTCTCGCTTCTTTTGCTTTTTGCTTTCTTCGCGCTTGAAACTTTTCTTCATATTAACATTTCGCGCCAATTTTACGCTAAGGATAACATGGGCTACACTGTAAAAAAAATTCGGTAAATCTTCAACCAGTAATTGGTTCAAAGTCTCTTATTATTCCAAAGTTTAGTTAAATGAAATATCATTTTATTTTAGTTATACCATAAATTGTGAAGTATGATCGGGAAATACTTCGATGGTGCAACTCAACTGCACCAAAATTTGGTAAAATTTGTTTACGACGCCATGTTTCCCTTGCAACTTCTTTAATGTTGTTTCAAGTATTAACTTATTTAAGTCGATAAATGTTTTATTTGGATTACTTAACGTTCATTTCTTTTATGTTGTCTTTTTAGACTTGGTTGGCGGTATAAAATAGTTAGAGGTATGTAATAATCTACTTACAGTAAATAATTCATAAGCGTTATCATAAATAATTTCGTTACGGTAATTAGTAACCTTGGCCTGTATTTGAGCGCTTTCAAAAATACCTAATAATGGTACAACCTTCCTCTGCTTTTACAAACGAAGAAAAAGAATGAAAATAAAGAACATTCAAACCCCGCTATAGTGAACCTTCAAGGAAACGAAATTCCAATTCACTATAACCGGGAGCTCACTATATCTGCACTGCAAACAATTTTAACTAATTTTTCCAACAATTTTAACTAATTTTTAATTTAAATAAATGATCAATGAAGAGAAATACGAAAGTGATTAAAAAACAATATGTAGTAGCAAAAAATATGTTAACTTTTATTTTTTATTACTCTTCGTCTTGCTTACAAAAAAAAATTGAGAGGTGGCCTTCATTTAGGGATGGGAAACTGAGATAGAAGAAGCAAACAAGAAAAAAAATGCTTATGACTACATTCCACGCGATAGATGTTTTCAAAATCGGTATACGTATCTTATGTAGAAATTTCAAAAAATTAAGGAAAAAAATCCGTCGAAGGCAGAAAAAAGTTAATAATATCCCATTTCCTCACTTCTTTTGATTCCCTATATCCGCAAAAAGCAATATTATATATGTATAGCACGGCACGGGAATTCTTCGTTCACTATATCCGGGAGTTCACTATAAACCATGTTCACTATAATGGGGTTTGACTGTATTTTGTTTCTTCAAAGCACCTACTTTTGGTGCAACCTTCTACTGATACTTGGAGCTAGTCAAAATACCAAAATAAGGTAAATTTGAGCACCATTTTAGCCTGCCAGCAAATGAATACCAATTTTTGGTTCAGCGTGGCTCGGAATTTTTAACAATATACCCAATAGTCATGAATAACGTTTAAAAACTGGCAGCAATTTAAGAAAACAGCATAATATTCGCAAAAAAGTTATATTTAATAAGAACCTTCCTAGAACTGCTTCAAAAAAAAAAAAAAAAAAAAAAAAAACGAGCTTGCTACTACATTCACTATTGATAAGTCAAATTAATCATTATAATTAACCTCATAATGAAGTGAAATATATCTATATTTTTTTAAGTATATCAGTATCACTTTTAAAACAAACAAAATTGTAAACAAAGGACAAAGTTAGATAAATTTATTAAAAAGGGCGAATGGAGGTCTCATTTTCCTGAACACAATAAACTTGCCATACTTTTTCATTCTATGTCCATTGTTTATTTTGAATGAAAATTTATGGCCAAAAGATGGCGTGTAAAAGTCTACCGCTAATCCTTGAAGAATTGTGTTCTCTTTGTTAATTGGGCCCATTGAAACTTTTTAATTAGTCGGAAAAGATTATCGTTGATTTGCGACACTTTCCAAAGAGAAGAACATATCTGAATTAGATAAGCTTAATAAATTGAAATAACATAAGTAATTAACCTTAATTAGATGCCTTCACTAATTAAGAAACTGAAAATTTGAATTCAACTTAATATTGTAGTTAATGTTTGCTAATTAAATAAAGTCAACAAGAATATGTTCATAAAGTGCCTCTTTTACTCGAGGACCTGTTAAAAATATATTTGTCGAAATGCGTTTAAGATATCCGTATATTGCTTACTTAAGGATTATTATTATTCGAATAGCTAATAAGTATTGCCGTTTGGATAACTGCGAGAGGTTTTAAATACAAGTTCATGTTATTCAAATGAGTATAATTTTAAGTGTTCCAAGAATTCAATTAAGATGTACCGATAAGGGAATATTGCGCTTAGAAATTTTCCTTGTCTTCTAAGCCGCGTTAAAAATGCAGCTTTAAAAATGATAATAAAATAAGAATTCAAAGAACTATGTTTTAAAGCAGGATTAAAAGGAAACAATTTTACTTTTTTCACTGCAAAAACGACCTTTTTCACTGCAAAAACGAAATCTTTAAGACGCAACATTTTTGAACGACGTGGGAGGGGGGGGGGATTTTAGGTGGTGATAGAAAATAATTGCGTAATTGGTGAGCTCTACGACTTTCGTTACTGGTCAGACAAAAATTATTTAATTTTCCTTTTTTGTCATTATGAAAATATTAGTCCTTGAAATTTTTATTTCATTTTATTTATGGTTTTGTGTTTAATTTTGTTTATCCTGAAAGTGGTTATAAGCTTTCGATCGGCGATAAAATTTTACTAGTACTATTTATAGTTGTAAATTGTGTTGACATTAAACGCAGATATTCAGTTGAAGTTTGAGTTCTCAGAAGGTAATCTAAATTTTAAACCTGACATAGGTACTGTGATTAATTATAAGTTTTTTAGGGCCCTACGCAGAGGAATAGAACCATTAAAATATCTTGATCAGCAATCTCAAAGGGCAAAATGCGATAAAATTAATAGTTTTCCTTTAAATATTAACGTGTCTTATTTAATAAACAAATTTGCCTGTAACATAACGACTTTAACAAAGAATAGTAGTAAAATGGCAAGAATTGTAGTAAAATGACAAGAATTGTAGTAAAATGACAAGAATTGTAGTAAAATGACAAGAATTGTAGTAAAAGAACAGTCTACGTAAAATAAAGGCTGACGTAAATAGATCGAAACTACTTTTAACTTTTATAAAACAGAGAAATGCGTTTGTCTTCTTTTTTTAAACAAGACATATTTCATATGTATTCAAATTGATTTCGGAATAAAATTACAGAAAGAGTTTACCAATGTCCTAATGTTTGAGTTACAGAAGTCCATTTAACTCGAAAAACTGCATGTTTTATATTTATTCTTTTTTTTTTTTTTTTCAGTTTTTCCATGAGAATTTCTGATCAAGATAATTAGTACACAACAATTTCCTTATCAGTAAATCTTGTAAAATGCAAACAAGCTTAATCTAACTTATTTTTTTGCCAAATATTTAATATGCAAAAGAAAATTACAAATTGGTGATATTTTGAAATGAATTTAATACTAAAATGTAACAAATAACAAAAGTTTAAGAAAAAATAACTCATTTATTAGCCGCATAATAATAACATGGCATTTCAAATGTTTCTAATACTGCACAATAAACCAACATCTTAACTTTTCCAAAGCATTCTCTTGACCCAACATCTTTACAAACGGAAACAGTCCTCTTAATAATCATCCGGCTTATCATTCAAAGTCTTTGCAAGCCTCTCACTCATATCAATACTATAATTTCCAATACCGAACTTTCTAAATGCATCAAGCATATTCCTTTTTAAAAAACGATCATTTTCTATCCATATATTCTTTCATCATTAACCAACATCTTAACTTTTCCAAAGCATTCTCTTGACCCAACATCTTTACAAACGGAAACAGTCCTCTTAATAATCATCCGGCTTATCATTCAAAGTCTTTGCAAGCCTCTCCCTCATATCAATACTATAATTTCCAATACCGAACTTTCTAAATGTATCAAGCATATTCCTTTTTAAAAAATGATCATTTTCCATCCATATATTCTTTCATCATTAACCAACATCTTAACTTTTCCAAAGCATTCTCTTGACCCAACATCTTTACAAACGGAAACAGTCCTCTTAATAATCATCCAGCTTATCAATCAAAAACTTTGCAAGCGTCTCACTCATATCAATACTATAATTTTCAATACCGAACTTTCTAAATGTATCAAGCATATTCCTTTTTAAAAAACGATCATTTTCTATCCATATATTCTTTCATCATTAACCAACATCTTAACTTTTCCAAAGCATTCTCTTGACCCAACATCTTTACAAACGGAAACAGTCCTCTTAATAATCATCCAGCTTATCATTCAAAATCTTTGCAAGCATCTCATTTAAGTTCAATACAACTGTTTTGAAATCCAAATTTTTTAAATGATGTTATTTTCATTCCATATAAATTTCCAAGTCTAATCCATCTTTTTCTCTAATTAGAGTTTCTAAGTGGAACACAAATAATTTCGATTCTCAAGAGTTCTAAAATAACTACTACTAACAAGAGAATATAAAACACAATCCATTACACACAAAAATCAGAGTTTTTAAATTGAACACATACAATTTTGAATTCTCTAGAGTTCCAAAAATCTCCAAGTTGCGGGGGAATGCAAAATGGTTACTTCTTTTTCATGCTGCAGCACGCAAATCTTCTGAGCAAGTTTATACTTGCTTTTTTAATCCTTCGTCCAGTTCTCCGGACTGATGACCCCCTAAGATTCAAAAATCCACGTTTCTTTCTTGCCTCGTTATCATGGCAGCGATCCTCTGTGCTTCCAGAATCTCCGTTTGAACTATCTCTGCTAAGAAATTCACGTACCATCCTCTTTGAAGCAATATCGAAATACTTATCTTCTATGTTTCGTAAGCTTTCCGGATGGTCAGGGGATAAGTCCGATTTGCTAGAACTTGCTAAGTCGTTTGATTGGTAGACATAGCGTTGCAAGCAGTTTTCGCAGATTGATCCGGGAAGCGGATCTTCGTCTGCCCGGACTTTTTCGCTGATGATTGATTCATTTTCAATTTCTTGGCTAGCTTCAGGTTGCGGTTCGATTTCTTGCCAAGTATGTATGCTTGTATCCCCTTGGCTGACATCAGCGAAATAAGATTCGTTCTTGGATTTATTATTCCCTTCAAGGACTTCGGAGTTGGTGCTTGAAGCAACACTATCATTTAAATTTTTCGCGAAATTAAATTTCTCAGCTGCTTGCAAAATCAACGATGTCGTTGAAGCCATAAAAAAGGCAAAAATATAGCAAAAATAGAGACTCCAATAATTTGAAATTAGAGCCACCAGAATAAGCAGTGGTGCAACTACTCGGCTGCATAAATAGTAGACAAAAACTCTGTCCATCTTTAAAGATATTTGCGCAAAGCAAAATGGGCGTATTTATTATCAATAGCGATCAAATACTAAATGTTTTACGCTTAGTTATAAAACAAATTACATTGTTAAAAAGTCTAAACTCAATCTAATTGTTTAAGAAGCACCTTCAATTGTTGCGTGAAACAGAAGTTTCATTTGCATATAAAAAAACATTATTGTTTAAAGTACTTAACAAACACAATGTTAGTTATTGTTGCAGTTTTAAATTTAAAATATCTCGTCTAGAAAGGTGTGCAATTTCCATTTGCTTATACATTTGAAAAACATTTGACTTTAAAGAAATCACCCTAAAATATAAATTGTATTAATATTAATAGTGTTATCATAAACAATTTAATTAACTTACAAAAATGAATTTTAAAAATCAATATAATTATATATTTATAAGTATCTATTTAGAACTTATTTATTTGTGGTTTTTTTTTTCGTAGGGAGTAGATAAAATGAAGTTTTTCTATATTTATAAACTAAATTAATTATCTAGATACGTTACACTGGCTACGTTATGGTACCAGCTGTAAATATTTTGTATGGAATTCAGCTACAGCCATACATTATTTTGATAATTTTCGGTCAGCGGAGCAACAGTAAGAAATCGCCAAGAAATGTAGACTCAGCCGTAAAAAATAATTATTTGACTTATTTTTTTAAACACTTCACAAAATCGACGCTCACATAAATTAATTTCATTTTCTTACAACCACCTGACCACAAAATATAAATTTTTTTTATGAATAACCTTTATGTCAAACATTACTATGAATGATTCCTGATTTCATAAATAAATATAAAATATATATAAAAAAAAGGACGAACACGCAGCGAACTGCCGAACCAACGTAAACGACAGAAAATTCAAAATTGAGATTTTTATATAGTTGGGATTTTTGCATGATGAAGTCAATTTTTTTTCAGAAATAAATTTTGTTTTTATTAGGTTTATGGAATTATGCAAAGCCACTTCTTTTTCGAAATTGATCGTGAAAAACTTACGTTGTTTATTTAAATCTTAGTAAGCAAAAAAATAATATATTAAATGAATTTAAAAAAAAAATAATAAATAAACAGCTGCTAATGCAAAAACTTTTACCAATTAACTAGTTCCGAAAATCTAAATCAACGTTCATGCATTTTCCCCTTTCTTCAGTAAATATAGTCACTACGTAAATTCTTATCGTAATTGAATGCATTATGCATTTAAAAAAATTAAAAAACTTAATTTCCATGTGCGGGAAACATTCCTTGCTTCAAATATTTCTCTTGTCAATCGAAATTACTGTATGCACTCTTAATAACATTTAAAAAAACGAGCTTTTTTTCAGTAATGTGGATGATTCCAGACTTTCCAGATTTTCTTGTAAAGAACCCTTTTTTCATGCCACCAAAAAGAATGTCAATTGTGGCATGAATTTCGAATTTAATGTTACATGATAGAAACAAAAAAGACTTATAAATTAAAGAAATATATTTCACATATTTCATTAATAAAATTTGTCTTCTTTTAGAAACTTATATTATTATATATATATATATATATATATATATATATATATATATATATATATATATATATATATATATATATATATATATATATATATATATATATATATATATATATATATATATATATATATATATATATATATATATATATATATATATATATATATATATATATATAATCTTTATTAAAAAAGTAATAATCTACAAATTAAGGACTTTTAAGAAGCTGCATCTATTCTGAATTCGGAGCTGTTTCTATTCCGATAAAAGAAAGATCCAGGGACTTTAAAAAACCTTTATTTAAAATTTCGATAAAAATTCTGGAAAAAAATAACTGTCACGCATATGAAAGTATTCATTCACTCCAAACAAAATACACCTACTACGCAGATAAAGTGACATTTTAGACCACTGACATACATTTGAATTCATAAAACTTGGCACAGACCTCCTGGGTTTAGATGTCAGCGGGAGAGATCTTAGGTAATAACCAGCAGTCAAGAAATACTTCAAGCACCACAAACAGCGTGAAACAGTTTTTTTTTTTTTTTTTTTTAAAGTGAAAGTGTTTAACCCACGCTGATCACAGAGCTCTTAAAGAAAGGTAATTAAACAGCTGAGAAACGCTCAGTTTGTATGAAAATAAAGTAACGCTCAGAACACACACACAAAAAAAAAAAGTTTCGAAGTCGTAGGGATTATATCGTGTGGAGAAGGCAATATTGAGATCAAGTGATGTTATAATAAAAAACAGTGTTTTGAAAAGAAGTTACTTGTGTATACGTAGAAAGTTTGCTTGTGGATTAACATCAATGTAGGAAAAGCGAGCAGTCTATAGAAAGCTTGGTGTTTTTTTTCTTTTTTCCTTTTTTTTTTTTTCAAAATATTAAATATGAGAATTTTTATATACTTTGCCTAGTCAATTTAAAGAATGCCTGTATGCATTACTTATTCTATGGAATTCCTCAGAAATGTGTGAAATATCAATCATTCCATACTTTTCCGGTTTCTCCTTAGTCACTCTATAGTATGCCTAGGCAAACTGTATAATATAAATCCTTCCATACATTGCTAGTAGAATTTTGACGTCTCATACAACGACTAGGTATTATAAAGAATTCTATGTTGCATACATGTACAAAATAGCAAATACGTATATGTTGGGTGTGCATATACATTGCATAAACATACATAGCGAAATTCTAAAAATTCAAAATGTAGCACACTGTAAGAAATATAGGAAATTTTCCTTGCAAATATTTCACTAAAATGTAGTTTCTACGTCATTATTCATTTTTAACGGTAAACTAATCTGAAGTCATTATGGAGAAATCTTCAGGCTGTCTGGCTGCTATGATGGTGATACATTGTAGAAGCTGTGGTGCAATACCTATCCGAATTCGATGTGGAAAGACTCTAAAAATTGTATATTATTTCAAGTTAAACAATTTATGCACACTTTGAAGGGTGTAGTTGAAACTAAACTCCAATAAATGAGAAAGATTATACCAAGATCAGATGCACTAGTTCATTTATGAACTACATTCGCCAACTTGGCGTAAACTTGGAAACCGTAATACGCTGTTAGAGCACGAGAAGGTGAACGTTTGTTCACGCTTTTCACGATGCTCAGCTCTTATAAAAGGTATGCGTGTTTTTAGCTGTATAATAAAAATAATTATATTCTCCTAAGGTTGACATAAACATGCCAATTGCGTTAAATAATTTTATAATATTTAAATTTTATCCACTTCTGTTTTGTTAAGCCTAGTTTGAATTCATAATATTCTTTCGTATCTTACTCTAATTAAAAATGGGAGTGTTGCTGAATATAAAAAATAAAAAAAAAATAGTGGCAATTATATTTTACTGAGTAGTGCAAAAATACATCCTGGTTCTTGGGAGAAGTAAAATATTTAGATTCCTGAGAGTTATGTATGGCGTTTCATTACACTTAGGTGTAAAGTTCCCCCTGAAAACGTTTTACAGTAAATTTTTTACAATGTATAGAAAAAATATCTCTGAACCACTGTCTACGAAGAACTATGGTAGCTTTCCTCTCATCCCCTATAACATTACAAAGTTTTCTAATAAATTTTATCTGGTTTTTTAATTCCCACATTGTGTGACGGCATTATATAGAGCAGATAGTGGGCACAATGGAGGTTAATGCATTGATTTCTTCAACTGGTTCTCCGGATTTTTAACACTAGTCATGATTATGTATTTTCCCAATTATGTTTCTTTTTCTAATCTAAATTATAGATTTGCGATCAAAAGTGACGGCACCTTGAGTGCCAACATTTCTTATAATAGATTTTCAAAAAACTTCCACAACGTAAGCGAAAATTAAACTTGTAATATCATTGAACTCATAACGGAACACTCAACGAAATCTTTAGAAATCTAAACTTAAGCAAAAAAATATTTTAATTAACAGCAGAGGGGAAAAGAATTTTATCAAACATCTCTCAGCTCAGGTGGCTAGTAACAGCGGGAAGTTCAATGTTTTACCCAAAAATAGGGATTCCTTGGAAGACTTTTCATGAAACACTGCAGAACGTTCCCTTGGCAGTATATGCATTATACTTCAGACTATCCAGTGATATTAAATGAGTAAGTCGAAAAACTGTTAAACTACAAATTCGTCAGAAACAACAAAACAAACAACATTAAAAACATTAAAACAACAAGAATCCTGAATGGCTTGCAATCCTTTTCGAAGGCTTCGTCTACATCTATTAAAAACAACTTTAAAAAAATAGGAATATCAAATTAATAACCAAGGTTTATAAATTATTTATTTGAATGCCTAAAAAAGTATTTAAATCATAATTTTCCCTCAACATTTCCAGAAGCTTCGAATTTTTGAAATTTAAAAAATTATGATTATAATAAAATTATAAAAAACTAATATACTTATTTTATTTAAATGTCTAAAATGTATTTAAATCATAATTTTCCTTCAACATTTCCAGAAGCTTCGAATTTTTGAAATTTAAAAAACTAGTATTATATTAAAATTATAAAAAACTAATCAAGGACTTCAAATTTTAAAAAAAATTATCCGTCCTTCTATCAACTATCAGTTTCGTTTGAATACTTTTGCTTCTAGCTATTCAATTCATTCAGACACCATAAGCATTTTTATTGTAAACACGATATGTTTTTCTTGATTTGGAGGGGAAAAAAAAGTCTAAAACTTCAAAATTATATATTTATATTTTGTTATAGAAAGCTTATTACGAACACTACTATTACGAAACTATTTTTAATTTTTTTTTTTTATGAAATCGAACAAAAAATTTGACATTTAAGCTACGGAACTTTGTACAGTTGCTTTCTTTTCGTCACAGTTTTTAAATTTAAGCTTGTCTATTCGGTTTTTAAAACTTCACATTTAAAACAAATCATTCATTCATTAAGTCAATGCTTTTTAAATATCATCTCTTTGCATACTTATTAAATTAAGTAACATGAATAAGATACAAAAGTGTCCAAACATCTTTTTTTTTTTCAAATGTGACCCTTTAAGAAATTAAAATATGTATATCCCATGGACCAATCATCACCAAATTACATCTTTGCATCACCATCATTGTATGCTGACACTGTATCACCAAATTACACATAATTGAAAGCAATTATCCTACCCGCATCTGTTCAGTCAATTTACTTTGATCCCTTCCTTCAAAAACACTGTAATTCTTGTGACATTTTATCAAGAATAAAAACTTCGACCAAATAAATTGCAAACTTGATGCCAGACGAAAAAAAGATGCTCTAACTACAAAGTACATTACCCTACAACAGTGTTTCCCAAAGTGTGGTGCGCGTACCCCAGGGGTATGGGAACAGTTTAAAGGGGGCACGCGTTCCTATTCAAAATATCTGGCAACAAACGAAAATTTAAAAAAATTTTCTTAAAAACAAAGCTAGCCATGAAAATATACGATTACGTATTTTTTTATTGGCTATTTTTTGCAGGCTTAACAGTTAATAATTAGTGGTGTGATTTTTAACTTTTTTATAGTAAAAAAATACATTAATTTTTTTATTAGTGGTTCACAGCAGTACGAAAAATTTAGAAAGGGTACACAAAAGTCATAAGTTTGGGAAACACTGCCCTACAATATTGGAAGAGACGCTTTCAGTTTTTGAGATCTTTTTTTTTAATTTCTCAAGAAATACTTAAAGGAATATTTTGTAACTTTAGAGATGTTTAGTTCATGCGATTTTTCAAATTTAGCACTAAATCTTAAAGCTTTCAGAGGTTTGAGCGACCTACAATAAATTACAAAAGAAAGCAAGTGTTTTTGAACTACCTATACCAGAAAAATCAAGCAATAAGCTTGTAACTTGAATTGATTACTCAAGTTGTTATTTTTAATAACTGCATAAAGTTTCGTAAACCTAGAGCATATATTAATGGAAATATGGACATTTTTATAGAAGTTAATTTTTTCACCTTTCGTTTTTTCGTTATATGGATATTCAATGGAGTGAAAACTTTTTGGAGAAATTTAAAATTAATTACAAATTTGTCGATTTAAAATTTAAAAAACAAATTCGTCAGAACTGCGCAAGTTATGAGTATTTAAGCTAATTCTTTTATTTGCGCATGTACTGAAAAATTTTTAAAAAAGTTTTTTCATAATTTTGTAGTGAATCGTATAATTTTACTTGAATATCGTAAAAATTTAAAAGTTTCAAGCAATTTTATAAATAGCTTTTGTACTTTTCAAAATAAGGCTCAAAACGATTAATTTTATTTCGCGTCATAAAACAAAATTTAACAACAAATGATAAAACCTTACAATATTTGTCCAGAAATTAAATTTTGATGGTATAGAGAAAGAAAACATACTTTTATGGGGGGGGGGGGAGTAATCCCCATAATGTCAGTCTTATTTTTAATAAATCTTGTTTAATAGTACAAGACGAAATTTGAGGATAACCCCTTATCATTTTGAGCTCTCTTTTTAAAAAGTATAAAAACTACTTAGAAAATTACTTGAAACTTTCTTGTAAGACATTCAAATAAAATTTTTATCATTAGTTGGCAAATAAGATTCTCTACAAAATTACTTGAAAATTACTTGTAAGACATTCAAATAAAACTTTTATCATTAGTTGGCAAATAAGATTCTCTACAAAATTATAAAACTTTTTTTTAAATTTTTCTTTGCCTGAACAAAATAAAAAAAACTAGCTTAAATACTCGTATTTTGTGCATTTCTTAATGAATTATTTTTAAATTTTAAATAAATTATTTTGCAATTAAATTTTAAATTTCTCCAAAACTTTTATTTAATTCCATTGAATATTTATGAAGTAATAGCAAAAAAAAAAAAATAAATAAATAAATAAATAAAAAAAAATTAAAAAAAACGTAAGACGAAAAAAATTTCTTTTTTATAAAACTGTCCATATCTCCTTAAATATTTACTTTGGATTTACAAAACTTTATATACTTAAAAATATCATCTAAATTAATCGACCCAAGTTACAGGTGTTTTTGCTTAATTTTCTGGCATAGGGTGTTCAAAAATACTTGTTTTCTTTCGTAATTTATTGTATATTTTCCAAACCTCTCAAAGCTTTAAACCTTATTGCTAATTATAAAAAATCGCATGAACTAAGCATCTCTAATTTATAAAATGATCTTTTCAGTATTTCTTGAGAAAACGATCCGGAGTGGTTGTTATAACGTGACATTAGTTTACGTTAGAAATTGCTCTTATCATTCTATTACGAATAAGCCAAGCCCGTCAAGTATCAATTCTCTTAAGTGACGCATTCTATATTCTTTCACACAGATTCTTTAACGAAGAATCTTTAACAAAGATTTCAATTACTTCACTACATATTTCTTAACTAACACAAAGACAGGCACGAAGCCATGTAGAACATAAACGAATTAATTGTGCATCGAAGTTGCTAGTAGTACAAAAATATATATGTATCATGGTTACAATAAAATACACAAATAAATAATAAATTTAAGTTAAATAAAAGACGTAGACGTTAAAGAATTATACTTTAACTATTTCGGTGTCCGATATTGCGTTGTATTTAATAAACTTTACGTTAATTAGCATTATAATTTACGTGGAAAAACTTAGCTCGGCTTTAAGGTGTCATCTTGTTTATAAACTGTCAGCTAGCGCTGAGGTCATAGGTCATGTGCCTGTGTATCAGTGGTCGTCTTCTTCTCAATTTGAAACAAAACGCTAAAGATAAAATTATCAATTATCAATTTAAGGGCCAGGATAGCCTGGTCGGTAGAGCGCTGGGCCAATGTCCAAGAGATCGTGGGTTCGATCCTCGCCGACCGAAGACTCCCCGTGTAGTAAATGGTGACTGATGCACGTTAAATCTGTCGAGTCTCAAAGTCCTCCATTTTCCCATAACAAATCAATACCTCTGGGGGTACTGATCCAGGAGTTTCCTTGTCCTCTGGATTGGTTCAAAATTACAAGGCTACGGAGTTGAATATTAGTGGTTGTAAAATAAAATAAAATTATCAATTTAGAAATGTCGAAGTAATTTTCGAAGAAACAAAAAATGATGTAGGAAGCTGGTTAACGTACGGAATGGATAATTTCTTTCTCACGGTTATATTTTCTTTTATTCTTTTTATTTTTTTTCTTTGTTTTTTTGTTCATTTATTGACTACGCATATTTCCATGTGCATTAGAATCAATTTAATGGCTTCATTGGAAAAATATTTTGTCTAAAAATGCATTATTATAATACATTCGCACTATTTTTTTTTTAACAATAAAATTTCATTCTGTCAATTTTACATCATTTTTCGCATCGCATAACTACAGTTCTGTACTTAAAAATGTATTTAATTTATTCCACAAAATTCCAACCTGAAAAAGTAAAATTCGAGAAAATAATAAGAAGAATGAAAAAAAAATTCTGTCGCAATTTATCTCTCCATAACATACTGCATTCAACATGGTAAATATTAAATAATAAACAGAAAAGTAGAAAAAGTTTTGTCGTAATTAATCCATGCACATACTGGTATATTTAAACATAAAATAACAAAAATAATGACCAATAATGAAAAAAGTTGTGAAATGTCACAAAATCCATTTTTTTATTGTCAACGTGTCACAAAGTTGCCCCATTAGAGTGCTATTTTATATTTCTCTATCAGGCAATTTTAGAATAAGACGTGAAGAAGAAAACACCACCTGCTCATTTAATCAAAAAAATTTCTTTTCTTTTTAAACTTAAAATCCTTAGGACTCCTCTCCACGCGTATGCATACAACTACAAGAGGTACCAGCCAAAAACTGAAACCTGTCACCTACTTGGGTTGTCATTAATCAACTACCTGGGGTCACCTGCTCAAGGGGGCCCCTTCTTCACCAGGTATGTTGTTTTTTTTTTTTCTAGTTCGTATCAGTGGGTGGCGGTCGTGCGGTGTTTTAAACCCCTAACGAGCTATTGACGTAAGGGGGAGTGATGAATTGAGCTTCACTTTTTAGCTTGTAGGAGTAACCGCCCACTTCATAAGTTTTCGTTTTCAAGTTATTGTGTTGATTTGTGAGTTATTAAAATGGAGAGTATATTAATTTTTTTTCAGAGTGTAAAGTAATGAACTCTCCATTAAGGAGCAATTTATAGTAAGAAATTTATTTTTAACTCAGAAATAGGTAGTAATTAATTACTTTTCTTGTAATAATTTAATAGAAAAATCATTTTGCACAAAATTATAATTGAAAACTAACGCAAATCTCCTAATATTAGTGAAACTAATAATAATCTATAAATATATTTCTGTTATGAGTCATCATAAACTGGGGTATTTCTTTACCTATTGGCAACACTGTAGTTATTCATTTTATTACATTGCCTTAAGTGATGCTTACAGTAGTGTTCAAAAGTTATACATTAGGCATTTATTTAGAATAATTTTGTATTTAAATAGACCTAAAGATTTCTATGCATATATATTCAGAAGTCAGACAAAATAATGGAAACATTTCTATATTGAAAAATTTTTTTTCTCGTATTTCTCAAAAAATACTGAAAGAACAATTTTATAATTTCAAAATTGTTTAGATCATGCAATTTCTCATACTTATCAACCTTTAACCTTTAAGAGCTTTAAACCTCTTAAGAGAAATTTAAACCTTTTAGAGGTTTGAGGGACTGGCAATAAATTGCAAACAGGAAATAATTTTGACCAACCTATGCCAATAAATGTAGCAATAAAGTTGTAACTTGTACCAATTGTTTTGGTTATTATATGTAATAATTACACAAAATTTCGTAAGCCTAGCTTTAATATTTATGCAGATTTGGGCATTTGTATTATAAAAAAAAAATTGTTTTTCGTCTTACGTTTTTTTCTATAACTTTAAGGGCACATAACAATTACAAAAGAAACGGTGCTATCGTAATGTAACAAAATCTTGATTGGATATATATTTCTGAATCAATTCTTGGTTAATATTCCAAGATCTGCAGATTTCAGAATACCAGCTCTTTAAATAAAAGTCGAAGATTATCATTTAATTAAACGCTTTCCATAGACTATCAGTTCCAGAAATGCAAGTCCTAGACTATCGATTCCTGAAACAACAGATATAGACTAAAAGTTCCTAAAATGATAATCCTAGATCCTATCACTTGTTGAATAAAGAGAAAAAGAAATTCCAAGGAAAATTTTATTTTCGAAAATAATTCTTACTTTTCTTTCTTCAAAGTGAGTTTAAAATACTCAATGACTTAAAAAAAGCACAAATAATTTGTTTAATGAAGTTTAAGAAAAGAAATTTTGAAGGTGTTATTTTTTGTTGGTAAATTGTTGCTTGCGAGGAAAAAATTAAATGCATCATTTGCCATACTCAAAAGTGTTTTCATTTTCTAAACCTACATCAAGATACAAAATCCTCAGAGAAAAATGCGACTCACCAATAAAAAAAAATAAAAAAAAGAATAATTTTGAATTCATCAACTACAAAACACAGCTCGTATCTAGCCAAGCTGCGTGACTGCTTTTCTTAACTTTAGAGCGAGCGAAATTAAATTTGCTACCTCTGACCTAAAAGCAAAACTCAAAAACAAGATAACAAACCACGCGGATTCAATTTTTACTGAATCCGTTATAGTCAAAGATTTTAACAATCAGCAATAAGATTGAATTTTATGTATCTATTTATTTATTATGACATCACGGTTGGTTATAACATAATTTCTAGTTCACTTCCTGGAAATGTACTCTTATCCTGTAATATCAGTTTCTAAAATGCTAATTCTCGATTATCAGTTCGCTTCTTAATGCTAGTCCTATACTAGCAGTTTTTAAAAATGCTATATACCAATTCTAATCTAGACCACCAGTTCTTAAAAATACTAGACCAAAATAGTTCCTGAAGTGCTAGTCCTAAATCAGCTCTTAAAATGCTAGTCCTAGATCAGCTCCTAAAATGCTAGTCCTAGATCAGCTCCTAAAATGCTAGTCCTAGATCAGCTCCTAAAATGCTAGTCCTAGATCAGCTCCTAAAATGCTATTTATAGTTCAGCTCCTAAAATCCTATTCCTAGATCAGCTCCTAAAATGCTATTTATAGTTCAGCTACTAAAATGGTATTCGTAGATCAGCTTCTAAAATACTAGTCCTAGATCAGCTCCTAAAACGCTGGTCCCAGATCAGCTCCTAAAATGTTCGTCCTATAGATCAGCCCCTAAAATGCTAGTCCTAGATCAGCTCCTAAAATGCTAGTCCTAGATCAGCTCCTAAAATGCTATTTATAGTTCAGCTCCTAAAATCCTATTCCTAGATCAGCTCCTAAAATGCTATTTATAGTTCAGCTACTAAAATGGTATTCGTAGATCAGCTTCTAAAATACTAGTCCTAGATCAGCTCCTAAAACGCTGGTCCCAGATCAGCTCCTAAAATGTTCGTCCTATAGATCAGCTCCTAAAATGCTAGTCCTAGATCAGCTCCTAAAATGCTAGTCCTAGATCAGCTCCTAAAATGCTATTTATAGTTCAGCTCCTAAAATCCTATTCCTAGATCAGCTCCTAAAATGCTATTTATAGTTCAGCTACTAAAATGGTATTCGTAGATCAGCTTCTAAAATACTAGTCCTAGATCAGCTCCTAAAACGCTGGTCCCAGATCAGTTCCTAAAATGTTCGTCCTATAGATCAGCCCCTAAAATGCTCGTCCTAGATCAGCTTCTAAAATACTAGTCCAAAAGTATTGATCCCCGAAAATTCGATTTTTTTTTCCCTGAATCACTTTTATATTTCAAAAAGACATCATCTGCGAATTAAAAATTAAAAAAAAAAGGTCATATAAATTTTTCTAATTTACTTTTATCTGAGCTTCATATGAGTTTAGTGCTTTCTTAAAAGATAAACTTTTGCTGAAAGGGGGAAAAAGTAGGAAAATACGGACACACCAATAAAAAATTAGAAAAGGAAATAATTTCGATTTTATCAAATAAAACCACAGCTCATTTCAAGCCAAACCACTTGAATGTAGTTTGCATCTAAGATCGAGCGAAATCAAATTTACGACCTCCACCTAAAAGCCAAACTCGAAAAACGAAAGATAACAGACCACGCAGATTTGATCTTCAAGCGAGCTAGGTGTCTTCGTCTCTTGGACGTCAGAATCAGGTCTTTAATTGGACTTTATCTTCATCCGAGCAACGAAATCGCGAGAAAAATCCGACAAACAATCGGTGACAAAGAAATAAGCCAACTCAAAATTTATTTTATTGCAAAACCACATTATTGATAAGAGGAAGCCAAAAGGAGGGATATTTTTTTTTCCTCTTGCCTTTTTTTTTTTCTTATTTTATCTGTATGAAATAAATTTGTAGATAGCCGGAAGCGGTTTACTGAATTGTCAAGGTGTGGTGATAGCAGCAGTTGACAAGGGGACAGATGGATTCAGAAAGTAGTTTTTTATTTTTTTTATTTTATTTTACGAACTGTTAGAAAGCAACATACGCTGCATATTCGGCTAACGTTTTTAAGGATACACTTAATTACAAATATTGAATACGGCAATAATGATTTGCCTCGTTTTTTTGCATGAACATTTTGAAAACTTAATTAAAAGGTGAAAACATGGGAGGTTTCATAAAAACGTTAACGAATATCCAAAATATGATTTATTCACCTCTGTTACAGTAATTTATTCAAATTATATATTACTAAAATTTTCATACGTTACAATCATTATCTATTGTTTCTTGATTAATTAATACATGTATATATCAAGCATGACTTCATTAGTAGTTATAAAATAAACTTATTTTACCGTAAGTAATGTCATCTATTATTATACCAAAATTTAATTTTACCGTAATCTAATAATATCAGTTGTTATGCTTTAAACCACTAAAGGTTTTTAAAATATGATATAAGAGTAAAATCCTGATTTAAATAATACACTGTAAAAAAAATATGTTAAATTTACGAGGGAAAAAAAAAGCTGCCAGCTAGTGTACCAGTAAAACCGGTTATTTCACAGAAAAATACTGTTATTTAAAAATGCACACTAATTTTTAAGCAGATAAGTTTGAAAATTAAAGTTTTTGTTTTTTTTAATATAAAATTTACTCTTCCAATATCTTATTTTATTTTATGACCGTCGTTGTACAGCCGACCCAATCTGTTGGGTTTACGACAACTAATGTTCAACTCCGTAGCCTTGTAATTTTAAACCCAATCCAGAAGACAAGGGAACTCCTGGATCAAGTATTGGGAGAAATTTGCACTCGTGGAGGACTTTTTGATGGAACTAACCCGCATTTACGTTACATGGAGAGGAAGTCCACGAGAACCTCCCACGGTTTGTCTGACTGCAAGGGGACTCTAACCCATGATCAGTCTACCACTGAGGATAATTTACGTCAGTACTGTGGTCAATGCGAGCCTGGGCTGAATTTGTATTGACCAGCCATCAGTGGGATTCGAGCCCGGTTTACCTAATTGAAAGGAAACGCTCTATCCCCTGAGCCATAACGACTCAGTACGATTATTTCTGAACCCAAGTCTGCGGGTTCGATCCCCGGCCCAGACACCGGATTTTCGGGATGCAGAAAATCCTCAGCGGCCATGTCGTATGATTATGCGGCATGTAAAAGATCCCTGGAGTGCCTTATTGGCTCTTGGCATTTCCGGCAAAATTAAATTCCTAGTGCACTTTTGCATCCAAAAAGAGTCTCGGTGCTGCCATCTAGTGTGGCAGAAACTAGACGTCCAAATTAACTTGGCCAACGGTATCTCACCCATTGTGGTGGTCCTGAAAGAGTGGATACCACTTCTGGAGAACGCACTAGGTCTGCTCATCGGGAAGACTGATTGTGCAGCTCATGGGAAATAAATAAAAAATGTTAGCATTATAGTCGTGGCGAGCAGAGAGTAGAATCGCTTGACCAGTCAACACCGGGATTCAAAACAGGATCGCTTCAATGGGAGACGCACACTCTGCTCCCTGAGTCACGGCAGCTTCTTTGTTTAGTTATGATGAAAAATCTTAAACTGTGTCTCTATTTTTACAAGTTTTACTTACTGAAATCATATTTAAGTGTAAAAATGCTTAAAACTATATTGCTTCACCCTTATAAAAATATCCGGCAATTGAACTTACAGAAAAATTATATCTAAAGACAGATAATAATTAAGTACACTATCAATTCCATAATTAAATCGAAGCGCAATATATATACAATTTATGCGATGTTCAAAACCATGTAATTTCTGAAAAGTAAGAGAAACTTATCGTCCGTGTCGCATTTCTATAAAGAAAATTATAGTCAAATGATTTGAAAAAAATATATATATATAAGTTATCTTACTGTAAGCTTACAATAAGCTACTCTTACTGTAAGCTTTTAACCCATTTATGACTAGGGTGAATTGCAGAAAAACTTTTATGGAAAAGAGCTTTAAACCGTCAAATATACAGAAAAAGTCAGTAAAAAATGAACCGGAATTTTTTGCAGTGCGTGAGTAACGATTAATAACACAAAAAAATCTGTATTTGTCTTTTAAAAAAAAAGATCAGCAATTTTTTTTTTTTTTTTTTGTAGAATTTACAGTTATTTTTTTACAGTGTAGAATACAATTTACTACTCAATCAGCAGTGAAATTCCAATTAGTATGATTTCATTATTAGATATTTTCACGTTAACTTATGTTACCTTAAGTTGTTTCGTCAAATCATTTTTAGTATCATAAGCTACTTTGGGTTTTGCCCGTGTGGTTAAGTGCCATAAGAAACAACAACAACAACATGATTTCAAGCACCTGAGCAAAATCCTATTGGAATAATTATATACGACTGGCCTCTTAATCAAGAATAAGAATCTAAATATTGCCAAAATCTTTCATATCAAACAACGAAGTCACGGTGGCTCAGAGTATAGAGTGCTTTCCTACCAATGAGGCAACCAGTTTGAATCATAATCCATTGTTTGCGTGACATGGCTGGTTGCTCGCACCAACCACAGTGCTGACATAAAATATCATCAATGATAGTTGAATCATTGGTTAGAATACCTTTGCCGTCAAGCTAACCGTGGGAGATGTTTGTAGTATTCCTCTCCATGTAACACAAATGAGGGCAAGTTAAATTAAAAAGTCCTTAACGAAGACAAATTTTCCCCAATACTTGATCCAAGAGCTCCCTAGCTTTCTGGGTTGTATTCAAAATTACAAGGCTACGGAGTTGTATATTGATAGTTGTAAATGCAGATTTGGGTCGGCAGTTTAATGCCGGTTATAAAATTAGATATCAAACAATGAATCTCAATCATTGCGGCTTTGCAACATTAATTTTTATGTATACAAAATATGCTGCATCATTTTTATGAATTTCATTACGACAAAAATAATTACAATAAAAAGGAAAAAAAATATATTATTGATATTACCGGTTTTCGTCAACACAAGGATATGAGTTCAAATTTATATTCAATTCATAAAAATCATTCAAAGTTTAACGCTTGGAAATATATTACGTTTCTAATTATGATAGATCAATTCGTGTTTGATAAAGCGTAATGATAAAAAAAAAGTAATATTATTGCTTAATAACCGGATAGTAATCAATTACATGCCTATAAAAAAAAAGAAATCACATTCAGCATAGCAAATAAACGTTTCGAATGCCATGAATTGTATAAATCATTTGTTATTACACGAATGTTTTCATGCGATATTATTCTTAGCTTAGCAGTAGTCGAGGTCAGAACTTAATTACAACATTATTCATTAATGTTTACCTTTCTGCAAAATATTTATTTATTTGTTCTTTTTTTTTCACATTACATATCCGTTTCATACTTCGCCTTGCCAAAACTTAATAACATTCATAGTTATTATTTCTTATAAATGTTAATGCTAAAGTATAAAAAAAAAAGTTAGCTTTCTTTTTTTTTTTTTTTTTTCATATATATATTTTTGTAGATTATGAGCTTATAGAATTAACAATAATCAACTTTTCTGCAACTTAAATACGGGGCTAAACTATGCCATATTAATGTACAGGGCGCAAAACGAAAAAAAAAAAAAAAATATATATATATATATATATATATATATATATATATATATATATATATATATATATGTAAAAGACACCCTGAATAACTTTTGATTTAATAATCGGATCTTCACGTTCTAGGACTCCTTCTTAATGGTTCGATGCTATTTAATAATCAAATATGCTAATTAATTAGCGCTGACTATATTTTAAGTTACGAAATTAGACATAAAAACGTACTTTCTCTAAATAGACATACCTTATTTTCGATGTATTTGGATTTGCTTCCCTCAAAATATAGAGGGTAGCCGGAATCTGGGAAAAATGGTCCCAACAGTTTGGGTCAGGAGAGTGCTCCAAAAATTGAACCCCTTAATGTTAATTATACTTTTTGCGTATTTCACTATATCTCGATATCTTTTGAAATTCGCGTTTTCGAAGTTCGTCAATTAAAGGCCTAACTCTAATTTGCGATGATTTTATTTCATTGTTGATAGACAGATTAGTTAAAGTTCAGAACTGTTTTTGTTCCTAGCTCAGCTGAATGCTAATTATCAATAAGTAATGCGCATATTTTTTTTTTAAATCCATAACTAAAAAAAATTTTTTTTTTTTTCTTTTTCCAAATTTCGTTTAAAGCTGTTTTTCGAAGGCTTCGTCGTAATATGAAATTATGTTTCTTTACGAATAACATGCTATTTTTTATAACTGCTGTGAGTTAGCAACTGAAAATGGCACAGAACGTCAATATGGAGAAAAGCCACAATTTTGTGAAAATGAAAAACGTTTGTAGCCTAATTTTTTAATGTTTAGAAACTAACTCCAATACTGCATTACTTGGACTCATAAAACTTTGTAAAAACTGAGATTAGGTAGTCATTTTGATAATTTTTATCTAGGGGAAAAAAGGGCGCTACATTGTCGATTTTTAAAAAAGTTCAATAACTTTTAAAATATTTGTCTGTTCTAAAACTCAGATAATTCTTAATGGCATATACATATTGTTTAAAATTATCGCATTGCTTCAAGTGTAAGACACTTAAACTATGGCTTTGTTTATTTGCCTTAGCAACAGCGTTGCGAAAATAGTAATAGTAATCGTAGTAATAGTAATAGTAAATAGTAAAAGTTTGTGATTTTTTTTCTTAAATGTTAAGATTATTTTTTACTTTTAATCTCTTAAGCTTCATAGCTTTTTCTAGACACAGACATTTCGTTATATGATAATTTGAATATTAAATTATGTTTTATAATATTATCCAGAGTTGTAGAGAATACATTTCAAAACTTTCACCTCTCTATGTTCAAAATTGAGCAGTAATATTAAGACAGTTATCCAAAGACAAGCTTAAAACAGTTTATCATTTTTTTTTTTTTTCTTTTTTACATTTTAAGAATAAAAAATCTCGAAATAGTTTAATTTTTATATAATTGGCATTTACACATACAAAATTTTTCAGGGACTAAAAAGAAATTCTTGCGCCGTCTTAATAATTTAAGAATTTTAGGGGGAGGGGAATCCAAACACATTTAAGTTGATGAGAGCTCCAACGGATCACTTTAAACCTCTAATCACAGAGAAAAATCTGTAAATCATTCTTAAGCCCTATCTCAACCATCTAGCATTTCTAGTCGAGTCCAAATGGCAATTTACTTTTAAAAACACTACAGTTGATCGTCCATTAATTATTTTCATTTGGCCATTAGAGCTGGCGTTTATTACCCTTTTCGTACCGATGGATATTAGAAGAAAAAAAATGGTGCAACGCATTTTTTCTCATTCATTTTCGGTCATTTAAACTCTACCTTCTAGCACTGTATCTTGATGAACTGCTTTAAGCATAAAAAAAAAGTAAAACATTCACACACTTAGGTTATTTTCTGCCGTTGGTTTTGGAGGAAAAAAATAATAAAATAAAAAATAGTTATGCTTCTATTTATTTTTTTTCCTTCTAGAATCTCATTAAGGAATCTATCTTAAAGCAAGTTAAGTATAAATATTCAAACTTGTTTTTTTGAAATTTGGGATCCTGATTGCCGTAATTATCGGTAATGAAGAATTTCACCAAAACTTTCGCACAAAAATATAAACATTTCATACTATAGGAAACTTTTCCTTTTTTTCGGTAAACACTTACTCCTCTATAATCGATTTGTTTACCTTTTCTTATGTTTTACCGCTTCTTTCCTTTGTATATTTGAGGGAATTTACTTATCGACTATATCAACCTTCATCTATCAAAAGGTACCTCAAGATGGAATCAAGTTAACATGTTTTATAAACAAGTGATTTGGTATTTAATATTTGTAGTGGTAGTTACGCCATATTACTTCCCTTCCAGAATTTTATCTGCGATAGAATTCGATGAATGAATACCACTAATTGGTTCAAGCTGTTTATTTATTTATATAAAAAATTATTTTTGCTCATTATATTTTCTTCATTTTTTTAAAATTTTTTTATAGCATTTCGCTCATTTTTTTCCTTTTTAATTTTTGTTTATTGACCGGGAGACTTTATTTACTTCACCAGATTTTTTTTCCTTTTTTTTTCTTTGAGCAGTATATTTTTAAGCAAATCAACTGTTTAATGTATAACATCCATCGATGTTGGCAAGTTCAGATCACGTCCGGGTCACCATTGAGGAGATTTACTTATCGACTATATCAACCTTCATCTATCAAAATGGATTCAAGTTAACATGTTTTATATACTAGTGATTTGGTATTTAATATTTGTAGTGGTAGTTACGCCACATATTTATAGGTATGTATCTTCTTATAACATCATTCGAGTTCGTTACTTTATGTTTAATTTTTTTTTTCTGCGAAAGTCTAATATTGTGATTTATTTAGTAATGAATAAATCGAAAAAAAATTAAAGCAGTAATAGTTTTTTTAATTAATGAATCTTTCCGAATCAAGAATATTGCAACCAGGAACCTGAAAATCGGATTCATAGATTCTATAGGATGTTTAGACAGGTTAGAAATTAGACAGATTTCTATAGGATGTTTTCTTCTCTTAATTTTACTTATAGTACTGAGAATTCACGTAAATAAGTTGTTTTTTTACATATTACATAATATTGTCTTTTCAGATATATTAAACCCTGTTATTTATATAGCATAACATATTAAATTATCTTTATTTATTAATACAACATATTAAATTATATCTGCAGGTTGCCGCCATTTTAGTTTCGATAAAAATTAAATTTAAGGTGAAATTAATTCAAGAGAGTCATTTTCATTTACTAACCAGAAAATCATAAATTTTAATTTTTTTTTATAATTTTTATAATTTAATAGTTTTTTTTTAACATCACCCTACATCGTTACTTTACGAATGTAATTTTTTTTTTTTTTTTACATCGTAAATAAATAAAAATCTTCTTATTCTTTCAATATTGCAAAATATTTTCCGTTTACAAACAAGTATATTAAATCATGCTGTTGATACATCATATCATACTAATATGCCATACATTATTAATACATCATACATTATCGATGCATTATATCAAAATATATCGGTTGATCTTCGCCATTTTAGTTTCCATAAAAATTAAATTTATGGCTCACATTTTCAAACCAGTAAAATCATAAACTTTAATTTTATTTTTATAATAAAGCTCATTATAATTATTAAAATTTAAGTAAAAAAAATTCAGAAATATTGAAGTAAATATTTTCTAAAGAAAATATTTTACTCAAATTATTTGATAGGTTTCCGTTAACACAATGAGAAGAGAAACCTTAATGCTGGCAAAATAAAAATGACAGATAAAACATTACGATTTTATTTTATTTTTTTTTTTCCCAACTTAGCTTTTCTATTCATTTTTAACTAACATAAGGATTCTTTTGATTCACCTTATCTAATTATTTTTTTTTTCTTCTAGAACTTTTAAAATGCTTTAAAAAAATGAAAGAACATTAAAAATAAATTATTTACAGCTAAAATATTTTTTTTAAAATAAAACCTACATAATTTTTTTCTCAAACTAAAATCATATTTATAAATAAATTTTGTTGTATCCAATTTTAGTTTCGGTTTATCCTACTTTTGACAGAAAATTCTTTATTTTTTCTTTTTTTTTTAAAAAAAAAGAAACAAAATGACATTCAAACCGTAAGAAATATCAACTTTTCCTATCAGGTTTAATTATTCTACATTTTAAAATTCGCATTTAATCTAATGTAAATCAAATTTTCACAGGAATTCTAAGAAACACCTGACAGATTTCACAATAATATATCTTTATCTTGTTTGCATCTAAAACACAAGCATATATCGCGCATTTACACGACGTTTAATGCACTAATTTGCATATATCGAGAAGAGATTCAACTTTAAATAATAAATTCCAGGGTCTTGAAGACATGTCGCCAAAGAAATTTCTAGATTATGTTTTGATAACTGCCCTACATTTTCAACAAATTTGATGACAGTCAAACATTTAAATCAGAAAAAGAAGAGCCATTGACGTCAGAGAAGAAATGGATTTGTTTATTATGTTTAAGATGTACTAAGGACAAAGTAATGTAGATGACAGGTAAATCAATTTACGATGGAGCGGGCTGTCTAGGTATTTAGGATGATTACTTCATAGTCTTTTCCTTTGTTTTCTCCTTCATCTTTTAAGGAGGAGGACTTGACGCATTCCAACACGTCAAGGTATATGCCATCGAAAGAAAATATCAATAATTAACGTTAAGGCTGCTTTTTAAAAGCGCTTTCGTCACTTAAAACAACACTTTTTTGTAAATAATTTAGCTCTAGTGAGCATAAAACAGTTATTTATGACTGTTAGGTTAAGTTCAGTCTATGTTTAAGCCAGCGCACTCTATGCTAAATACTAAAATAGTGTAAAAAGTCAAAAGATTGAAAAAGAAGCTATTTGTGACAGTTATTAGTGACTGTTATAGGTTAAGTTCGATCTATCGTTAAGCCAACGCTCTCTATGCTAAATACTAAAATGGTGCAAGATGTGAAAAGATTGAAAAAGTCATTTGTAACAGTCATTCGGGATTGTTAGGTTAAGTTCGTTCAATCTTTAAGCCAGCGCCCTCCATGATAATTACTAAAACCGTGCAAAATGGCAAAACACTGAAAAAAGTAATTTGTAATAGTATGCGCGACTGTTAGGTTAAGTTCAGTCTATTTTTAAGCAATGCTCTTTATGCTAAATACTAAACTGGTGCAAAATGTCAAAAGATGGAAAAGCCATTTGTGACAGTTATTAGTGACTGTTAGGTTAAGTTTGGTCTATCTTTAAGCTAGCGCTCTCTACGCTAATTACTAAAAGGAGGCAAAATGTTAAAAGATTGAACAAGCCACTTGCTACAATTATTCATGACTGTTAGGTTAACTTCAGCATATCTTTAAGCCAGCGCTCTCTATATGCTATTTACTAAAATAGTGCAAAACGTTAAAAGATGAAAAATCCAGTATTGAAAATAAAAAGAATTTGTGATTGAAATTTTCAATTTTTTTAAAAGTTACTACAACTCAGTATTTTGCGGACTCATAAAATTTCGGAAAAAAATAAGAATCTTCAATGTGAAAAAATATCACCAAATCGGGAATTTTTTTTAAAAAAATGTTTACATTTTTTTATAAATATGTAAGTTATTTGTTCGCGCGAGTACAGCATCATATTTTAAAATTGAAACTTTGCTTAGCATTTTTACTTGTAATTCGTTAATTTAAAAAAGCTGGCTCATTAGCTTGTAATTCATTACTATAAGGTTTTTACGGGTTTTATATCCGTGCTACGCAAATACAAGCTAATTTCTCTCAAGTCCACCACAAAAGCGAGTATATAAAAAATATGTCTTATTTCTTGGTTAATCAGTACCTTATTCTTCTGGGTTGTGTTAAAAATTACAAGGGTACGGAGTTGTAAATTGTGACGTGGAGTCGTAAGCTGTCGTAGCTGTAAATTTAACAAGGATCGGATGCGGGGATTAAATAAAATGACTCTTTTCAATTTAGTCACCAAAAATAGAGTTAGAACTATGAATATTGGTTATTATATGCCCTGCATAATGACCAGGTTGACTATCACGTATTTAAATAATCCTAAATAATTATTTATAAATTGTAAATGCTGTAACATTTTTTCTTCTTTCTGAAATCTTTTGCAATTCTCCGACCAATACTATTATTAGTGGCAATCAAATATTCATTTATTTTACTGAAGTTTAAATAAAACAGGGGGAAAAAAGTTATTCGTTCTGTCTTCCCCCGAAATGGCAATCATTTCCACTTTTATTTTTCGTTCTCATAACAGATCACTCCAGATATTATTTCTCCCCGAATTCTTCGTTTTTGTTATTACAGTTCTTTTTTTTTTTTTTTTACCTTCATAACTTCATTCGCGTTAATAAAAGTTATTCTGTCATTGATTAAACGCTTTCTAACTTAAACACCCATTCTCGTTTGAACTGGTTCGTTCGTAAAAGGGATTAGCGGCGTACACTTTCCCATTAATAACAATCCTCAGTAATAACCGTAACACTAACAAAGAAGTGTTATTTTTCTTTTCTTTGGCGGGTTCTTTTGGGAAAAGGGCAACAATTCTTACATCACTCGAGAAAGATAGATTCGTTCTAATTTAGGAATAGGGAAATTTATAGCTTTCCCCTAATAAAGGGTTTTGTTAAAATGAAACATCTCAAGTTTTGATAGCTTCATTACTTATAAATCAAGATCACGAAGTGTAGTTTAGTTTGAGAACTCTTAATTCGTTGCAACGTGTGAAAGAAAATAAAAAAAAATCGCGGTTTAAATCGTACAGTCAAACTCGCTTGCAGTGGATCCTGATTTAACAAGATCCCGGATATAACGAAGAAATCGGGAGCACTTGGTTGTCACAATTCTAAATTTCACATTTTTAACTCTTTTTATGCAGATGGGACACCAGTTCCCCTTTTATGTATTTTTCTGGCACTTAATAGCAAATACATATTTTAGCATTTTTTAAACGTGGTTAGGTCCACTAGAGTTACAAAATTTTATTTTATTTTATAATCGTAGTTGAATAGTCGACCCAATTTTTTGGGTTTACGACTACAAATGTTCAACACCGTAGCCTTCTAATTTTTACTCAATTCAGAAGACAAGGGAACTCCTGGATCAAGTACTGAGGGAAATGTGCCTTCGGGGAGGATGTTTTGATGGTACTAACCCCAAACTTTAAATTTATACATTTTTAATTTTAAAAATTAATAAAATAATAAAAGTTGAATTTTTACAAGATTTCAACTGCATGTTTGTACAGCAAACTTTGCGAATCTAAAATGTTTTGTTCAGAACTTAAACTCGTTTAAATTAATGTAATTAAAAAAAATAGTAGTCATAAACTGCAAATCTACCTTCAAAGATTTTTATTGAAAATTCCAGATCAAGTTACGTTAAAAAGTACCGGTACTCAGAGTGCCGGTAATGTAAAATTTTATGGAACTAAAAATCTGATAATTTTTACACTTTATTTCATCAGTACATATTTAAAGCAAAATCACTGAATCGCTGTAATTAGATAAATGCTCTGTAAAAATTACGGTAATAAAACGCAGCTGTTAATAATTCATTTTTAAAGTAAGTAACATTTACAGCAAAATCACTGAATAACTGTAATTAAATATTACTGTAAAAACTAAAGCATACAATTTTACTTTAAAAATAGATTTTAACGTGAAAATGGATTAAGGTAAAAACGGATTTTATGGTAAAAATTGAATTTAATGTATTAATGAATTTCATGGTAAAAATAAAATTTTATGATAAAAACTGATTCTGTGGTAAAAATGGTTTTCGTGATAAATATGAATTTTACAGATGCTGCATTTGGGGTGTCGGTACTTTTTACAGTAATTTACTCGGGATTAGGAAACCAAGATATAAGAACACATATACATAAATATTTCGTAATTAAAAAAAATTAATAATAATAATAAAAAATAAAAAACAAGAAAATTTCAATGGGATCTTCATAAAACTTTAATTTTTATAAAATTTATAAAACTTTGTTATATTGAGGAAAGCGGATACGGACTGAAGCCTTTTTGTTTTTTTTGATGAAAAGCTTTATTATTCATAATTTTTGACACGTGAATGGAGAAAACAGAACGTGGAATGAAAGCAAGTGAATAAGTGAATCGGCGTTTTAGTGAATCAGCAGACCAGTTAACTGGCGCATGAGAGAAATGACGAATCATTGAAAAATCGAATCCTGGAGTCAGTGAATAAGGAAATCAGTTAGTAAACAAAAAGAAATTTAGTAACATAGAATAACAAATAACGTCGTACCTATTTTTATTTCATTTTATTCTATTTTATTTATTTACTTTTCTTTTTTTTAAAATTTGTATTATAATTGAATATAGATTTGAATATGGAATTCAAATACTATGTAAGAGCCTCTGGCTTGTAGTAGTTAGGGATTTACTCATCAAATTTTGATACTGCCATCAAATTTTGATACTGACAACTGAATTTTGATACTGCCATCAAATATTGATACTGCCATCAAATTTTGATACTGCCATCAAATTTTGATACTGCCAACTAAATTTTGATACTGCCAACTAAATTTTGATACTGCCAACTAAATTTTGATACTGCCAACTAAATTTTGATACTGCCAACTAAATTTTGATACTGCCAACTAAATTTTGATACTGCCATCAAATTTTGATACTGCCAACTAAAGTTTGATACTGCCATCAAATTTTGATACTGCCATCAAATTTTGATACTGCCATCAAATTTTGATACTACCATCAAATTTTGATACTACCAACTAAATTTTGATACTGCCATCAAATTTTGATACTGCCAACTAAATTTTGATACTGCCATCAAATTTTGATACTGCCAACTAAATTTTGATACTGCCATCAAATTTAGATACTGCCATCAAATTTTGATACTGCCAACTAAATTTTGATACTGCCATCAAATTTTGATACTGCCATCAAATTTTGATACTGCCATCAAATTTTGATACTGCCATCAAATTTTGATACTGCCAACAAAATTTTGATACCGCCAACAAAATTTTGATACCACCAACTAAATTTTGATACTGCCATCAAATTTAGATACTGCCATCAAATTTTGATACTGCCAACTAAATTTTGATACTGCCATCAAATTTTGATACTGCCATCAAATTTTGATACTGCCATCAAATTTTGATACTGCCATCAAATTTTGATACTGCCATCAAATTTTGATACTGCCAACTAAATTTTGATACTGCCAACTAAATTTTGATACTGCCATCAAATTTCGATACTGCCAACTAAATTTTGATACTGCCAACTAAATTTTGATACTGCCAACTAAATTTTGATACTGCCATCCAATTTCGATACTGCCAACTAAATTTTGATACTGCCATAAAATTTTGATACTGACAACTAAATTTTGATACTGCCATAAAATTTTGATACTGACAACTAAATTTTGATACTGCCATCAAATTTTGATACTGCCAACTAAATTTTGATACTGCCAACTAAATTTTGATACTGCCATCAAATTTTGATACTGCCAACTAAAAAAAAAAAATTAAAAAAAATTGGTTCATAAATCCAGTTTTGCTAAAGGAGCAAACTGTTCAGAAAAATGCTAAATTCCTTGAAGCTACAAAACCACTTGGTAAATTCGCTAAGTTATAATTTTGTTAGGGTTGATTTAAAATTTTGTGACTATTTACTCCAATACTATAATTCAATTACCAATATAGGTAGCGTTCAAATATTGCGTAAAAACCTCTGGCAGTTAAGAGTACCGGACTTCTATTTTCCTATAGGATCAATTTGGCAATTAAAAAAAAAAAAAAGCAGAGTCATGGTACTTCAGGGATAGCGCGTTCTTCTCCCACTAAGGTGTCCCAGGTTCGAATTCCAGCCGTAGCTAGTAAATACAAATTCTGTTCACATTTCGAGGTTTACCTCTCCGTGTAACGTACATACAGAATGCTGTGTAATTTAATCAAAAAAGTTCTCCATGAAGACTAGTTTGTCCTAATACCTGATCTAATGATTCACTTGTTTTCTGGATTGGATTCAAATTTACTAATCTAGGCAGTTGATTCTTGAAAGTCGTAAACTCAGAATTGGATCGGCGGTTTACGGATGGTTATAAAATAATAAAAAAATTTAAAAAAATCAATTTTGCCTATAAAATCAGTTTTGCTACTTTTCAAAAAAGACACTAAATTCCTTTAAGTTTCACAACTCCTGGGTAAATTCGCTACGTTATAATTTTGTGAGGGGAGTTTGTACGCAAACAATGGATCAGCGTTTTGCATGGTCTTATTGACAAAGACAAAAACTGCTCAAAATCATTCATGTACATGCTTGCTATCTTTTAAATAAATGAGAAACAATTCAACTAAGAAATTTCAAATTAGTGAAATAAATTAGAAATTAAGTTACGTGTACCAACCAATAAAAAAAATGCATAATCTAAAATTAACGTAAATTTATTTGCATTTCTTGTAATCTATTAAAAATCATTCCAAAACCAGAAGCTTGGCGAAATTGGAATGGAACCGAAACACAAAAAAACACCAAATTGGAGTTTCTTTGTGTTAGGCGATGCGTGTCGCTCCGCCTTTCGCTTCAACCGTAACAATTGATATGACAACAATGAGAATGAAAAGTCACCCTCTTATTGCTAGAGGGCGCATGCGCGTCACCCAAGGGACAGAAGGGTTGAATTCTCTATTTCAACAACCACGCCTTAATGCTTCTAATTGGTTCGAATTTCAGACACGCGCCTCCTTATGACATTTTAAGGCGCATTGATTTGAGATATTAAGACTTATTTTTCGCAAATATAACAGAATAAAAGAAAAACAAGTTATGAACTGCCAATTGGAACATATTGATTTGGAATGATTTTGATTTTAAATTATTATAATAATTCACTACTTGCTCTATTAACTAAATGTGATTTTAAAGTTTCTGTAATTTAAAGTTAAAATATTTCCCTAGAGTTTGAACTATTTCAAACTATACAAGATATATTTCAAACTATACAAGATATTCATACCTAACTGCATATAACTTAAACGCATGATAAAATATGTACAGAAATATTAACAATAAATAATTTAGTTATAATTCTAGCTAAATAAATATAATAACTAAAAAATATTAATTTTGGTGGAAATAAAATTTTGAAAACATAAATTTCAACATTATGTTTAAATATTTTGTTTATGTTAAATGTTTTGTTTGATAACACAAAAACCGCAGTTATAAAAAAAATGATAACAATTATTTGCTTATTTAATGCCATAAAATAATGGTATTTCTAATACTATTATTTATACCAGAGATTCTCAACCACTGTGCCGTGGCACTTTTGTGTGCCGTCAAATTCTTAAAGTGTGCCGCCAAATATTAGAAATGATACAATAAAAATTACAATGCTTTTTTTTTTTTATTACGAGTAAAGTTTAAATTAAAGAAAAGTGTATATACATAATATTATATATACATACATATTATATATATACTTTTATAATTTTTCCAGGCTTTAACCGCGTGTACATCTTTGTAGGCGATTGTCTTGTCTTAAAATAATCAATCTTAAATAAGTTAAAATAAGAAGGAAGCGTTTCAATTGTCTTTGGCATTTTTAAAAAATGTTGAATTAAGTAGGAAATTTAATGATTATTAAAATTATTAATTAACAAAGGAAAGCAAGCTAAATATTAACTTTCAAACGGAAATAAAAGCTAATTATTAAGGTAAGCTATGCAATTAATAGTTATAAAAGCAAATTAACAAAGGATGACAAACAAAAAAATAAGCTAACAATTAATAATTAGCAAAAAAACTAGTTAACAGGAAATAACAAAAAATAACAATGTTAAAAAAACTAACAGTTAATAAATATAGAAAACAAGCTAGCAATTAAAATCTAGCAAAAAATAAATAAATAACTGATAAACTAATAAAACTAACTAATAAATTACTAACTAATAAAAAAATACTCAAAAGAATTAATCCCTTAATAAACATGCTTTTGTAATATATATTATTTTATTTCACATTCAAAATTATTATCAAACTATTTAACACAGTGTATTATAGGTAAGTAAACAACTTAAAAAAAAAATTTTTTTTCATTGTGTGCCGTCAAATTTCGAAATTGTTAAAAGTGTGCCGCCCCATTATTCCTATTCTAAAAATGTTTTCTGTTAAAAACAAAGAAAAATGGATAGGAAAGTATTTTTTACATTTTCGAATATATCAGCATGCATACGAACTATAATATCGTTCAAATCAGCTCTAACTTTAAAATGCCAAGTAAAGCCTGATAACCAAATTATGATTCCTTTCAATATTATGTATGTTGATCATCTAATTGAATTTAGAACCTCAAATGGGGGCAGAAAATTTGTTTTATCGACTCTAACAAGGGTGAAAACAAACCAGAAATCGAACAAGTTGAGTCGCTCTAAACTTAATTATATGATAGTATAGTTAAAATTAAAACCTTATAAAATTATAAAAAGAATTTGAATTACAATAAGGATAATTTCATACATGCTGGAAATAGTGAAATCTCGTCAAAAAATTTTGACTTCCACCAAATTTTTTAAACTCATAAAAATTAAATTTAAAAAAAATATTATTAAAATAAAAAAATAGTTGCATTTTCTTGTGCCCGTCTCACCAAAAAAGGTTAAAAATTAAAAGTCTGTTTAAAAAAAAAAATTACGCGTGCTCGATGTCTTAAAGATACTCAATAAGATTTCCAACTGAAGAGTCACCAAATAAGGCATTCTTTTAATGATAAAAGCGCCTCAATGCAGAAAAACTCTGGAAAACAGAATTTTCATTAAAATATCCAATGTCTCCATTCAAAATTTTGATCTTTCAGAATCCATCTACTTGTGATGAAAAGATTCATGTAGAAAGACATTTCTTTAACAATTCACATATTTCAAAGTTGTAATATGTTGCCATGAATGACCGAAATCAAGAGAATGTCGACTTTCACCGGTGTATGTCAACAATCACATAGTCGCTCTGGTGAATGTCCGAAATATTTTTTATATCTGATTTGATATTAATTTGTTCGTTGATATTATCATATTAATTCCATATTTTAATATCTGCTGATAATAGATTAGGAGAAAAAATCAGTGTTCAGAGTACCGGGCAAATGTATACCGGACAGTGGCATTGAACCTTAAGAAAACATCAGTGTAGAGTATACCGGGCAAGGGCACTTAACTAGACCTAGTATTTATTTCGGATATTTAACAAAGTGATTGTCAACCTTTATTCAACAACCGCCTTTATTCAACAACCGCCAATTTCGATCATTCACAGTTACATATACATTAAATGTATTTTGCCTCCCCAAATATTTTTTAATGAAGTTCTTTAAAGTTTGTATGCTTAACTAAATTTTGTCTCGTATTTATATTATTTTTATAATGGAGTTAACTTTTTATAACCGTAAATTATTTCTATTGTGAATTTCTTGAAAACATATAATTTAAAAGAAAAAAAAAAAAAAAAAAAAAAGATTGCAAAATGTGTCTATTAAATAAAAAGGATTTATTTATATCGGTTACCGACTCATTAGGTTTTAGAAAGAAAAAAAAAAAAAAAAAAAAAAAAAAATTACTACTAAATTATAAGAGTTTAGAGGCCTCTGGCTACTTACTTCAAATTTAAATTTTCAGGACTACATTTTTGCTGATTTTGATTGGCAATGTATTCTACGGCTAAATAATGGCATGGCAGAGGTATTGATATTTGAAGTTAATTTCCATAAAACCATTCAAGCAGGAATTGTGATGGCCTAGGGCAGAGCTGTCCAACTGGCGGCCCGCCAACACATATTGTGTGGCCGGCCAACTTCTTATTCAGGCTGATTGGCCTCAGTTTTCTCATTAAAATGTAATCAAATTCTTTTATAATCCTTCTGTTCCATTGTTTTGTAATTAATAATTCAACTATTAATTGTTTTTGTATAAGAGGTAAAAGGGTATTGTTCAACTTTTTCAAACTGCGGCCCGCCAGGTGATCAGTGACTGGAATTCTGGCCCGTGGGCTCTTTGCAGTTGGACAGCCCTGGCCTAGGGGATAGAGTTCTCGTCATCCAATAAGGTGGACCGGGTTCGAATCCCAGTAATGGTTGGTCGACACAAATTCCGCACCCGGCTCACACCGACCACAGTGGTGACGTAAAATATCCTCAGTGGTAGACGGATCATAGGTTAGAGTCCCCTTGTCATCAGGCTATCCGTGGGAGATTTTAGTGATTCTCCTCTCAATGCAACGCAAATGCGGGTTAGTTCCATCAAAAAGTCCTCCACGAAAGGCAAATTTCTCTTAATACTTGATCCCTTGAAAAGAGTTTTCTTGTCTTCTTGATTGGGTTCAAAATTACATGGCTACGGAGTTGAACATTAGAAGTAATCCCATAAACATTAGTCGCAAACCTAAAAAATTTGGCAGACTGAGTCGGTTATCTTAAAAAATTAATTAAATGATCAGTTATCTTGAAAAACAAATTATTAAAAAGTTATTTAAAAAAAAAAACGAAATGAATCCCCCCCCCCTTCGAAAAAAAGCTTGTCGAGAGAAACAAAAGTTTATTTGTGATTCTCCCCCCAATGTTTCATACATAACAAGAAAGAAACAAATCTTCTTAATTTCCATGAAACACACAGTTACCACCTTTGTAGGTAACAAACTTCAAGAGCCAGACCAAAACTCCCTGGGAAAAGTCTAAATAAATATGTTTATATCACATTACACAACCCATCCAGTCTAAATGCACCATTACACGCGACAATTACGTCTAAATGCCCCGTGAACGTCATTCCAAGTCAATATCTTCTACCTCCGAATTGCATCAACGAGGATTTAAAAACCTTCCTCAATATTACCATTTCATTGAAAGAGAAGATCTGAAAAATATCTTACCCCTAGGGGGCATAAAAACAGAACAACTTGATACAGTTCTTCCACCTCTCTCTCCCCCTCAAGTTCCGACAATTATTACAACTAGTGGGTTGATTCTACCCTCCCTTGCTGCGTTCCATTTTATTTATTATCGTCCACCGATTTGGCTTAGATGATTATGCGCCGTACGCTGCATAAGGTTTTTTTTATTTTTTTATTTATTCATCGTTATATATTGACGATTATAATGACCGGTATATAATTGACACTCTCTTGTAGACTGTGGGTTAAATGCATACTGGTCCGGGTAAGACGGATAGATGTAATTTAATTGCTTTGATTAATGGTAATATTTTTTTTATATTTATACTTGATTTTGGATTATTTTTTCGACGCGAGTAATGATGCTAGATTAAGAAATGCCTCGCAGTGTTGGCAATGGGGTAAAGATACTTTGCGGTTCGCGTGTAAAAATGAATTTGTTATTAGTTGGTTCTGATATTTAATAGCGATATGCAAAACGGCTAGACTATTTTGCTAGAATTTTGCTGATTTTAATGACGACTGGCAGTTAGTTGGATTTTAATTTTTTTATTACAAAATGAAAAATGACTAGACTGACTTGTCTAAGAATATATCGAATTTAGCTTTGATTCAAAATAATGGGATTATCACTTTGCAAAGTATTTGTAGCATTTAATATTTTAAAACGATGCACATAATGGCTGATGAACCATCACTTAGCAAAGAACTTTTGGGATTTAATTTTTGATAACGATATGCAAAATGGCTGAGGGACCATCACTTAGCAAAGAACTTTTGGGATTTAATTTTTGATAACGATATGCAAAATGGCTGAGGGACCATCACTTAGCAAAGAGTTTTTGGGATTCAATTTTTGATAACGATATGCAAAATGGCTGAGGGACCATCACTTAGCAAAGAACTTTTGGGATTTAATTTTTGATAAGGATATGCAAAATGGCTGAGGGACCATCATTTAGCAAAGAACTTTTGGGATTTAATTTTTGATAACGATATGCAAAATGGCTGAGGGACCATCACTTAGCAAAGAATTTTGGGATTTAATTTTTGATAACGATATGCAAAATGGCTGAGGGACCATCACTTAGCAAAGAGTTTTTGGGATTCAATTTTTGATAACGATATGCAAAATGGCTGAGGGACCATCACTTAGCAAAAAACTTTTGGGATTTAATTTTTGATAACGATATGCAAAATGGCTGAGGGACCATCACTTAGCAAAGAATTTTTGGGATTTAATTTTTGATACCGATATGCAAAATGGCTGAGGGACCATCACTTAGCAAAGAATTTTTGGGATTTAATTTTTGATAACGATATGCAAAATGGCTGAGGGACCATCACTTAGCAAAGAATTTTTGGGATTTAATTTTTGATAACGATATGCAAAATGGCTGAGGGACCATCACTTAGCAAAGAATTTTGGGATTTAATTTTTGATAACGATATGCAAAATGGCTGAGAGACCATCACTTAGCAAAGAACTTTTGGGATTTAATTTTTGATAACGATATGCAAAATGGCTGAGGGACCATCATTTAGCAAAGAACTTTTGGGATTTAATTTTTGATAAGGATATGCAAAATGGCTGAGGGACCATCATTTAGCAAAGAACTTTTGGGATTTAATTTTTGATAACGATATGCAAAATGGCTGAGGGACCATCACTTAGCAAAGAATTTTGGGATTTAATTTTTGATAACGATATGCAAAATGGCTGAGGGACCATCACTTAGCAAAGAGTTTTTGGGATTCAATTTTTGATAACGATATGCAAAATGGCTGAGGGACCATCACTTAGCAAAAAACTTTTGGGATTTAATTTTTGATAACGATATGCAAAATGGCTGAGGGACCATCACTTAGCAAAGAATTTTTGGGATTTAATTTTTGATACCGATATGCAAAATGGCTGAGGGACCATCACTTAGCAAAGAATTTTTGGGATTTAATTTTTGATAACGATATGCAAAATGGCTGAGGGACCATCACTTAGCAAAGAATTTTTGGGATTTAATTTTTGATAACGATATGCAAAATGGCTGAGGGACCATCACTTAGCAATGAATTTTGGGATTTAATTTTTGATAACGATATGCAAAATGGCTGAGGGACCATCATTTAGCAAAGAACTTTTGGGATTTAATTTTTGATAACGATATGCAAAATGGCTGAGGGATCATCACTTAGCAAAGAGTTTTTGGGATTCAATTTTTGATAACGATATGCAAAATGGCTGAGGGACCATCACTTAGCAAAGAACTTTTGGGATTTAATTTTTGATAACGATATGCAAAATGGCTGAGGGACCATCATTTAGCAAAGAACTTTTGGGATTTAATTTTTGATACCGATATGCAAAATGGCTGAGGGACCATCACTTAGCAAAGAATTTTGGGATTTAATTTTTGATAACGATATGCAAAATGGCTGAGGGACCATCACTTAGCAAAGAACTTTTAGGATTTAATTTTTGATAACGATATGCAAAATGGCTGAGGGACCATCACTTAGCAAAGAACTTTTGGGATTTAATTTTTGATAACGATATGCAAAATGGCTGAGGGACCATCACTTAGCAAAGAATTTTTGGGATTTAATTTTTGATAACGATATGCAAAATGGCTGAGGGACCATCACTTAGCAAAGAATTTTTGGGATTTAATTTTTGATAACGATATGCAAAATGGCTGAGGGACCATCACTTAGCAAAGAATTTTTGGGATTTAATTTTTGATAACGATATGCAAAATGGCTGAGGGACCATCACTTAGCAAAGAATTTTTGGGATTTAATTTTTGATAACGATATGCAAAATGGCTGAGGGATCATCACTTAGCGAAGAATTTTTGGGATTTAATTTTTGATAACGATATTCAAGATGACTAAACCATCAGTTTTCAAAATTTATAACATGTCGTGGATTTTGTAATAGAAAAAATTTAACTCAAAACACCTGCTTCGAAAAATAACAGTTTAAAAAAGAAAAAAAAAATTTTTTTTGTCTTATTTTAATACCTGTATAGTTCTAGAACCGCCACTACCCACACTGTAAAAAATCCGGATCAAATTACGGTAAGATCAGAGTGCTGGTACTTTTTGCCATCAAATAATCCACTTTTACTGGGACAAACATCTGACATAATGGGATTTTTACAATAATAATTGCCGTAAAATCCCCAAAACAAATTAAATAAATACGTATTGTTTTAAAAACTGCGATATTTGACGGTGAAAGCAGATTTCAGGCTAAAAAGGCATTTACGGATATTGCTGCACCCAAAGTGCCAGTACCATTATTTGATCCAGAATTTTTTACAGTGCAGAACTTGACAAACTTAATGTTAAAAATGTATAAAAGGTTCGAATTTAAAAAGGATAATCTGTTAGCTATATGCTTAAAACAATATTTCATAAATGTATTAAGTACGATAATGACAATTCTAAATAAGAAACTAAAACAAAGGTAAACGAAATATTATTAAAAGGGAGGGAAAAAATAACATTTATTTTAAACAATAGAAATAAATTAACTATTCAAGTCATAAAAATATGTTCGGCAATTTATCAAATTAATGATGCAAATTTAAATTAAAGTTATATGAAAAAGACCTTTAACTTCTACAATTCTTTTTAAAAAAAGGCCTACCTGAAACAAAAATTAATTAATTCTGAAACAAACTAAAAATAATATTCTTAAGTTGTGTTCTCTGTAGTTCTTTCACTTTATAGTATAAGTTTTCAGGGTGATCTTTTCTGTCAAGGTGAAAGGTCAGTCAGTCTTTCAACAGTTCTCATTAATCAGAAACATTCATTAAGCTTAATGCCGTTAATTAAGACTCATATATAAATTTTAGCCTTTGTGAAAAATTATGCTACATCGTTAAAAAAGAAAGGAATTATTTATAATGCTATATTTAGTCACGATTTGTTATTATATTGAAAGCCAACAAGAGTTGAATTTGATGTGACATCTGTGGTTTGTTTATTAATGGTTATTAATTTTTATATTAATGATCAAATATTTTATTCACGTTTTGACTTTTGTTATTCGTTCTTTTTTAAACTATTACTATTAATGAACTTCTAAAATTTTTTAGCTTTTGCTGCTAAAATAATGATAAAAAATATTTGTCATTCTATTGTAAATTTACAAAGTTGAGTTAGATTTATATCACTCGGTTTGTATTAATAGTAATTAATTTTTATTTTTCAGTTATTTATAAACTATTTCACCCAAAGTGTGGCTTTGATATTCTTTCCCTTTTACATTAATACTGAACTACTGGAAGAACTTAAAACTTTTATTGCTAAAAATGCTAATAACTGCTTAATTAAATATTATTTATTAAATATTAAGCATAATTAATATTATTAAATTATAAGTATTTTTAGTCACGATTAGTTATTAAAATGTAAATTCACAAAATTGAATTGGATTTGTGTCACCTGTTTTGTATTTATAAATGCTATTAATTTTTCTTTCTTTTATTGATTTATAAAATACTTGATGCACGTTTTGGCTTTTGAGAGTCGCCATCTCAAACTAATGCCTAATTTCCAATCGATCTAATAGCTTTTACAACTAAAAAATAAACTTTTTCGCTTAAAATTACGATATCGAAAAAAGAAAACATGTTTCAAGCATGATTTCTATTATATTGTAACACACATAACATATATATATATATACAGTCGAACTCGTTTATAACGAGCTCGGATTTGACGAACGAGGGAACGATTGGGCGGGAAACGAGGATATTTGGTTGAATCAATGTTAAGTCTATGGAACAGAAGTCGCTTTTAACGAGCAAGACCCGGTTTTAGCGAGCAATATTTTTCTGTCTTGCAATCTTTTTTCTCATCTTTCTACTCTTTCTGTCTCGTCTTTTTTTCAAAATGATAAGAAATGCGCGCGAAATTAAAAAAAAAAAAACGCGAACTGAAACTTAATTGTCCTTATCGCTCTAATCTAAAGCATAAGAAGAGTCACGTGAGAGTAGGCGGTGACGTATCGATTTCGCGCCATATCGGTTGGTTGGGGGGGGGGGGTTAGTTGTCATTAAATTAAGAAAAGTATTTAATTAAATTAATTAATGTAATTAAAGTTAGTAAGTATTAATTAAATTTTAAGTAAACTCAAGCATTTGACTTCCCAAGCCCCCCCCCCTTCTTCTGGTTGCACGCCTGCCTTAAGGACCCGTTTATTACGAGCACTCGGATTTAACGAGTTCGACTGTGTATACATTATATATATATAATATATATATATATATATATATATATATATATATATATATATATATATATATATATATATATATATATATATATATATATATATATGAAATTTTCATACGGTGTCAGAATAGGCAGCAAGCAAATATATTTTAAAAACATTTTGTTAATCAAGACCTCACAAGATGATACTCCGATTTCTTCCGAATTTCGAACGTCTCAGCACGTTCAGCTGGAAGGTAGAAATCTCAACCACGAAATCCAGAAGAACAAAAACTTTGAAGCCTTTTGTTTTCCATCTCTCTTCTATACTTTTTGCTTCTTTTCCTTACAAAAATTGACTGACCAATTAAGCATTTCCTTTCAATGACCGTTCAGGATGCTTGACAGCTTTCAATTTGGCTGTCAGAGCTATTTGGATTCTAGTTCAATGGGGAAAGTTGTAATTAGTTCCATGGATTATGGTTCTGCAACTCCAGACAACTCAACATGCAATCTGCTTTGCTTAATTATTAGTTGTCGTTTTGTTCGAGTATTGCGATAGTAGCCATTTGCCTGTCCATCGCTTATTGAAGGCTATATGTGAAACTTAATTGCTATATCATTGTATGAATTGATTGTAATTGTTACGACTAACTTTCAATTGCTTGTCTTAGATATAATGAGCTTCCGTTCGGATATTCAGTTGTTTTATGATTATTTAATGCAACATGTGTAATGCGTGGCGGGAAAATTTGCGATTAATTTATCATGAAAACAGATGCTTTTTGGAAAAATTAAAGTGGAAATATTCATACAATGAAAACATTATGCGTAATATCTCTCCGAATATATTGTTGAACAACCAAAAAAAGTGTGTGAAAGAACCCTTTATTCCGGGTTAACACAAGATTGAGCATTCATGTACGATTTAAAAGGTATAATTTTATTTTATAACAGTCGTTGAACAGTGGACTAAATTTTGGGTTTACGACTACTAATGTTCAACTCCGTAGCCTTGTAATTTTGAATCCAATCCAGAAGACAAAACTCCTGGATTAAGTATTGGAGATTTGTCTTCTTTTAATGGAAGAACTTTTTAAGTGGAAACTTAGAATTTTTTAAAGGAACAAACCCGCATTTGCGTTACATGGAGAGCAAAACCACGAAAACCTGCCATTGTTAGCCTAACGGCAAGGGGACTCTAACCCATGAACCGTCTACAACTGAGGATATATTACGTCAGCACGGAGGTATAATTTATATTTTAACACTTAATAGAAAAAACTTACACCAAATTCTCCGTCATTCAAACAAATCGAAAATTATTTTCCCTTCTGAAAACGCTGATTGTCGGCACGTTTTTTTTTTCTTTTTTTTTTTTTTTTTTAATAGCTCGAAATTGCGTTTGCAAGTTGTTATTGTTTGTGAATAGTTGCGATTTGATTGAATGATTTTTTGTCTGTCGTTAAAATTAGTAAGCATGTTTTTTGGTTAAGTAATAAGGATAATTGTTTTTAGTTTTTTAAATCTCTGTTAACTGCATTAATTCTTTCACCGCGACGCACGCCATAACTAGTCTTCTAGGAATACTCGTTGTGCTCTATTGTCGTATCGGTGAATATGGTTATTGTTTACAATTGATTATTATTTTTTAAAGTAAAATAAACAAGTTTTAAAAGAAATTGCGCTTTATTTAAATTTCAGCGCTGCGGGGTGAACTATAAGCACAGAGAGGAGGACAAAGCACGTCATTGCCGGATAAGTGTTAAGTGCTTTTATCATGCATAATTTCAATCAGCTTTCGTTCTGTTAAGCCTCGTTAGAATTCTCCTTTATGTTATACGCGTAAGTTCGAATTAACTAATAAACTTTTAATTTTTATGATATAGTGTATTAATTCTAAAATAAATCTTCTTACTTCATATTATATCGCAAAAATGCATTTACTGACTCTTATGTGTATCTTATCTTACTATAATAATAAATATTAGAGGTACTGATTGCTAAAAAATTATACTGAATGCAAAAAAAAAAAAAAAAAAAAAAAAAAAATGTTTTCTACTTTACATCAAGTAGTGTAATAGAACATTCTCGGTGTAGTGGTGAAAAGTTGTTGCCACCATTTTTAGTGTTAAGATTAAATTTTTTGCAGAGTATGTATTTAGGCAAAAAAAATTTCGGACGAGATTGTTTAGATACCATGCTCTGTAAAAAATTTTAGTGTATCGGTACCCTAAAAATTGTGGCAATTGCGTACCAAACTGTCATTCTAGATTATTAATAATACAAAACCTAAACAAAAAGTTATAAAATTTGGAAATTTTCTCTACGTACGTTGTATAAAATTTAGTAGAATTGTATAAGCTAAATTGATAAAAATTCAAATTCAGCAAAGTTGTATATTTGGAAATTTCCGTTTCGACAACAAATGAAAAAAAAAATTTTATAAAAATTTCTGCTATTTTATTAAAAAGTTGTAGACGTGTAAAGAGACGAATAACAAAGGGCAACTAAGATGTACCAAGGATTGTTTTCGTTTTGACTATAAATGAGAAAACGTTACACAGATTTCAGTTGTTTTGTAAGAAAACTGTCGAACCCATAAAGTGACAAAAAACAAAGTACAACAAAATTGTAACATTTGTAAATTTTGTACGTTATATAACTTTCTGCTATTTTGTAGAAAAATTGTAGAAGTTTAAAGCGGCGAAAAACGAAAGGCAACTAAATTGTACCATGCGACGTTTAAGTTTTGAGGACAATTGAAAAATCGCTACACAAATTTCAGTAATTTTGTAAGAAAACTATCGAACCCTAAAAGTGATTTAAAAAAATGCAATAAAATTGTACCATTTGTAATTTTTGTCAATTTTGTACGTTATATAAATTTTTGCCATTTTGTAAAAAAAAAAAAAAAAAAATTTAGAAGTTTAAAGCGACGTAAAACAAAAGGCAACTAAGTTGTACCAGAGGTCGTTTCCGCTTTGACTATAAATGAGAAAACGTTACACAAATTTCAGTAGTTTTGTAATAAAACTGTCGAACCCTAAAAGTGATAAAATTGTGCCATTTGTTATTTTTGTCAATTTTGTACGTTATATAAATTTTTGCCATTTTGTACGTTATATAAATTTTTGCCATTTTGTACGTTATATAAATTTTTTGCCATTTTGTACGTTATAAAATTTTATGCCATTTTGTAAAAAAAAAAAAAAAAAAAAAAAAAAAAAAAAAAAATTAGATTTTTAAAGCGACGAAAAACAAAAGGCAACTAAGTTGTACCAGGGAACATTTCTGCTTTGACGACAAATGAGAAAACGTTACACAAATTTCAGTCGTTTTGTAAGAATACTGTCGAACCCTAAAAGTGACAAAAAACAAGATGCAGCAAAATTGTACCATTTGTCCTTTTTGCTTTAGCAACTACTAAGTAAACGTAAAACAAACCTCGGAAGTTTTGTAGGAAGCTGTAGAATCTATAAGTACTAATTACAAATGAAATGGTACGAAATTGTCGTCATTACTATGGCAACGACAAGTCTTTGGCAATCCTTTGGCGACAATCCTTTTCTTTTCTAAATGGAGTTTTCTCAGTTGAATTCTACAACTTTACTCTCAGATATTAGTTCATAAGTTCAGAGAACTGTAGATATCTTGATAAGAGTTAAAATGCATTTCCGCGGAGAAATCTCTTGGAATTACAAAATTGTCATTCACTTCGAGTTTTAATTCAGTAATTAAAATTCAGAGTATAATCACTTTTCGAGGTTTTCATAAATGAGCAGACGCGCACAAACAGCAACTTTATCTCACAGTCTAGACATGTGGAAATGCTTAAAATCCATTATGCATACATCAAGATTTAGAATGAGACAAGATACAAGTAAATATGTCTACATAAACTGTTCTCCTGCACAATAATTCAAACTCGAAACGACCAATCCGGAAACGCTCTTATCTTCTGGTGGCGTATTTTATGGCGGTTTGTCGGAAAACAGCAGAAATAGCTTTGATTGTTGCATGGAATGAGTTTTAATGTAAGTCGAACAGTTGCAGAAATTGCATTTTTGGAAAAAGAGTTAGTTGCGCAAAAAAAAAATTAACGGACCACTCTAAATTACTTTCGACCAAATAATTGATCTTCACGCTCTCTATCTTAATGGTTCGAGGGGGTGATTTCAATAATTAATTTGTGCAGACAATGCTTTAAGTTACAAAATCAGACACAAAAACGTGATCTCTGAATGAACATATCTTTTCTTCGATGGATTCTGATTTTTGACCCTTCGAAATATAGGGTATAGCCTCAATCTGGGAAATATGGTCACAATAGCTGGTCAGGGGAGAGGTCCGAAGTTGGAATTCCATAATGTTAGTTTTATTTTTTGCGTATTTTACCAAATCTCGATTACTTTTTTAATCTAATTGAAACATTTTTGCACACAATTAAAAAATTCAATTATCCGAAAATAATTTCATGGAAATTATACATTTTTGGAAAATATTTGTTATTCTACTTAATTATAGTCGATAAAACTCTGAATTGTTAAGGTATATAATTTTTGACATCATTTTAATTGGTCAAATAATTACTGAAGTATCAAATTTTGAAAAAAGTCGTAATTTTATATTTTCATTTAACTATTCGAACGATTTCGCTCAAATTTTGTATTTTACCATATAAAATTAAATTCATTAAAACGATGTAAAGATTTGTATACCTTATAACTCAATTTTTCTTTTTAACTTCTATTACTAAATATCTTTTGATAAGCGAATTTTATTAATGTGTTTAAAAATTATTCAATTTACTTTAAAAGTTTTCGACATATGGTGAAATACGCAAAAAGTAGAATTAACATTAAAGGGTTCTAACTTTGGATTGTTCTCTTGACCAAACTATTACCCCCATATTTTGAGTGTCAGAAATCCAAATCTGTCAACGAAAGATAAAGGTATTTTGATTCAGAGAAAGTAAGTTTTTGTGTCTAATTTTGCAACTTAAAATATCTTCTGCACTAATTAATTAGTGCATTTGAAATTACCCTCTCAAAGCATTAGGATTGATACTTAGAAAGGGAAGATCCGATCATTTAATCAGAAGTTAGTGTGTACCTTTTTTTTATTGTGCTTTATATATTTTCCCCATGCAGCTCAATTCATCCAGAATTTGTCCACATGATCCATTCGACATCGTGGATTAAGTATCAACGTCTACTAGAAGTTTTCCGATAGCTTATTTATCAATAATTACTCAGACGTCTGATAGATAACTATGGTTGACGTAATGTGGATAAAACACGCGGTGGACCTTAGACGTCTACGAAATAGCTATCACAAAATGTCTCTTCGAAAGTTTCTTGCAGTCGAAAATTATACAAGTGTGAAGCGAAATGAGTAGCTTGATGAATAAGCACATATAATAATTATTATTTACATTTACTTACAATTTATATTTAATGCGTTTCAGTCAAATTTGGCATCAAATATTTACGATGCTTAAAGCACAAAAACAAAAAAGAAAAAGAACAACAAGAAAAAGCTATTCCAAAATCAAGAATAAATATTGAAGTTAGAAATTGCGACCATTTTAGTCTTGGTTCGCATAAGCGATATTTACTTTTGCGTAAGTGCAAATGACTCGCTTAGTTTTCATCTCATAGCAACGATTTTTTTTTGGGTGCTCTGAAAGCTTCAACGTTGAGAGTAGATCGTTATACCACAGAATCCAAATATTTTTCAAGTTTAATGTGATGAATGAGTAATTTCTTATTATTTATTTGAGAAGCATCATTTCAGCATCATTTCATTGAGTTATTTTCACGAAATTCTATTTGTTAAGTGTTTATCGCCTGTTCGTCATTGTTCGTTTATATTCGTAGTCTTAAGCTCGAACATAATATCGAATATTATTCTCTAAAGCTTGCCATGATTTTGAAAAAGAAAAGTTTATTTCATCCATATGTTGTCTGCTGGTGGACGGCTTTTAAACTTCTACTAGATCTTCGCTGGATCAAATATGGATGTCTTGTGGACGTCCAGCAGGTGACCGCTTGGACCTTCATGGACGTTTGCGATGACGTTTAGTGGACATCCACTGAATGATTTTGTGCCATATGAGCTCGTAGAACATTTTTTCTAGAGTTCAATATGAAAGCATTCTAGATCATTTTTTTTTAAAAATCTTTAAAGGAGAAACCTAATTAATGAGTGTTTCTATTATACACAGAAAAATTTTCAAGTATCCGAACACCGAAATTGGTGGTAACTACTTAACACCAAATTGGTGTTCCACTACAGCGAAACTCTAGGATAGCTCCTTGTGTTGTGTAACACCTAAAATGCTCTTTTACACTGCTTGGTCTAAAGTAGCCGCCAACAACCCCCACGTTTGTAATTTAGTAGCAAAAACATTTATATTTACAGTAATATATGATACACATAAGTATCAGAATCGAACATGTGTTTAGCAGAGAGAATAGTAAGACGAATTCAAACTAGGCTGAACAGAACAGGAGTGGATAGAAACTATATATTATAAAATTATTTAATACTGCTTACAGGAGACTTGAAAATTAAAATATATATTTTGTTATTACACAACTTAAAAAATACTTGCATATTTTTAACAGCGAATTTTAGTTTCCGCAGATGGAAAGTAACATTGAAGACAGCCGCAAAAGCTGACCAATTAGTTATCGATTGCAAACAAATAAAAACAAAATCAAAACGCGCCAACATTGGAGTATTTAACATATGGTGTAAAGGCGAGTGATGCTAGTGTAAGCCGTTTGCATTTTCGGAGTTTATAGCTTTATTCCATCCTTTAAAAACTGTACAAGAAAGCTCAATTTGGTGCTAACTATTGAAAAAAAAAGTGTTCTTTCACATTACGTTTTATGTTGTTCAATGTGGAATTTGGAGAAATATTACACCACAGTTTGCACATTGTAGTTTTTAATCACATTTTCTCATAACCTCGCGAGAACAACCGTAGTAGGTTTTGTCTATGGGCTATTTAAATAACAAAATTTGCCATAGATTTGGTAATAGCGAATTTATATTTTATGCCCGGATGTAAGACCAAAAAAATTCCTTTTTTCCCTTGAAATCAGTTTTAATATTCAGAGCATGATACGCCATATACAAAAAGCAAATTTATCATGGCATACGTCCATTTGTCATATAAGGGAAAAAATAGTTCCGTTTGTTGCAGGAATCAGTTTTAATATAGAAACTATAGTAGATCATCTATGCAATTAGCAAATTTCTCATGTTTTACGCCAGTTTGTCATGTAAAGAAAAAAAATACCGACGTACAATTGAAAAAAAACAACTTAAGTGCTTCTCGATTAATTCCGAGAAAAGTAGCTTGACAACTATTTTCCTTTGATTTGCCTATGCTATGAACGCTAAAATAGAATATCAAAAAACTGTGAAAACAAAATTTATGTATTTATTTATTTAATTAATTAATTAATTTATTTATTTTGCTATATGTACTTTACCACACAAAAATACCAAATACATAAAAATATCATTTTAAATATTTTTTTTTTTACCGCTTTTTTTTTTTTTTTTTTTTTTTCTAATACTGTGGTACATTAAATGCAAATGATAAATTTGTAATTTTTGTGCCAGTTGGTTAAAATAGAGAAAGAAAAGCTTTTTTGTTGCTTCAAAGTAGTTTTAGTAACAAAACTATATAATTTCCCGTATGCAAGTAGATTTCTCATGTTTTATGCTAGTTGGTAGCGTAAGTGGGGAAATTTCATAATTTGATGCCTTGAATTAGTTAACATACCTATAAACAAATGCAAGATTGTCACATTTTGTGGTATTCTTTAGAGAAAGAATAGCTTTTTGTAAAATGAAGGCAGTTTTAGTTCGCAAACTATAGCACAACATAGGCAAATTAACAATTTTTGACACATTTCATTCTAGTTCGTCTTATGGGATCCAAAATACTTCCATTGCAGGGAAGAAAACAAAACTTTGAAAATTAGTATACGACATCTGTTCCTCGATTCCATTAAAGGAATTTCATGTCTTTTTCTTTAAAAATTTAACTTGGTTGTCCTTCTTGAAAAAAGTGAAAACTTTTGCGCCGTATATTTATCTTTTCTGAGGTGACAAGATCGTATTGTAATGAATATGAAGTTTTAAGTCTTAGCCGGGTGCTGTTATGCAGGGAAAACTCATTCAAGTCGACGATTTTTGCTTAAAAATATATACATACGGACGTCAAAGCTTGTTAAATAGCGGAAATTATTTCTTTTATAGATTTCTGTTCAAAATAAGGAGAATTTTCAGATTTTCGATTTTCATCAGGACCATTGATTTAGAGAAAATTTAGTTTTAAGAAACATGTATTAGTATAATGCAAACAAAATAACAACTCAAGAGTTATAATACATATGTATGTTCATACCTTCTGGCTGGATGTTACGCACAATCATGTGGGACAATTTTTTTTTTTTTAAAGTGAAACTTCTTATGCGACTTCCAACAAGGTTGCGTTAAACGTTTAACGCTACATTTTTATTGGCCGGAAAATCTCGTGGTAAGATCCAGTTTTCCCTCATTCATTTCCATATTGTTTTGGTTGTCTTCAGCATAAAATTAACAATAGTCGTAAAGATATTGTTTTTCTTTGAATATTTTTGCATCCCTAATTTAATGTTATTTTCCTGTACCGCTATTATTACGCTTTTAATTAAAGAGTTTAAAACCGAGATAATTGTTTTATTATTATTATTATTGTAATGTAATTCTGCGGTACATTTTAAAATAAAGTTATGTAGATAGGTGGTTGTAAGCAATGCTAATAAAGTTTGTCTTAAGAAACAATATGATTTCACTGGAAATCAATTTCTACCCCTTCCTATTTTCATCTCCACGTTACGAAGTTTATTATTATTATTGCAATATAATTCTGCGCTACGTTTTAAAATAAAGTTATGTAGATAGGTGGTTGTAAGCAATGTTAATAAAGTTTGTCTTAAAGAAACAATATGATTTCACTAAAAATCGATTTCTACCCCTTCCTATTTTCATTTCCACATTACGAAGTTTCACTTCTTCCGCGCAGAAGGACTCCCCGCACTTTTTTTTTTTTTTTTTTTTTTTTTTTTTTTTTTTAAATTTAACTGTTTCAGAGTTGATTTGCTTGTATTATATTTGACCGATCTTCAAACAAAATTTCATTTAACAGTTTTTTTTTCTGCCGTGGAAAGAAAAGCTACAGTTTGAGTGCCTTATTTTTGAGGTAAAGCTATAATTTTAATATACCATCTTGTCGTAGTGTATTATGTGTGTTTTTGAAAGGAAAAATGGTTTAAATATCTACAAAATTGTTAAGCAATTGCCAATTTGGCAAGATTTTTCCACCTAGATGAAAATCATTATAATTAATAGATAGTTCTTAATATTTGCAAATTTTCATGAGCACCGTTAATGCAACGTTGGAGTAACTTCATGAATATTAGCAAATTAAGATCTCAAACGCTTTACATTTTCACCAACAGTCTTTTCAGCATTATAGACGTTTTGTGCCATTATCTAAACTACCATTTAAAGGGACCGGTTAGACAAGTAGAAATTGACCTAACAGTTATGAACAACTGTTAGAAATCCACAACAGTCGCATGAAAATCATTATTTTACGCGAGGATAGAAACTTTGAAAAACAGTTACTTCAGGACGTCATCAACGAAATCAAAATTCTCTTAATTTATAAAAACCAGAATATATTTGGCACACCACTAAAAAAAAAAAAAAAATAGAATGGAAATTAGAAATTGAAATTGGGTGCATTAAGATTTATAATTTTAAACACTTCCTTTCAATAAGTTACCTCTCTAATTTTCACACTCTCAATTTGCACAGTTTTCATTTCCTTCATGTCTTTAATCACACAAAAAAAAAAAATTAAAAAAAAAAAATTTATCACTTCCTTAAACTCAGTTAAATAAAGACTTATCTCACGTGGCAATAGCAATCTCTTACGAAAACCTAGTGGTTTATCCGACTATATTCGTCACCGAGACTAGAAAGACGCCAAACGAGCCAATCTGCGAGCCCATATTAACTTTTTATTCTTCAAAAAAACAAACAGATCTTCGCAGTTGCAAACTGCCTCTTTTTTTATTGATGGCAAAGCGGCGAAAGAGACCGACTCTTCTGATACTGAAACAGGTTTAGTTTAGGGTCAAGCTTGTATTTGCGACGACCCTTATACGACCTTGGCGACTTTTTAAATTTCTTTTTTGTCTCTATACCTGGTCGCGTTTCATCCAACACGACACCGACAGCGTTGACACTAGCTGTAATGAGTGCCACATGCATATTATGGTTGTAAAAAAAAAAAAAAAATCAATAGTCTTTATTTTCAGTGTATTTCCCTAGGGTATTAGGGTAAATGTTTGATAAATATCAGGAACAGTAAAGTTTCCATTAGACAGCTAATTTTGCGGTCATTTGATCTCTATAATGCTGTTGAAAATGATTTTCGATTCAAATAATATTATACCTATCGGTATAATTAGTAAAAATTAATAGATCTAACATGTGAAGAATGAAATAAATAAAAAAAGAACAAAATTATGTAATAACTTGTATAGTAATGTTGGGGAAGAAAAGGAAATTAAACGAAACTATCGTAAGAACTATACATTAGTTATTTTTAATCTATATTTATTTCTCTTACGTGGCACAAAAAATAAAAAGATTTCTCTACTTAAATTGGCAACACTATAATAATAAACTATAATAATTAATTTTGTTAGTAGTAGTATTAAATAATTACTTAGGTTATTATAGTAACTAACTTGTTTAACGTAGTTAATAAGAAGTGTTACATGATTAGTCATACGTTAAGTATTTGTTTAGATTCATTTTGTTAGGTTGTCTTAAGTAACAATTTAAGTAGTGCTAAATAATTAGCTATGCGTAAAGTATTTACTTAGATTTATTCTGTTAGGTTGTTTTAAGTAATAAATTAAGTAGTGTTAAAAAAACAGTTTTACGTTAAGCATTTTAGTCAATCTTTTATGTTGTCTCAAATAATTAAGTATTTAAATTTGAAGAAGTGCCTCAGAGCTCATATAAATTTTGATAGGCTAAATTAAGCCTTACCTATTGAAACGCAGAGCGATAAGCGAAAGCAGAGAGCTCGCAGCTCTTTACTATACTCAATACTCAATAATTAAGTAGTGTTAAATGATTAATAATACATTAAGATCTATTAATATATTCATTTTGTTAGGCTTTCTTAAGTAATAATTTAAGTATCGTTAAATAATTAGTTATATGTTCAGTTGTCTTACTAATAATTTAAGTATTGTTAAATAATTAATAATTCGTTAAGTATTTTTCCAGAAAAATCTTGTATTTTAATAGAAATAAAGACTTCGTGACATAATTATTATTAAGATTTATATTAGATTTTTTCTAAAATTGCTGGAAAAATTTTAGACACAAACGTTGCGATGGTGCCACAGAACTGACATAAAGAGAGTGAGCAATGATTTATTAGATTGTCACCTTTCTTTTGCAGATTTAAATAGGCATAAAATACATTGTTTTCCCGTCACCGGTGTTTAAGTTAAAGTTCCATTTCCCGGAATTCCCTACACTCAACTGCAACGACCTTTGCTTGGTATTTTCTACATTGGCATTCCTCTAATTTAAATTATGTGAATTTCGAACTTAACTGCGGGGAAAAGAAATTATTCTAACTTCTGAAGAAAAAAATGAATCAGAAATAGAAAATAAAATTAATACAGAGTGTGGCACATTTTTGATTTCCAAATTCTAAAATCGAAAATAAGTTCTGTCTGCTATACCTGTCTCAAGAAGAAGCCAACATGCTTTCTCTACCTTTAATAGACATAGAACAATATACTCAATCAGAAAAACAGTTTGGAACTAGGCTGCACTCTTTTGTTCTGAAATCTTGCATCCAGGCTCCCAGTGAATACAATAATAGGATGTCATGGTTTTCCACGCAAATCGAATAAGATCGCATAGCAATATTCGAGGATAGGGGACGGAACACGCTGGCATGAATTTAATGCTCAAAGTCGAATATATATATTTAAGATGTTTACCAAATGATATAATATATGTTAGATTTTTAAAAAAAAGATTTCAATTTTTCGATTTTGTGTCTAGCAATGAAAAATATTCACATTTCATTAAAAAAAAAGTAATGAATCATGAAATGGGTTCAGTAAACGATTGAAACTTAACGCTTGTAAACACTTGTAACTTAACACCCAGTATTATTATCTTAGTTTCTTAAAATACAAAGAAAATTTTTAACATTTTCAATTAGAGCAAAAAAGGAAATTATGATGGATCGGTCCAATCTTTTTAAAATCAGCAATAGGCTGGGACAAAAAACCGCCCTTTCTATTTTGTTGAGTGATTTTCTTCTATTTTCCTAGAGTTTGATATTTATAAAATAAAAATAGTGTGTTTTTTAGCTCAATTTTATTGTATTATAGCCCACACCCTGCTATTAATTTCGAATTTGTTAGTTGACTACTATTTCTAAGCTTCGATAGTTGAATATTATATTTCTTTGAGATAATTTTGCTAGATTCCCTGAATTAGCATACAAAAACAAAACAAAAAGAAGCTTATTTTGGCTATCTAATAGAATGGGCCGGGAAAAAAGCATTTTAATTTACAAAATGCAATAGCGTGGGAAATATGTCATGCAAAAGGAAGAACACTGATATAATTTGTTTTTAAATGGGTTAATATTTTCCGGTTAAGCATCGCACTCAAAATTTATAAAAACATAAAATTTGACAATATTCTTCAAGTTCTATTTCAAATTAAACAATTGACCCGACTTAACGAATCAAATGAAGAAATAAAATGAAATACTCAAACTGGATACACAGAACTATGATTTAACACATTAAATTTAAAGAAAATTCAAGCAATATAAATTAAAAAAGGTAACTGTAACCAATTTGTACTACTTACAACTATAAAAATTTTTATTTTTTGCATGTATAAATAATTATACAACTAAATGATTTAATTTTGATAAATGAACTTTGATGTAAAAAGAAGAATATTCTTATAATTTTTAGACGGAAAAAAAAGTAGGTTGATATCTTCGTGTCACGCATCGCAATCAAAATTTTAAAAATTGAAAGTTTTTCTTCAAGTTCAACTTAAAGTTAAACAATCGACACAATTTCAAGGAGCAAAGGTTACTTTAAAAAAAAAATGAAATGTTAGAACTGGATGAACAAAGTTAAAACATATTAAATTTAAGTAAAAATCTAAAAAAATTTCAAGCATTATTGGAAAAGGTAACTAAGATAAAACTACGCAAAAAGCAGTAAGAATCTTACATCTGTTTTGTAATTTGATTTCTGTATGCATAAATATACAACTAAATTAATTGATTTTGATAAACTAAGCAATTTGATAATAAGCAAATTCGTAATAATATTGTTAACATCATTTTGCTTTATCTAGAAAGTTTACTCAAAAATAATTTTTGATTATTTTAAAACCAACTTTACCATTATTGGCTTCCGTTTGACAGTAATTTGTAATATTTTCGTATGAAGTTATTAAACAAGTAGTTTTTAAGATTTCCTTTTTGATTTTGACATGAAAAAATACACATTGAAAGTGGTAATTGCAGGATAAAAAAACCTCCGAATAAAAACTAAAAATCAGTATCGCTAAAAATTACTTTTTCAGTACTACCAAATAATAAAATAAAAAACTAAAAATCAGTATCTCTAAAAATAACTTTTACAGCACAACCAAATTATAGAATAAAAACTAAAAATCAATATCCCTAAATATTACTTTTTTAGCACTACCAAGTTATGGAACAAAAACTAAAAATCAGTATCCCTAAAAATGACTTTTTTAGCACTACCAAACTCTACATCCATCTGCTAAAGCCGCATGTGCATTATATGAGTTCCATTCATAAATTGTATTAGCAATTATATCAAGTAAAACTAGCTAAGTAAATATATGAAAGCATTTAAATTTTAAGATTTTTAAAAGAGAGCATTTTTAAAGTACTCACAATGTTCACGGAAAAATGTCATCACTCGAATCCATCAGCTCAAGCCACATTTTCACTTATATTTTGGAGTAAGATATTATATGTGATCGGTCCATAAAGTAACATCGACTAAAGTTGAAATTGTTCCAAAAATCACAGTTGGTTATGTAGAATAGCATACAACAGTAATTTTAGAAGTTAATACAGTTTTTACATTCAAACACTGCACCACTTCTCAATGTTGTAAACTTAACAGAATATGCAAAAAAAATCAGATGAAAGTCAGTTTTTTTTTTAAAAAAAAAAAGAAAAACTTGTTCAGAGTTTTAAATGATTTCTAGCACAAAATTCGCCATCAAGAAATATTTAGCTTTGCTCTATAATACCAAACATCTTATTGATTGTATTTAAACAGCTATGCATCACTGTGTTATGTAAACTGTTATGCATCAGGCTGTAACAATATTCTAAGGAAATGTCAGAAGAAGCGCTTGCTCCTGTATCGTAAATGATAAGTTTTATGGAAACAATCGTAAAGGATTAACTTATCATTAGCAACATTCAAAACTAAAGATGCGAAATTGTTAAAATTCAATAAGTCATTAAACATTTCGTTTCAGATTGCGATAACAGACATCAAATTCAAGATGTTTATTTATTGGTTTATTGATACAACAAGCATCTAAATGTTTCCACCCACTTATTTTGATTACGTTGCAGCCTGTAACGCAAACGGTTACAGTCTGCCAGGATGTAGGACCGGGATAATCTGGCTGGTAAGTCGTTAATACTATGTCCGAGAGGTCGTGAGTTCGACCCCTACTGGCTGAAGACTCCCCATGTACAAAATGGTGACTGGTGCACGCTACAACTGACAGGCTCACAAGTCCTTCAAGTTCCCATAATAAATCAGTACCTCTGGGATACTAGATCGGAAATTGAAAACGCTCTAGTTCAGGTCAAAATTACGATCCGCGGAAGGAGGTATATGGTGTGTGAATGTGTCCTTGCTGTAAAACGGGATGTGACGTATGTATTATATCTCCGGATCATCCCCAGGGATGTTTCCCAGATTATGTCGCCAATAATCCATTGTGCGAACGTAAATTAAAGTATCTTATCCGCCTTCTATCTGTTCGTTGAACTTAGTTGAATGGTTTTGCCATTCCTCCAAACTCTTTTTTAGCTGGAAGTAGCAGGTTTGATCCTGGATTTGTGCTGTTTTTCTCTAAATTGTGTTATTCAACTTGACTTATCGAGCACATAAGCCTGCATAAGCATGTGTAACCATAAATAAATAACTATTACATATATATTTAGTTTTTATTATATGAGAAAAAATCTTTTTTATTTATGTTTTTGCCAGGAAAATTAAGCGAATTTCACACAATTCAAAAGCATTCCTATTCAAGAAAAACCAGAAAATGGCTCATAAATTTTTTTTTTTATTAAAAAAAAAAAAATTAGTGTAAGGAATATTGGATGCAAATATATCGGTCAATTGCCCTTACCTCAAAAAAAAAAAAAAAAGAAAAGAAAAAAACTGCAACAACAGAGTAGGGAATATGTACTTTACTTACCTTTTCTGGAACTGAAAAAGAAATTGAACAATCTATGTCAATTAAGCGAGAAGTTGGGATAAAAATAGGGGGTGCAAGCATGTTTCTTTGTAATCTTACTTCAGGACAAAGCGTGATGGACCTTATTTTGTCTATCACCCACTTAGGATACATATGATTTTTGTTCCTCAATAGACTAATCGTAAGACACGGTTTCCAGTAGATCACCGAAATGAAGCATCTCTGACCACGGTCAGTGAACGAGTGGGTGAACACTTTTATCAAACCAAGGTTTTGTGGCATCGGTCGTCGTTCTATGATAAAGTGCACGCCTTCGTGAGCATAGTTCATCTGGCTTCCAAAGCAGGGGAGCTATCCCTTTGCAGGTGATCAAAATTGCGAAAGCATGCCACTGGATCATCCTTAGAGATGTTTCCCTGGCCGTCGCCAATAGCCCAATGTGCAATCTTAGTGCGACGTAAAGTCATACAAGTACTTTATTGATTTTCGTAGGACTATCCAGACTTAAGTATTTTAGTATCCAGGTAAAAGATTGACATCAAAAGCTGATAATACAAGATACATCAATGGTTAAACAGGGAATCGAGCCCACTTCCTCTATGCTAAGTAGACCAATTTTATTTCCCACTTACATTGTCTGAAAAATGCTTAATTACAAGGTTAAGGTAATGTTATTATATATATATATATATATATATATATATATATATATATATATATATATATATATATATATATATATATATATATATATATATATATATATATATATATATATATATATATATATATATAATATTGTAATTTTGTTCTTGCTTCCGATGTATGGTATTTTAGGAAAAAGTGTTAACTAGAAATAGAAAGATAAAGTTTTGATAAAGATTGTAAGTTAAGATATAGAAGATAAATATCAGTCATTAAAAATGCATAGCAGTCATGCATTTCACGTCTTCATATTTTGACAAACTCTAAAGTTAAAACTTCACGTTTGCCTAATCCAAATTAGAACAAAATATCGTGGACCCAAATATTCGGGGTTACAATGAATACAAAACCTCAAAAAGTAAATTAGCGAATAAAATTTTTAAAAAATTATAGCAAATGTTGTTATTATTTGCAGAAAAGAGAAAACAATTTCCAGGTATGCTTCTAACATTTTTTCATACATAAGACTAAATCTCATGTAGATATTTTTTAAACATTTTCTTTCTTTTTTTTTGCGATAATAATAATATAAAAATAATAATCTTACGGATAAGTTCAAAACAATTTTTCGAGCGAGAAAAACATGTAAGCTAGTTTCAAACATTTTTGCCAGTGCAAAAACGGGATGCAGGAAATTTTAGATATAGTTGGTAATTAAAAAAAGATGAAGAATTAAAATGCAAGTGAGTTTAAACATTTTTTTTTTCCGAGAGAGGAAGAAAAATCTAAGCAAGTTTCAAACATTTTTATCCGTAGAAGAAATGGCATGCAGGAAAATTTTAGATCACGTTGATCATTAAAAAAGAATTAAGATAACAATAAATTTTAAAGATTTCTTATTTTCGAGAGAGGAAGAAAAATCTAAGCAAGTTTCAAACATTTTCATCCGTCAAAAAATGACAGGCAGGAAAATTATAGACATCATCGAACGTTAAGAAACAAAAAAGAATTAAAATGCAAATCCGTTTAAAAAAAATTTTTTTTAAAGAAAAAAATGTAAGCAAGTTTTTTAAACATTTTTGATAGAAAAAAGTTGTAGATAAATTTTTAATATTTTTGTTTTTTTGCGGATAGAAAAAAATTACATGCAAGTAATTTGTAAACATCTCTCTTCATAAAAATGGAAAAAATGCATATAAGTGAATTTAAACATTTTTGTTTGTTATATATATATATATATATAATAATAATAATAATAATAATAAATCACTTACAAGGGAAATTTTTTAGCCCTTTTATTTTGTTGGAAAAATGGAGAAAAAAAATAGCCGCTTAACCATTCTTAGTGACAACAACATATTCAACACTTCCTCTATCAAATATGCATCAAACTCTTTTCATTCTTTTTCCTCGGTTTATTTTAACCTTATAAAAGTAACATAATCAATGGTACACCCACTTTTTCAATGCATAGCTCTCATTAGTGTTAACGTTATTGATGAAGTGCTGATTTAGTAATTTTTCAAAGTTCCCTTAGTACTGCAGGAAACAAAATTTCAACGGCCAAAGAAAACAAATGATTTGGAAATTTTACCAACCAGCACGAAGAAGATTCTGGAGGTTAAAGGTCAGATTCGAACACGTGCGCAAATAACGCGAATCGTCGATCATACTACTCGATCAATAACAATAGTAATTTTTCTCTTGCAATTAGAAATCAAGGGATGATTCGAAAAATACAACACCGCGATCCAGAAACTCTGCAATTTGCGCGTCTGCACGCCTACGCTTTAAAGTTGATGTCTTCGAACATTTGAAAGATGAATGGAATAGAAGAATTTGAAGTTCGAATTATAGGATTCACATTATCGTTCGTATTCGGTTGAAAGAGAGGAAAAAGAGTAACGCATCTTGCGTCTTGACATACACACCTTAAACGTTTTGAGTTGAGAAAGTTACACTTATGCATTTCATTTATTCAGTTTTCGTTCGTGAATGCTACAGCGTAGTTTTGAAATTGTTATGATAGGTTTGATCGGCCATTATAAATTAGTTTTAGAATAATGTTTGAAGTTTTAGAGCAGCTGAAGAACGAAAGTCTTGTAATGTCAAATCATAATTGCAACTATGAGCTCAAAAAGAGTAATTGAGGTTTCAGGTTTATACTTTTGCGTAGCTATTTTGTTTTTTTTTAGGCTTTTTCAATTTTTTATTTAACTAGGGGGCTAATCCCCCTGTTCGAAGCTTCTCATTAACCCGGATGCCTGGTTCGTGGTATGAAACAACTTTTTTTTACGAATTATTCACTCAAAGTATATGCACTAAAAAGATTCTGTTAGCTTACGCCTGCTCCCCAACTTCCAGAGTCCAAACGATTCTCTGGTGATTCTGACAGCACTAGAAAATCCAAAGAGGCGAATTTGATCTGCGATGGCTCAGTGGATGAAACGTTAGCCTCCCAATGAGGTGACAGAGGTTCGAATCCCAGCCGTGGCTAGTTGATACGAATCCCCTGCCATTGGACTAACCGAGGGACGTTTTAGTGGTTTGCCTCTCCACGTAACGCTAACGTGGTTTAGTTTCATCAAAAAGTTCTCTACGAAAGATAGTTTGCCCCACAGCTTGATCCAGAATTTTCCTTGTCTTCTGGGTTGCGTTCAAAATTACAAGCCTACGGAGTTGAACGTTAGTAGTCGGGTTGACCGTCGAACTAACTGAGGGACGTTTTCGTGGCTTACCTCTCCATGTAACGCAAATATGGGTTAGTTTCATCAAAAAGTTCTCCACGAAAGATAGTTTGCCCCCACAATTTAAACTAGAATTTTCTTTGTCTTCTGGGTTGGTTTCAAAATTACTAGGCTACGGAGTTTAACATTAATGGTCGTTAACTCAGAACTGGGTCGACTGTTCAACACCGGCTATAAAATAAAATAAAAAGGGGTCAATTTGGCCCTTAACAGATTGTTTGTGTGTAGATCAATTAAACACCCAAAATCTTGAAATATAATCATAATTAATTCAATAAAAATAAATTATAGACTTGATCATCGAAATTCTATGGTATTATATTCGATTCGATTAATGAAAATATTTTATTAGACTGAACTCGGGCTTTAGAATTAAACGCGTTTTCATTAGTTTCTTAAATAACTAAGTTTCCTTTTCTCTATAAATTATAATTATATATAAATTCAAAAGCTCTTGTTATTTTTAAGAATCTGGAGTGCCTTATATACAGGCACCAGTATACCTAATACCCCCAAACTACCTGGGGTAAAGGGATACCTATCAAAATACCTAAAGGGTTATACTCTGGCACCTTTTATCACTTTTGGTATAAGTTTCTATAAAGCTAACACATAATTGAATAAATAAACACTTAAATTGGATCAAATTTTGAAAAGTCAGAAATACGCAACACTTTCAGTAAGTTATTTTTCGGATTTCAGAGCAAGGAAAAACGAAAAGGGCCAGATTGGCCACATACACTTTTGTAGTGTTAAGATATAGTGTGCATAAATAATTTTACTCAATAATCAATTTCTTAAAATTAACATTTAAATTTAAATTTATATTGTTATAACAACTTTGGTGAATGCACAATCGTAATTTAATATTTTCGTTTACCAAATAGGCTGATGTATGAAAGACAATTTGTGCATGCATCGCATTAAGAAACTTATCCTTAATTTTTAAATCGTTTGAAGAATCCCTTCAGAGGTAATTTATAAATATTGTAATTTAAACCAAAAAATAATCTTCGTAAAATATTAAATAAATTTAAACACCGATTCAAATAAGTTTATATTAAAATGTAGTGCAATAGAATCACGTTACAATAAAGATATAACTCTTTTAGTTTTTAAACTCCTTATTTAGAACACAATTAAACAATAAGGAAAGAACTCTTTTAGTTTTAAATTCTTCATTTTGAAAGCAATTAACCAATAAAGAAATAACTCTTTCAGTTTTAAACTCTTTATTTAGAACACGATAAAACAATAACGAAAGAACTCTTTTAATTTTAAATTCTTCATTTTGAAAACAATTAACCAATAAAGAAATAACTCTTTCAGTTTTAAGGGGTCACAGTACCCAAAAAATGACCAAACTATCGAAATTTTTTTTATTGCTTATAATAAAACTTCAAACTATTTCGAATGCACTGAAAAAAACATCATCTCTCTATCTACATTTTTAAAAAAGTTATGAATGATTTTAGATAGTCCTAATACAGAAACTTGCTTAGAAGTGCCTTTTCTCATAGATGATAATTTTGTGTTTTAATCTTAGTTAAATCCCTAAGGAATTTTTTCTATTTAAGATAAAACTTTGAAGTAAACTTTTTTATCTTAAGTATAATACACTTATTTAAACTGTACATGTAATAAGCATTTTAGGAGTTATTACAATTTTTACAGCATGTTATATGTACCTAACAGGAATTTTTAATCTTTTTTTTCTCTACTTTTTTACAAAATAATTTATAAAAAATATTCTAATTGATGTATCAACAAATGAATGCACAAAATTATTAAGATGTATATTCTTAGCAAGAAGAAGAAAAAAATTTTGAAAATATGTTAAAATAAAAAAGCCTTAGGGATTTAAAAATTGTGAATTTTTTCAACTTTTTTTAAAATTTAAAAAAAGTTAAACAGTTTAATTATGTTTTGAAGATAAATTATTGATTATAAGTTAAATGAGCATGTAAAGCATCCACAGAATGAATGATAATACCTTTATTTAAAAAAAAAAATGTTGCAAAGGTACTGTGACCCCTTAAACTCTTTATTTAGAACACGATAAAACAATAAAGAAAGAACTCTTTTAATTTTAAACTCTTTATTTAGGAAACAATTAAAATCAAAAACATAAAAATTGCAAAATAGAATTTAAAAAAAAATTTACAGTTAAATACTGTTCAAATAAAACTTATTAGATTGCAGCGGGCACTCAGGGGATAAAGCATTAGCCTCCCTATGAGATGACCCAAGTTCGAATTCAAGCGGTGGCTGGTAAATACGAATTTTGCTAATGGCTCTCATCGACCACAGTGCTGATATAAAATGACTGAGTGTTTGAAGGATCATGGGTAAGAATCTCCTTGTTGTTGGACTAACCATGGCCGGGTTTCATGGTTTCTCACACTATCTGACTCAAATGCGGTTTAGTTCCATCAGAAAGTCGTCCACGAAGGCTAATTTGTCCCAATACTGAATCCAGGAGTTTCCTTGTCTTCTGGGCTGGGTTCAAAATTACAATGATACAAAGTTGAACATTGATAGTAGTGAACTCAGAATTGGGTCGGCTGTTCAACACCGGGTTTAAAATATAAAATAAAAATTAGATTTGCAAATCATCTTCTAAAAGCTATTTCGTTCATCTCATAAATGTAATTTATTTTTCAGCTAAGCTGAAGATGGCGATATTTAACGCGCTGTGATTGATTGTTACAAAGCTGTATTGTCGTATTACATTGATAGAAATTTGGAAGCGCGTCCGACTACAAAGTTTTTCAAATTTTCTGCAACTGTATAATGATGCTTAATACATTTAGTTGTCACAAAACTTTGTTAGCGTATTATACTGTTATAAATTAGGAAGTATATTGAACAAAAATGTGTCTAAAATTTACTTCAACTTTAATATGGTGCTAAGCTGAAATATATCAGACTTAATAAATTTGATTACACGATACTAACGAACGAAAATATGGTTAATTCCGTAATGAGCATGCAGAAAGTTTGCACCGTATTGTTGTAAGTTTGATCATCAAATTATTGTGGTGCGAAAGTATTGTAAAAAACTAACAGAACTTAACCCTTTGAGTTCATATTTTGTCGAAATTCAGCAGAAACCGGCAGCCAAATACTGCTGCACGATCTCAAAAAGTTTATGAAGAAATTTATACATTTTACATACTAAATTTTACATTTGGATTATGAAAGTGCTATCTAAATATATTACCTTTTTCTGCAAGATGTTGCTCAGCAAACAATGCAAAAGTTTATGAAGTTAAAAAGAGAAATTCACCTTATATTCATGTGATAATATCGCTTCATGTGCCTTTATATTGTGTTCAGAAAATGATTCAAATGACAGTAAATAAATAAAATTACAAGATGTATTATCATACATGATTTTTGTACCTGATGTATTTTTGTATATTTGATGTATTTTCGCACCTGATTTTACCAGATGTAACAATTTGCATGGCTCATTTACTTGTTGCATTTACTTTTTTTACACGTATTACCTCCCACACCTTTATAAAATTTCATAATAATGTTCTATGTGACAACCAGCACAGACTGTGGAATGTAATTAGATTATTTGTATATTCAAAAACTAAAAACACTTACAATATTTTGAACTTTTTACCTGCCATATTAAAAGACATACATTGTGTTTGTGACATTTTTAACTAGAGAGAACACAAATTTTTAACGTTCTAGCAACAGTACTTTTGTAACAGCTTTTGTCATTAAACTTCTAAAAATCTCAATTTCGAATGATTTTATTTATCGTAAAAAATCGCTTTTTGTTGCAGTTAACCACATTTATTGCTGTTATTGCTATTTGCCTATACAAAAAATTATGATAGTAACATAAAGTTTTGTTTCGGAATAAAGCATACTTCAAATTAATTTATCTCAAATCTAAAAATAAAAAAATAAGTTTGTTAAAGATTGTTACACTTATTTTTAGTGTTTGGCGAACAAAAAATTACAACAGTTCCTCGATGCAAATTGAAACTCATCGATACAAACTACTTAACTTCGTTTTTGAAAAATTAAACAAAAATATCATAAAACCATTCAAAACAAATAATAATAATAAATTTCATAAGCCCATTACTCAATTTTTAACCCACTATCATTTCTGGGTGGGTGGAATTTTGCAGTCGAAACTTTTAACATTTTCCGACTAGTTAGAGTACTCAAATCTGTACAAAAGATCCAAGCAAGTATAACGTATTTCCTATGGCTCATGCAAAAGTTGAGCTATTTTATCAGCACTCAGAGTTTTGGCACTGAGACAAACAGACTCTAACTTAATAAATAAAATAAACATTTTTGATTACATATTTCAAATAGACTGATAAAGATAACATAATTTTATTTTTTACAGACCCATAGTGAAAAACGCAGCACTGTAAATAATAGATACAAAAATTTCACGAAACTTTCTTTGATTGTGACGATACTGTTTCCCGGTACGTGCTCCTAGCAAGCATTTCGTCAACGTGATGAAATAGCTATTGACACTTTTTCGAGGAAATGAATTTCGTCAATAGTAAAGAAATGTTTCGTAAATCATTTTTCTTTCAAATAAAAAAAAAAAAAAAAAAGGAAGAAAAAACCTCGTAGTGCCAATATATTTAACTTTTCTAATAATCCGTTTATCGTGGGCACCATATAGGTGGATCAATAAAACCTTAACATAACCCTTTTGATGTAACTATTTCCTGGAATATGCTCCGAGCGAACATTTCGTCAAAGTGACGAAATGGCTATCACTACTTCGAAAAAACGAATTTCGTCAATACTAAAAAAATATTTCGTAAATAGTTTTTTTTTTTTTAAAAATCATAATGCCTTTTGCATCGTATTTACCTTTTTAACAATAACTTTATCATGGGCACCATATAAGTGGTATATGCTCCTGATTTATACTCAGAGCGAACATTTCGTCAAAGTGACAAAATAGCGCTCGTCACTTCTTCGAGAAAGCGAACTTCGCCAATAGTAAAGAAATATTTCGTAAATTGTAAATTTTTTTTTGTTTCAAAAAAAATTTTTTAGTGCCAATATATTTATCTTTCTAACAGTCACTTTATCGTGGGCACCATATAAGTGGATCCATATTACCTTACCGATGCAAGTAACAAGTAAGACAGATAGATAAACTACACGCATACCCCAACCTGTGATCTTTCAGGTGCGAGGCCAACTCCTTGTCCACCCTACAGCCGGTCGGCTTATCTCGTCACTTTATTTTCGATCGTCTAGTCTTCATCTTAGTTTTGTCATTCTAGTAAACAATTTCCCACATCGCACTATTATGAAGTTTGGAGTTGAGGAAACATTTTTGTCATAAATTTGAGAGTTTTCGTTTCGCCGCAAAGCATGTGATTTCGTGACGAAATAATCCTCAAAGTTTATAAAATGTAGCTCAAGGATTGCTGAATCGTCAAAAGTGAGAGTTAAATTTCTGAGAATGAGGGTGCATCTCTTTTTGTAACAAATTTCTGTTACTCTTGAAATAAAAGTGATACACTCTACTTTTTTTGTGTGACTTTTCAGTTCATTAGAAAAACTTAGAGTGGGCCTCTTCAAACAGAATGGGTAATTTTTAAACATCTTTTTTATTATTATTATCATTCAGAGAATTTTTTTCGCTGATAAATAATTATTGCTTCAGTATAAAATGAGCCTGATTTCGTAGTCATGAAAAATTCTTTTATTTGCAGGTTGTAATAGATAAATATAACACAAATTCCACTAAAAGAAAAATACAAAACGGACGGGAGTGAATTTTGAGTATAAAAGAAATGTTTATACTTATAGCACTTTTTATATAAATATCGATTAGATAAATATCGTTATTTTACGATTTCTTGGATCTTACATACTTCGAATCTATACATTTTGATGAAGAAATAGCAAAATATAAAGCAATTTTTTCATTAAAATTTTTACCTCAATTAAAATCAAGAAAGCAATATAATTTCGTATTTATCAAATTTTTCATGGACCTTTAAATAAAATATATTTTGAGGAAGCAACTAAACGAAATATAAATGGAATAATCTTTATATTTAGAGGATTTTTTCATTGAAAATTTTTTCAGAATCTAAAATCAAGAAGACAATTTATTTTATTTTATTGCATTTAGCGGGGCTTTTGCAAAATATAAATAGGAGATGATTCATCGATTGAAATTTTTTTCTATCTACAGCATTTTTTCGTTCAAAATGCTTACGCCATCTTAAAATCAAGAAGAAAAATTTTCTTATTTATCAGTTTTTTTTTCTTGACCATGCAACATGCATAAGAAAACAGCGAAACGTAAAATACGGATATTTGAAAAAAAAAAAAATGTATTTTCTACTGATTTTTTGTTTATTTTAAAATCTATGCTAATTTTCAAACAAAGTTATTTATTTATTTTTTCGCGTTACATACCTTTCATTTGAATAATTCGATAAAATTCAAAAGTAATTATTTTAAATGCAATTGCATACGTCATCACGCGATTTTCGGGGTACATTTAAAAACAGGAACTTAAAATCCTAAAAGAAACCGCAACTTGTCCGCGACCCGACCACTATCGGCGCTGACGACAACAGATCTGCAAGCCGCCAAAATCCGCTACGTCCCCATCCTAAGCAGCGCCCTGCGTTGAATGCGCTGGCGCACCTTGTAGGGCGGGTACTAAAAACCGCGCGCTGCCGACAAAGTACTGCCCCTTTTTTTGTTTTTATTACCTCTCCGCAGCTTTTTATTTTATTTTTTTTCTCCATCACTCGCTGCAAGGTAGGTTATAATTTCCCCCCTCTTTTTTTTTTTACATCCACCGATCGCAGTTGCGTCTTCACGGCAACGTCACAACTGGACGATCTAGGCCTAACGGGGGACGAAAAAGATTCCAATGCAAAGCCACTAGTCACACTTCTCGGCCGAACGAAGCAGAGAGGTGGTCACCGGCTAACTCCGACTAGAACTATCCGGCGCGTTACGCACGCGTTCGCCGTTTTTACTTATTGTTCTTGTTTACATAAAGGCGCAGTAGGGGCCCTTGCCTGACGTATGTTATTTTGGTCAAGAATATGATTGCGATATATTGACAAGAAGACTTATGATTATTTTATTTAAAAAAAAAATTATTGATTGATTGACTAGAGATTTAAATCACGTCTGATTTTGATTTAACTATCGGCTGTCACCGCTGTGCCTAAATTAAAAGTTGCTAAGCTAGTTTTTGTTGTGGATAATTGACGTTAATCAATGGATTTTGAAGAGGGTAGTTTATGCAAACAATTGGAGACGTTTTTATTCACGGTAAACAAGTGATTAGAGGAAGAAAAAAATATACTACAAAAACATTTTAATTCCAATAATGACGTAAACAAATATTTAAATGAGTGAATAGTAAAGAGGAGGGGATTTTTTTTTCACCCCGAAAAAAAAAAAGTGGATTTTCATGTTTGTTTATAATTTTGAATAACAGTTTTTGCAAACGATTTTGGTGAAATTTCTCATGACAGAAAGTGGAAGTTAAAGAACACTTTTGGAGGTTATTCCTTTTGTTCTAATAGTGTGTTTTTCGTTTGGGTAATGTCTTAAAAACAATTGATCTGATGATGATGCAACCTGAAGGATATGGGTCCATACCCATGGACCTGCACATTTCACAGCAAGGATACCATCCATATTACAGGTTAGTGTCATATCATGGATATTAATTAAATTTAATATTTTAAATATTTTTCATTGCAAGAATGTAAATAATTTTTTTAAATTAACCATTTTTTAAATTAAGTTTTTTATTACAAACAATAATACGATATGAAAACATGATTATTCCCTAAACTAAACTTTTCAGTAAATTTTACATTACAATAAGGAAAATGAAATCTAAAATATTAATATATATATTTTTAAACGTCTTACATTTCAAAAAGGCAAATAATGTTCCCTTAACTAAATATTTTATATCTTTTCTTTACTAAAAAATTACAGCAACGCATGCACATTCTGTAAACTAACTTTTCATTACAAAAATGTAAACCAAATCAGGGATATTCCTTAAACGAAATACTTTATACCTTTTTCTTTCCTAAAATTAAAAATATATCAAATGAAAATGAAATTCTTCAAACAATATTTTTCACCTCCATTTTTAAATTATGATGTGTCGCATACTATTATTTTTTTAATGTAGCACTATTAAAAAGGTTGACACTCGCGATGTTGTGAAATTTTTTCCATGATAACTGCAAATGTAATTTAAGCAAATTATTTATCTTTAATTCTTGTTTTATGGGGCTTATTTTATGTGGCCCACGGTTCCTATTTAAATGTATAAATACGAAAATCAACCATAATATTTTTGTTTAAAAAATAAGTGTAATAAATGTTACCATAACTTATTTAATCAGTAAACTAATTCACATGTTGTTTTTTTTTCTATGAGTATACGGAATTAATTTATCATTTCATGAAGAGGGGATAATGACTCACATTATAAGGAAATTTGCTTCGTTTTCTTCACTGGATAAACAATAAGAGGCCTTAAAATAATTTTAAAACACTTCGAAATGTGACAAATATTTCCATTTTAACTGTATAATCTTTATATATTTTGATTAAACTAAGTTCTATAAAATTATTTTGTTACCTTTCAAATACTGTTCACGGTGCTAAAAATACTATCATTTACTCTAAGGAAGAAAAAAACTATGGTCCCAAACTACAAGAATATGGTAAATTTACGGTGCTTCTGGCTCTTCAGGACATCAAAAACTTTGGTAATTTTTACCGAAGCGCTTTGATAAAATTAATAATGCAGTATTGTTTCATAATATGTGCTAAAACTCGATCAATGTAGTAAAATTTAGTAATTTTATCATGATACTTTAGAGCAGTGATTCTCAACCACTGTGCCGTGGCACTTTTGTGTCCCGCCAAATTCTTAAAATGTGCCGTCAAATATTAGAAATGATACAATAAAAATTATAAGGCTTTTTTTATAGCGAGTAAAGTTTAAATTAAAGAAAAGTGTATATATATATATATATATATATATATATATATATATATATATATATATATATATATATATATATATATATATATATATATATATATATATATATATAATTTTTCCACGCTTTAACCACGTGAACATCTTTGTGGGCGATTGTCTTGTCTTTGATACACAATTTTAAAAAATATTGAAATAGGTAGGAAATTTAAGGACTATTAAAATTATTAATTAACAAAATAAAGCAAGGTAAATATTAACTTTCAAACGGAAATAAAAGCTAATAATCAAAGTAAGCTATGGATTTGATAGTTCTAAAAGGATAACTAAAAAAAAAATATGCTAACAATTAATAATTAGTAATAAAACTAATTAACAAGAAATCACAAAAAATAATAATTAATGTAAAAAAAAAAAAAAACTAACAGTTAATAACTAAAGAAAACAAGCTAACAAAAAAGATAAATTAATAACTGTTACTAACTAATAAAAAAACTAGTCGAAAAAAATAATTAATCCCTTAATAAACGTGCTTTTGTAGTACGTATTATTTTATTTCACATTCAAAATTATTATCACAAACACAGTGTATTATAGTTAAGTAAAAAATTTTTACACTAATTTTTTTCATTGTGTGCCGTCAAATTTCGAAATCGTTAAAAGTTTGCCGCCCAAAAAAAAAAAGGTTGAGAATCACTGCTTTAGAGTGTAGCATGATAACCATTTATTCGGTTAAATTTACTTTTCAGTTTTTTTTACTAAATGAGTGGTAAAAAGAATTATTTTTGAAACGAGACTGTCCGTCTAACCGTTACCATATGAGCAGAAAAATTACCAAATGAGTGGCTTTAAAATCGTATATTTTGGCTTTATTAATCAGAATTATGGTTTTTTTATTATACCAAAAATTTCAATACTAATCAGTACAGTATTTATACCAGATTTTTTATCTCCATTTAGTAAAAAGGATCAACAGTGTTTGTGAAAAAAAAAACTTATTTCTAAAGAAAATTTTTAAGAACTATTTATAGTTTTCGAATCAATTCAAAACTATAATAGGCAGAATATAGGTAAACTATAATAGGTAGGTAGTATATTAGGCAGAATCAAATATTCTTATTATTTTTTCTAATATTCATTACGAATTAACGGATATTTTATAGTATATATCTTTGAAAATGAAGCAATGTTAACAGCAGTAAAATGAAGAAATTATGTAAACGTAATGAAAAACCGTACTTAAAATTCTTTAAAATGCTAAGAATTTTTTTACATTTTAAAGAAATAAAATTATGTTCAGTTTATTGTTTCTAATCCTCCGAAATCTGATAACGTCATACAAGATTCATAAGTTATTCCACTCTCTTTAAGTGATACTGAAAATTATTTATAAGTAATTAAGTAGCTTAAGCTTAAGTATTAGTTTTCATCTATATTATTAATAATCTGGATTGAAAAACAAAGGCTTGACTTCTTTTTAAATATTTCCACATCTTTTGTTTACAGATTAAATTTTTTACCATCCTTTTCTGCTAACCATGCTTTTTATCATTGATTTCTTTTCTTTATTATTTTTTAAATTTTAATTTTTTTGTTAATTTTTTTATTAGCCTTTTGTTTTTATCGTTCATTTTATTTTAAAATTCATTTATTTTTACCATTCTAGTTAACATTTATTCATTTACATTAAATTTTCCTTTTATAGTTCGTTCTTTTATTTTTTTCTTCCTGCATTTCTAAATTATGCTTAAGTCTTTAATGTTCTTGTTCTTAATTATGCCTTCTTGCTCTTAATTATGTTTAACTTTTCTTCTTCAACGAGTAACTATCGGAACTTTTTAATATATTTGCTATTTCTGGTATTATGCAAAATCCATTTTACATATTTTTGCACGGAGAAACAAAATCTGATTCTCCAAAAGTTCTTTCCAATGAATTTTATACAATTAAAACTTTAAATAATTATTTATTACTGAAGAGAAGAAATTGTAGACTATCTCACTCAAAAACATTTTAAATAAAAGCATTGATATTTAATAACGTAAATAAAAAACTTTTTTTTTTGTGCAAAGTTATTTACTTCAGTAAACTCTTAAAAAAAGGCATTGCATGAGTAATATTAATAATAAACATAAAAAAAGCAATTTATATATTTACTTTTATTACTATTTACATGAATTAATAAAATAATACACTTAAGAGTCTTAAGTACCATTTTTACTAAGTATCATGATACCGCTAGTTCGTGTTACAATAAAGTAGTACGCTCGGTGAAAGTTAATGTTCACGTTTATCAAGCTGTATTCTAAAACACATTTAGATTAATAAAGTACAATATTAATAAAGCATTTGTACTAATATGTAAGACAAGAAATATTCCTAATCACAGCTCACATTTTAGTGTAAATATAATTTTTCAAACTGAAAAAAGTTTTTATGAAAAATTCAAAAGTATTTCACAGTCATAATAGACAAACATATAGTATTTCCAAAATAATATTCAGTATTTATTTAACCTATAATTAGATATTTAATTAACATATTAATAGTAAGTGTCCTAATAATAACAGTTAATTTAGATGGTCATGCACAATTTGTAAGGTAGCATCACTGTTATTTATATTTTTATCACTTAATTTCTTCTAATAATTAATAAAATAAATTTTATTCAATTTATTACAAATTTAGATATAAAAATATCAAATATTTCCTTTGTGAGATTCAAAAATAAGTTTTCCAATTTATATAAGCATTTAAAATCGAATTTTAAATTATTAAAAAAAAGGCAAAGTTTAACATGAACATTTTTAAATTTTGTTTTAAATTAATTTTAAGTAAATACACTAGTCTAAATATATAGTCTATATATAATAGTCTATAATATATAGTCTAAATATTAAAGTCTAAATATACTAACTGGTTTACTCATTAAGGATCTTAAATATATATATTTAGAATCTTCGTCAAAAATGAAATATATATTGCATGCAGATGAGCGGTCACAAAATAATATATAAGAGAGAATAAAACGAAAACAATTTATTTTTTTCTTCCTAGCTTAAATACTGACTTAATTTTTGTAGAATTCTAAAGATATAAATTTAGAGCGGTTTAAAGAACATCCTGTATAATTAATTGCAAACATGAAATTGTGAATATTTGTTTTGCACTTTCATTTCATGCATTTACATCTAAAATTGTACAAAAAAAATATTAAGATGAACTGAGAGATTTTGGAAGGGTAATCTAATTGAATTTATTTACTTTTTTAAAAAATGGATTTAAATTAATTAAGGAAATTTTATTTTTCCAAATATTAATAAGCTATATATGCATATTATTTAGCATTTGAATGTAAAAAAACAGAACGACAAGAGATGGCCCATTAGTTATTTTATTCAAAAACAACACTTTAAGCTTTAAGTAGTAGATAAGCGCATTTTTAAGCAAAAAGTCGTAAAAATGACTATTTTTCTAAGTTTTCTTCGAATTTTAAACTGCTGTTTTTTTTTTTTTTTTTAATGAAAATTCCCTTATCTGATGACAATGAAAATTTAAAAATTAAAAATGATTTATATAGTTATTTTACTTTTTCCTAATTAGGATTTGATCAATTTACATTATTATTATTTTTGTTTTCCAGATTATAGCTTAGTCAATAGATGAGAAAGCATTTTATTGCTTCGTAATCTCATTTCCATCTTTATTAAAAATCTATACTCGCTTTTAATGTGTTCCATTTGTCTTGATAAAATTGATTTATTTTTATTACAATATTTTGAAATCTTTGAAAGTCATGCAATAATAATTTAAATTTCCGAATAATAGTTTTTTTATCATTCACTTTTTGTATTTCGAAATCATTTAAAGTTGTTATAATTGTAGGTGTGATTTTCGATATTTATTCTTTTATTGGATTAAATTGATGAAGATATAAAGTTTGAAGTTCATTAAAATCCGCATTTTTATAGTTTTACTTCACTTTTATCGTTTCTCTTTAAATAAGATAGTTCTCTTTAATAATAGTTTATAGACATACGCACTCTTTTGAAATTTTCAAAATTCTAGCACTCGTAGTTTAAATTTTTCAGAAATGTTTTTTAAACGTTTTTATTTTTTGTACACATTATGATTTGAAATTATTTGAAGTAATCATAGTATCGATTTATGGCATTTTATTACTATTGGACGCATTTATAAGATTCTGGAATATATTTAAAAGTATGTAATAACTGTTTTACTTTACTGTTTATTGGAAATTAATTGGGAATTTATTTCTTTTATTGGATTATATTTTTGAGGATATAATATTTTGAGGTCCTTAAAAATTTGCATGATAATCATTTAAAATTTTCTTACACAGGATGAATTTATTTTGTATTTTGAACGAATTTATAATTTTTTTTTCAATTTTAGATTTAAATTTTTTTGTTTAAAAAAATTAATACTTTAAAATTTGAGTAATTAAATAAGTAATTTAATTTTTTTGCTTTAAATTCATTTCCGCGATACACGCTTTTTACATATGGGCCATTTGGAAAATAGCGATGCATTTTGAAAAATTCTTCTGAAAAAACTAAATATTTGAATTATTATTATTACAAATTTTATCTGCGATTCAAACATTTTTTGTCCATAAAACTTGAAACAGCAGTGCACTTTTATTATTTAGAACATAACATTTGAAACGTAATATACATTAACTAATATTTTTTTCTGTTACCTATATTGAAAAGTGTTTAAATAAAAAATAAGTTGTCTAAAACAGTAAGCAACGCTTCTCACTGTAAGCCACTTTTTAAAAATTATATAGAGAAATAAAGGTTCATAAATTTTTGGTAACACAGAGTGGTAAAAGGTTACCGTAAACAGCTTACAGTAACAGGTGACAGTACAGTTAAATTTTAAATATTCGGTGGTTGCAAATAAATGTTCTGATGTTGCAAATAAAAGTTCTAATTATTATTGAAAATTATTAATATTAATAAAATATTATTTAGTTATTATTTATATTTATTGATCATTATTCTTTTAATACTATTTAATAATTATTTAATAATAATGATTATAATTATTTAGAGAATTAATAATAATAGAATTGATTTTATAATAATAATTAGAATTTTGGGCATAAAAATATTAATATCTACCTATACTTTTTTTAATTAACTTAATATATAAGGAAATACTAAATTAAAATTCAATAAATGTAGTTACTATTAACATGGTATCAGAGTAGAAATTAAGTAACAGATTCAATAAAGATAGTTTTGCTAAATTTTTTGTAGAAAATTGTTTAAAACCTTCGCAAAATTACTTAAATTTGCAGAAAAAAGTGACAATTAAATTTAAAATCTCACGAAAAGGCGCAAATTAAAAACACGAGTAACAATTGTATTCAAAATATCATATAAAATATTGTATTGTGTCGTAGTGAAAATTAGAAAAATACTATGGATATTTTATTTTGCGAATTTGTAAAGGAATGTGCATTTATGGAACGAAAATAAGAATTTCATTGCAAATAAATAGAGATAATAGTGCTTAGTTTATATGTTGGTTAAAATATACCAATGGAAACAATTTTCATTCAACTTTTTTTTGTGAAAAAACTTTTTTTTTTCCCCTTTAACATCCAACGAAAAATTGAGTTAAAATTAAATGAAAAGAAGCTAGGTTCATGATGTTTTAGTTGCCATATTCTTTTCTTCTTCTGCACTCTTAAAGAAATCGGCTCAACTTTGAACCATAACATCATTAAAAATTAGCTTAAGCCTTAAAATAGGGTAAATTTTACTTTAAAAAAGTATTCATTCAAGCTAAACAATACTACAAACTTTTTTTCAAAGATTAATTTGCGTTATAATAGGGAATAGGATAATAGAAGGGGACATGAAAAGAATTGAACGATATTATGATTTAACACATTCAAAAAGCTCTTATAGTGTATGAGTGAGCCATGATGGATCAGAGGATACAGCTCTCGCTGCCCAATGAGGTGACTCGGGTTCAAATCCCAGCGATGACTGGTCGATATGAACTCCACACACGGCTTGCATTGATCGCAGTTCTGCCATAAAATATCCTCAGTAGTATACGGATCATGGATTAGAGTCCACTTGCCGTCAAGCTAGCCATGAAAAGTTTTCGAGGTTTTCCTCTCTATGTAACGCAAATGAGGATTAGTTACATCAAAAAGTCCTCCACGATGGCAAATTTCTCCCAATACTTGATCCAGGAGTTCCCTTGCCTTCTAAATTGCGTTCAAAATTACAAGGCTATGCTATTGAGCATTGATAGTCGTAAAATCAAAACTATCCAAAAATATTGGTTGTTCAACAACGGTTATAACATAAAATAAAAAATAAAAAAATAGTGTACGTTTGTCTGACCCAAAGTTTTATATCACAGCTTTTCTGCATATCAAATCGGTTTTCTCCCTATATTCAACGAGAAATCGGTGTATATTTTGAGAAAATGCTAACACAAATACTTAAAAGTTTGGGTGGTGATAAATACGTTAATCGCAATTATAATATATTTCTATAAATATTATTTAACAGTTCGTAAAAAATTAGACGCTTTTTATGTATTTGATTGATGATTTTAGTATATCTTATTCTCCATTTATAGACAAGATTTAAATGAGTTTTTTTCTGCAGACCAAATAAATTATTCGAACATTCTATAATCTTTATCACTGACAGAAAAAAACAATCTATCAATGTCATTCACGAAGGAAGAAGTGCTAGATCTATCTGTGAGATCTACCTGTGCAACTACTCAGGTGTTTTTTTTTTTTTTTCGCAATCGTAATTAATGAAGATAAAAATACAGTCACACCTCGATATTACGAACTCGAAGAGGGACATTAAAAATTTCGTGATATCAAAAATTCAGGATATTTTATTTTATTTTATGTATTAAAACCAACGTTGAACAGCCGACTCAATTCTGAGTTAAAGACTACCAATGTTTAACTCCATATAATTTTAAACACAACCCAGAAGACAAGGAAACTCCTTCATCAAGTATTGATATTAACTAGCCTACGTAGGGACAAGGAAACTCCTTCATCAACTATTAGGTAAACTAGCCTACGCGGAACTTATCCGCCTTTGCTTTACATGGAGAGGAAAACCACGAAAACCTCCCACGATTAGCTCGATGGTAAGGGGATTCTAATCTATGGTCCGTCTACCACTTAGAATATTTTACGTCTGCGTTATGGTCGGTGCAAGCAGGAAGCTGAATTCCTATCAACCAGCCACTACTGGAATTCGAAGCTGGGTCACCTCATTTGGAGGAGAGAACGTTCCTTTTCCTGAGCCACCGCGTCTCAAAATTAAGGATAGTTAAAAATTGTATATTTTTTTATTTGGATATGTTTTTTATTATTATATATGAATTCTTTTCAATCTTATGAGCAAATATTCTTATATATACACACGTATTACATGTCCACTTCTTTAGGAATGGTGAATTCAGGCAATTAATTTTCGAACTTCGTAATTTCTTTCTTATTTAGGCTTCAAGAAATGATTAAAAGAATTTTGCAAGAAAAATTTCTAAGAATTGGAATTTTCGAAAACGCATTTTAAATTAGGAAAACGCGTTTTTTTTTTATCTAAACATATTTGGTAAATCATCTTAAACATATTTGGTGTATCAAGTGTCATTGGGAAATTTATTCGGCTAAAAGAATATATTTTGTTTTTCTATGAACATAGCAAACACGTAGGTAATCCAAATTTTTTCATGTTACCGGAGAATTACTATTATCATAGTCCGTGGAATGGAGATTTGATTGTATAAACTTGTCTTTATAAATAGTATGAAAAAAGGGACAGTAAGCGTTTTAAGATTTAATTTAGTTTTTATTTGTATTATCATTAATCAAGCTATATATTGAATTAATCAACAATTGCTTAAAATAATGCAAGAACATCAAATTATTTAGAGCATGAAACATAGTATCTGGTATAGTATAGTAACTCACGAAATTTATTTTTAAAAAATTTTAAAACTGTTTAAAGAAATATATAAATGTATAAACACGCATAAAATAAGGGTCCGCAACTCCTAAAATGAATACGAATCGTTCAAAGTGTTGTAAAAGTGAACTATCATTTACACTGTAAAAAAATTTCGGTGTATAGTTTTCATCATATTTGGTGATATGGTAAATTAAATACTTTTTCAAGTAGAGAACAGAGTAGTTATCGGGCCAAAAATTATATAGAATTGACAAAGAAGCAGTTGTTTGAAAGAATTAATGTGAAAATATAACTAAAAAATTGCCTAGTTCGTAACGAAATAATTTTGCAATGAAGCCATTAAATTGATTCTAATGCGCATAAAATATGTAATGTAAGTAAAAAAGCAAACAAAAACTAAATAAATAAATTAATAACAATACAACAGTGAAAAAGTAAATAAAAATGTAACTACATGCACTTCAAAACATTTTAGATTTTTTCAACACTAAAAATGTGGCAGCTATACAACAAAATATTTTACAGTGTGTATATATGAAAGCTATAACTTTTAAAGTGAAAACGTATTATTTATAAGTTTAAATTCTTAGTTTCTAAGTTTAAACGGAATTATATACGAAAAATATAACTTTAAAAACGAATAAGTATTATTGTTGCAAAAGTGAACTATATTTAATTTACTCATAAGTATTAAATGAATTTAGAATGGTATAAAATAAGGTAAAAGCAAAAAAAAACCGTCAAATAATTTAAAACATGCAACTTAACTCATAAACTCACAAACATTATAAACTAGACATTATTAAATCATAACCATAAATATGCATCACATACAATTCTATAATAAAACGAAAGCATATTATTTATATTGTCGTAAACGTTAACTACCTTTTATTGATTTATAAATATTAAATGAACATACAATTAATTAAAATAAGATTTAAAAAAATAGAATAATTTAGAGCATGAAACATAACATCTGATATGATTAACCCAGTTAAATCATTAAATTTATGTAAAATTTTAAAAATACCTAAAGAACGTATAAAAGAGTATCATTTACGAAATTTTAAAGCAAATGCGAAGTATTTATATTACCATAAAGGTTCACCATCATTAATCGAGTCTTAACAGATAAATATTTAAAAAAAGTTAACTCATGAAACTTATTGAACAGAACTTTTTATAAAAAGTATTTACAATGATGTATAAATAAGTATCATTTGCGAATCTACAACTTTTAAAACGAATTCTCCATATTTATATCGTCATAAAAATACGCGATATAGTTCAAAATCTCTTTACCCGGAAGATGCATCAGAAGTGTGGGAGAGGGCACATTTATATTTTATAAAAAGGCTATTGATCTTCGCTAGACGCAATAATTATCTGAATTATTGATTTTGGGTCAACGTTTTTTAAATAGCTTTCGTAAACTTTGGGTGCTTGGGAACTGGTGTATGGGTCAAAATTTATGGTGGGTCAAATTACATAAAAATATTCATAATATATATGTTCCATGCTGTGATATTTAAGTTTAATGATAAAATTATATTCTAAAAATATGAACTGTAAACTATAAAATAAATCATTTTGTTTCATTTTTTGGAATTTATTACATCAAATAGAGGTCTTATACCATAAATGATTGTCTTTCCTGGAGGTCAAGGCATGAATTAATGTGTAAAACTTATTGAAACCATATTCAGAAATTTTGCTATGAATAATAACATTATACAGTAATATATATTAATTAATACAAAGCTTATTTCAAAGGTTCACCTTGGAGATTTCTGTGTTTTTTTGTAAACAAATTTGAATAAATCTGTTAATAATTGATTAGGTACAAAATTAAATTTTAATATTTTAAATTTTCCCCTTTCTTTAACAACAAATTTGCAATTAAAAAAATTATTAATAGTAATTCTTTTTTGTTTTGTTTCATGAAGAATAAAATCAAATTCAGAAAGTTCTTAAAAGTAAAATCTTTTTAACTTTTTAAAATTTTTTTTAATTACCTTGTGTAAAATTTATTTTTATTTAAGTCTATTGCATAATGATTTTTTTACAATCATACTTAAAAATATTTATACAGTTAAATTACAAAATAAAACAAAACTGAAATGCGTTAAAACTTTCTGACACTGCAATAATAAATTTGAAATGATGCTTTGAAAATTTATTAATTTCGTTAAATGCCTTTATTAAAAGGAAAATTAAATTTTTTCTCTAGTTTTTTCTTAACACTTTTTCTTAAAACTTTTTTATAATAATTTTTAAATTTGAATTGCATTGATAAGTTATTGTTCATTATATTCTCTATATGTGTGGTAATAAGAACTATAATTTTAAACGAAAGTTACCAAATCAATGGTTTAAACACATTATTTATTGATTTTATTATTGGAATTATGGGTTTTTTTTTTACCAGCAATGTCATTACAAGTACGGTAATTTTACCAGAATGCTTTTTTACTTGCGTTTTCGTCTTCAATTTAGAGTAAAATTCAATAAATAATACTGCGGTTGGTGGTTACGAATAGTTGAATTATGCTATTTTCGATGTCTAACTTATTGGGCAATTAGATGTAAGAGTAACCAGTTAATAGATAATTAATTATATGTTTTGGACTTGTAATAAAATCACTTGACTATAAAAAATGTGCACACAGTCTTAAACTAAAGTAAAAACAACATATTTATACAAACTCTCACAATTTAATTTATTAATCTTACTGTACTTTTAATTTGCAATTAGTGGCTCAAACCGAATCAAGAACACTTGATCATAATTCTATTACCAAATTAATTAATCTACTCAATTCTTAATTCGATACTGTTTTCTATATTTAATTTTATAACCGGCGTTGAATAGCTGACCCAATTCTGAGTTTATGACTTTCAGTATTCAACTCCGCTGCCTTGTAATTTCGAGCCCAACACAGAAGACAAGGGAACTTCGAAATCATACATTGGAGCAAAGTAACATTCGAGGAGGATTTTTTGATTGAACAGTGTTTTGATGAAACCCGCCTTTGCTAACCAAAAAAAAAAAAAAAAACACTCACGGTTAGCCTGACTCAATTCCATACTTTTTATTTTATTTTTATAACCGTCGTTGAACAGCAGACCCAATTTTATGGGTTTACGACTATTATTGTTCAATTCCGTAGCCTTGTAATTTTGAACCCAATCCAGAAGACAAGGGAACTCCTTGATCGAGTATTGGGAGAAAAAATTTGTCTTCGTGGAGGACTTTTTGATGGAGCTATCCCGCATTTGCGTTACATGGGGAGGAAGACCACGAGTACCTCCCACGATTAGCCTGACGGCAAGGGGACTCTGACCCATGATCCGTCTACCACTGAGGATATTTCACGTCAGCACTGTGGCTGGTGCAAGCCGGATGTGGAATTCGTATCCGCTGGGATTCGAACCCGGTTCGTCGCTTTGGAAGGCGAACGCTCTGAATGCAACAAATGATTAAGTTGTTTTAAACGGGTTTCATGCTAATAGTACATTCATGGTCCAATAATGATTAATCATGTGCAACGCACAGAAGTAGATGTCGGCAAAACGGAGCCTAGACCACTACATTGCAGATGTAGTTTGGAGTTGGCAAAAAGAAGAAATAATGAATGAATTATTAAAACAAATTATCATCCATTTTAAAAATAATGACAAATTGCTTATAGTATCATAATTCAAAATTCCGAGTATACTTCTGTTGAATTTTTTTTTTTCTATCGTTGTTAATAATAATCACATTACAATATTTCCTATTATAACTTCAAATTTTTTATTTTATTTTACAGTACGCACTAAGGAGAAATAATAATAAAGGAATTTTTTGCAATCATTTGCTATTAATGGGTCAAACCAAATCAATAACACTTGATCATATTTCAATTACCAAATGAATCTGCTCTGAGGTTATGATTCCTCAATTCCTGATTCCATATCTGAAGGCGACCAATGTTCAAGTTTTTTTTTTTTTTTTTTTTTTTTTTTTTTAAATAGATTTCATGGTAATGCTACATTCATGGTCCGAGAATGATTAACTATGTGCGTCGCGTGGAAGCTGATTACGACAGAAGGGGCCCAGACACCTAAACTTCGCCAACTGAGTTTGGAGTTGGAAGAGTTTTGGCATTGGCAGAAAGAGGAAATAATAATTGCACCTGCCAAACTTAGCAGAGGTCCGGCTGTGGTAGCTTGAGATTTCAAACAATGATTAACGATGGAACGTAACGAAAAATTCTATATATTTTTTTTTTATAGCTTTGTTTCAGTTGTTCCTGTTGCCAAGAAGCTTGGAAGGATGAAACTGAATGAGACTGATTGGCTTTAATCCGAAAGATGTCATCTTGACGATTTTTCATTCATGGAATATGATAAAAGAATGTTTCTTAGCGGGAAGGTGCTTCGTTTAAATGCTGCTTAATTCCATGTTTGAAACCATATTTTGGAGATTTTCGGAACGCGTTCGGACCACGAAAAAATAAGATATAATAGATTATTCGAAAAACAAAAATCGTAAAGAAAAAACAATTTTGAATTAAATCCTTTAAGATCTCGAATTTTTTATAATCGATATCTATGTATTTTATAAATATTTTTTAATCTATATATGCATTTTTTTAATCGATAAATGCTTTTTTTTAAACCTTTTTTGGCTCAAAGTTGAAATATCGGTCGGTATTAATTAATTAGAAACTTCATTCGCTTCAATAATATACAAATTTTAGAATTGGAATCTTGGACATAAAATCTATTTCGACAATGCCAAAATTATTATATTTCTCAGTCTAGTCACATCATCTCATTTTGATACCCAGGTATCGTGTTTTATTCATATGAATGCTAATTATCTTGCTAACTACTTTAGTTTTACAGCACGTGGAATTGCACTTAACCTTGATTTGTTCCTCTCGGCCACTGTTCTGTTTCTTGTTCGGTTTTCATCTTTTTTCTCTCTCGGCTACCGTGGTTTCTCTAGTTTTGTTTCTTACCTTTATTTTTCCATTTTTCGTTTTCAACTTTACGTTTTATATTTCAAATAACTTTTGTTTCTTCTCCTTCACGCTCGGCAAGTCTTGAAAATGAGCACCTGTTTTTTGCGCGCTTGAATCTTGTCAAACTATTATTTCCAATTTGTATATTTTTGAAGCGAATGAAGATTTTAATTAAGTAATATCTTACCACTTCAGTCTCTTGGGATTGTTTATTCAACATACATAATATCGGTACATTGAACCATGGAACAGTTGAACATGATGCAGCTTAAAAAGATGCTAAATCTATCAATGTTTCCATAAAATTGAACTGTAATATCATGTAAAAAGTTAAAGAAGAATGCCCATGGCTAATAATATGGCTTAACATAGTTCCATCATAAGATTGCAGCAAGTTTGAATATTATTGTTTATCATTAGGCTTGGAAATTTCCTACTGTGTACTAGTGCTCATATCAGATGATTTCAAAAGTTCGTAGTCAATTTAAATAGCGTCAAATAACGCTTTAAATTGAATCATAATACGGTTTAAATTTGCTGTAATGCCTAGTTAGATGTAAAATTGTACCATGTGTCCATTCAGGCTGAATCATAATATCGAGTAGTCAAATTTAAGAAGTATGGTAACATTTTTCAAATTTGTACCATATTAAGGTTGCAGCAAATTTGAATGATATTATGGCTCATAACGTTTCAAGATGTTTGACTGTGTTCTAGTATTAATACCAAGTTATTTCAATTTTTTTTACCTGATTTGATTTGCCAAAAGTAATACAATAAACTGATCCATAATGTGAAATTTTATGCAACATTAAAAACATTTTAAATTTTACCACATTTCCTTATATTTTACCATAATATCGTGTAATCAAATTTGGAAAATATGGTAATATGGTTCTAATTAGTATCATATGAAGGTTGCTGAAAGTTTGTACGATATTATGGTTCATAATGTTCTAACCTCTGATATAATATGGTGCCGTGTCTTCTGTTAACTGTGTAGTACTATGTAAAAAATGTTTTGTAATATCTTTCCGAATATCATATTGTACAACCGAGAAAAAAGTGATAAGGAACACTTTATTTTAGGTTAATATCTAATCAATTTAAAGCTTGTAATTTAATTCTAAGCACTTAAAACTGATTAAGCATCCACCAAACTCTCGCCGTTTCTCACCATACGAGATTAATTTTCACTTCCAAAAAGACCGTTGTTGGCGATCTTTCGTAGTTAGTCTACAATTCATAACAGGCTGGGGAGAGTCTGTTGTTGTTTTCTACTCTGATATTCATCAAAAAAAAAAAAAAAAAAAAAAAAAAACAATATATATATATATATATATATATATATATATATATATATATATATATATATATATATATATATATATATATATATATATATATATGTATATATATATATACTGTTAAATTATCTGTGCATGTTTTTAGGGTAATTATATTTTTAGTTTTAAATCTCTGTGAACTGTATTAAATGATTTTATAACGCAGAATTTTTGTCTGATTCTGCTTTGCTAGGCCTAGTTCGAATTTGCCACATAATTCTACTCGTATGTTTGATTAACAGATTGATTTTATTTTAAAATTAGTGTATATGTGCATTCCAAATTAATGATTTTTACTTCTTGTTACATCGTAAAAATAACTTTACTAAATCTTATGAGCTTCCTATTTCACTGTAATTATAAATTTTAGTGTTACTGAAAAATAAAAATGGCGAACCTTGTGGCGAAAACTTGTAATATGTAACGCAACAAATGCACGTTGCCCATTTCGAAGAAATTTAGACTAAAATTGACATTAAAATAAATCTGTAGCCTTAGAAGCAAAACTAATTTCAGATTTGAAATCCCCATACCCGAATTAGGCACAATCAAGTATTTCTATAAATGCTATAAAAAAAAAAAATAAATAAATAAAAAAAATAAAAAATAAAAATAATAAAAAAAAATCCCTTGTGTAATCTAGATAGCAATAACGAAACTGCCATTGATAGTTGCAAAAGTTTCTGTAATTCCAATTTCTTAAAGATTTTTTCAAAATTATATTATTTAAAAAAAAATTAATACACACTTAGATTTAACAATGATTTATAAATGCATACATTGAAAGAAACATAAGTTAAAATTAGAACCAAAAATCATAATTGAACTTTTTGCAAAAAGTTTATGAAGACTAGTAAAAAAAATTCTAATTTTGAATTAAATATTACTCAAAAATCTAGTCTGTACAGTCTTATTCATTTTTTTCAGTAAACTATATAGGAAAAGTAATCTAGCATTAATGCCAATAGTATGGTAGCTTTCGTTTCACTCATTGTGTTTTCGCGATAAGTTTTATAAATATCTGATTTAAAAACTATTTATATTATATAACGAAAAGACGAAGCTGTACATGCTGAATCTACAGTAAGAAGTAATGGAACTCACTTACTTGTACTCAATACTGTAAGTATTCCGGAATATTTTTAACGGTTTAGGTTAAAAAATTTTAATTTTGAATAAATTATGAGTTTTTTAAAGAGTTTAAATACCACAAAACAATCACCAACAAATTTGAATATTATATCAGTTAAGAAGCTAGATTAAAAACGACGATGTCTAAATAACAAGTGAACCTAATATCGTAATCCATCATCTTATTACGGATTACCGAACGCAAATATAAAAAAAACTAACTTCACACTGATTAGCAGGTTAAAGATATTCCCAGATCTTGCCGACAATCGTTAAATGAATTAAACTCAAAACTTTATTTATGAGGCATCCAATCTATCGCATCAAACATTAGATCAACCTTCCAAGTCACTTCGAATATCTATGCTTCACTTTTTGAAAAGATGATGCATCATTCGGCTTCAAATCAGCACCATCAGGGCCACGCCCCTGCGTCCAGACTGCGCCACTGGGACACCATCAGATAAACCCCTTTCTTTCGGGAATCGGACTGCGTTACCAAGTTTAATACGACACTTTACATACCCTACTCTATTGCCTTTGAGCACGGTCCATGCTTTTTCAAGGTTCTCCTGTTGCAGAATCATCCACCTTTTTTTGGTTTGGCGATTATCGCCTTATCGATGGCTTCCATCTTCAATCTAAAGACTTTCGTAATAGTTAATGCGTTCTCTGTAGATTCGCCATTTAAGAAGGTCCATGGCTTATAGCGTGTGTTCAAACGGGATGATTGCATTTGAAAGATGTTTTTTTATTGCATTGTATAATGATTGAGAATATTGATAGTTAGATGAATTTTTAAAACTAGCCGCCTTTAGTGACCAGATTGGTCACCTTTCAAAATTATCTTCCATAGCTTATAAGCTTTAATGGTTACCAATCCCAATTATCAGCACTGCTGTAATTAAATATTCGAATTTTTCAACTCTTCCTCCAAGCCTAACACCTTGATTAGTTTTAAACAATATATTACCCAAGTTTTTTAGCGGCTATCTATTGCTTGTGAATAAGTACTTTGATTTCAGTTTTAACAATATCCGCGATATTGTCAAAATTGTTTGTGTATTGAATTTTAGTAATAATTTGAAATCTCACCGTCGGCCACTAAATCATACAAACCCACATAACTACAGTCCCTGGCCAAATTATTAGACGCACTATAAGATTCTATGTGAAATCTTAAATATCAGGTGATACTATACACCTTTATTGATTTTAAGCGACAGAAACCACTTTTCCCTTGTTTAACACGTTCACGGCGGCGCGGGCCACCGGTGGCCCGCGCTAAATTGTCTCATCGGGCGGCGCGTACCACCGGTGGCGCACCGGAGTAAAAACTGGTAACAAATAAATTTCACTTTTTAGTTTTTTTTCCGGGAATAATAAAAATCCTTAACTACCAATTGTTCTTAGCACATGCAATTTTAATATTGAATTGCTTCTTCGCCGTGAAATATTTCCTTACAGTGAATTGTTATTGTTGAGAATAGATGAATTCCTCCCGAACATTATCTAATATTGAAATAGTTCTTCTACTAGTATTTTCTCTTTCACGCTTTCAGGCCTGGGTGTGAACAGCCGGCGTGAACGTGTTAAATTAGGCAATATGTAATATAAATTAGACGATATATTATATAAATCTAGAATATTTATTATATCAGGTATTATATTATTATATTATAATAATTAGACCAAATTATTAGACGCACTGTAGTGTTTTAATAATTGCACGTTTTGCACGAGTTCATATGCAATATTTTTATATTTAAACATACATGTAATGGATTTTCATTCAAGAGACGTTTTATATACTTTCCATTTGTATTTATTTTTAACGTATTGTATTACAATATTAACCAAATGCTACACGAACATAAACAAGCGCAAACCGGTTTCAGTCACATAAAAACAATAAAGCTGTAGAGTATCACATGATAATTAAGATTTTAAATAGAATTTTATTGTGCTTCTTATCATCAAAATTATATTTTCTGATTGTTCCATACATTAGATTGAATTACAGAAATAGCACTTGCACTAATTACATACACCTCAAAGTTGAACCATAAAAAATATCATAATAACCATGATATTTTACTTTATTTATAATCGTCGATGAACAGTTAACATTTTTGTTAACCCAATTTTGAGTTTACGACTACCAATGTTAAACTCCGTAGTCTTGTAATTTTGAACACAATACAGAAGACAAGAAAATTTTCTTTCATGGAAGACTTTTTTAGTGGACCTAACCCGCATTTGCATTACATGAGAAGAAAACCCTCCGTGGTAAGCCTAACGTCAAGGGGACTCTAACCCATGATCCGTCTACTACTGAGGATATTTTACGTCAGAACTGTGAGCGGTATCAGCCGGGTGAAAAATTCGTCTCGACCAGCCATCACTGGGAATCCAGCTCTTCTCATTGGTAGGTGAGCTCCTTATCCTCTGAGCCACCAAATTTGCGATAAGTTGTTAATTGGACGACATTTACCCGTATGGGTTTCTATGAAGTTTTAATCCTAAATATGTGGCCTGGACGGGATAGCCTGGTTGGTAAGGCACTGCGCTCATGTCCAAGAGGTCGTAGGTTCGATACCAGCCGGCCAAAAACTTTCCCTGTAGTAAATGCTGACTAATGCACGATAAATCTTGCGAGTCACAAACTCCATGTTCCCATAACAAATCATACATCTTGGGGCACTGATCCAGGAGTTCCCTTGTCTTCTGGATAGGTTGAAAATTACAAGGCTACGTAGTTGAACATTAGTAGTCGTAAACCCAAAATTGGTTCGGCTGTTCAAAGACGGTTATAAAATAAAAATAAATAAGGGGGCTAACTCCCCTAGAAAAATTTTCAGTTTCATCAAAATAATAAAAGCAACTTAGCGAAGCATTCGCGCAAAAGACAGAATAATAAATAAAAAAAACTTACAGAACTCATGTATAATCATTTAATACCAGGCATATTCAATTTATATTTTAAACTCTTCCTCATTTCCATCTATTTCTCCTTTTCGGTGATAATCACTATCTAACATTAGGTGGGTCTCATGTCCACTTAGCAATTCACTCAGTCTATTCAATCTCTCAAATGAAATGATACATTCAGAGAGAAATATGTCGACAATCTTTTTTACATTTCGCAGCAATCATGAACCCTACAATTACTTTTATAATGTTGAATTCTAGCATCAAAACGCCTACGAATCCCCAACCAACTCCCCATTTTACGACTTGGCGAATACGAGTTCCTCCATATCCTTTTATTATTTCTCTCTTTTCTTTCAAATTAAAATTGCTAAGTAATCATAGGTCTTTGGCAGGTATTTATTCCATCTCTGGAATCGGTGAATTAGTGGTGTGTTATTCCAATTTAGAGGGTGGATTCATAATTTGGAATTAAAGTAACATACTCGCTTAGTTATTTTTTTTGAACTGCCGCTTTGTACTTAGTTTGAAAAAAAAAATTGAATTGTTTAATAAATTTTTTATTGAACATTCAAAACACACTGGAGTGTAATATCCAAAAAATAAACCTGCTAAGTAGTATTTTCAAAAACACTCGAATTTTTAAAACTTTTGAAATATAGACTTAGTACAACATTCAAAATACGCAGGTGTGTAATATTTAAAGATTTTCATAAATGAGCATGTTAAGTAAAAATTTTAAACCCGAAATTTTTTAAATGTTTTGAAATATAGTATTACTATAGACTTAGCACAACATTCAAAATACGCAGGAGTGTAATATACAAAGACTTTAAAAGATGAACATGTTAATTTTTTTTTTAAAAAAAAAGCTCGAATATTTAAATTTTTGAAATATATTATTAGACGCCGTGGTTTCTCAGGGGATCACGCTTTCGCCTTCCAATGAGGTAAACGGGTTCGTATCTCAGCGATGGCTAGTAGATACGAATTCCGCAACCGGCTCGCACCGACCACAGGGCTGACGTAAAAATATCCTCAGTAGCAGACAAATAATGGGTTAGAGCCCCCTTGATGTCGAACTAACCATAATAGGTTTACGTTGTTTTCCTTTACTTGTAAAAGCAGATGCGGGTTAGCTCCATCAAAAAGTCCTCCACGAAGGTAATTTTCTCTTAATACTTGATCCAGGAGTTCCCTTTTCTTCTGGATTGGGTTCAAAATTACAAGGCGATGGAGTTGAATATTAGTAGTCATAAACCTAAAATTGGATCGGCTGTTCAGCGCCGGTTATAAAATTAAATATATTACTGGACTTATAACAACATCCAAATTAAGCAGGCATTTTCAATACTTTAATGGGTGGTATGGGTACCTTAATACTTTAGTAATCTTCAATACTATAGCGGGTTAAGTAATATTTTAAAAACACTCGAATTAAGTATTTTGAAATATAGTATTGTTAGACAAAGTACAACATTCAAAACACGCAGGTGAGTAATATTCAAAGGCTTAAATGGATGAAGATGTTTAGTAATGTCTTGAAAATATTTGAATATTTGAGGATAGTGATTTTTAACTGACCTCTTCAATGCAATATTGTTAGTGGTTTTTCAAAAAAAAAAAACAAAAAAAAAAAAAAAAGAAAGAAAAAGTAATTTTCTTTAAACAAAGATTAGTTCGTTAACATTTTTTGGATTTTTTTAAGTAATTTCAAAGCTAATTCTTTTTAATTCTCTAAAATATATAACAACAGGATTTTCTTAATAATAACGTAAATGCCACTGTTACATCAGAGTTAGAAAACCTTATGACTTTAATATTATAAACAACATGTTCATAAATATTAATAAAGCTAATTTCCTCATGTCACTAAAATACAAATTAGCATGTTTTTCATATAAGCCTTTCATTTCTGAATGATCTACGTTTTAATTTAATGATATTGTTAACAACAACAGCTGTTCAAAATTTTATACATCAAGACTATTAATCTCATTTCTGAACTTTCCCCCTTTTTTTTAAGCAACAGCAAAAATATTCATTTGTCAATCTTAACAATTATTTTTACAAGTCGTATATAATTTATAATTTTATAATTACTTATTTTTTTATCAATTTGAAATGAACCAATATTCACAATTACTTTCTCTTTTTCAAATTTTTAAAATACACAGGTTTTTGGACCTACCAAACTACGTTCTGTAAATAGTTCTTCAATATGCTTCATGGATATTAATGATAATTTCCAATGACAATCGTAACGATATTCAATATAATTCTTATGGGAATAATAATCTATCAAATGACAATTGTGCACAAACGACAGTAGCAATAATCTTCATGATAATTATATTAGTGGAGATAATATATTATTATAGATAAGAATAATAACTTTGTATTAGCTAATTTAATAATAGATACTATCATAGCTACATAGCAGTTAATAGTTTTCACACATTCTGTTTTTAAGATTTCGTTTAAAACTTTTTATACCAATTTTAATTTTCATTTTAATTTAATGCTTTTTTCCTGAAACAGTCTTTTGGTTATTGTTCCATTCAAATGGCAACGGTGTAACGAAAATTCTAGTTTTCAAAGTTCGTATAGTTCTTATTATCACACATTTAGTAAAAAATACAAATAAAATCTGAAAAGTAAATTTAACCGAATAAATGGTTTTCATGCTAAGGTAACATAATGAAACTACCAAATTTTATCACACATTATTAAAAACAGATTTTATTCTTATTCCTTTCAAAATCATACAAAGCGCTTTGGGAAAAATTACCAACATTTTTGGCGTTCCCATAGAACCAGAAACACGGTAAATTTAATCATGTTCCGATAGTTTTGGCCGTACTTTTTTCTTTTCTCGGTGTATAATCCTGCGCGTCGCTTGAAACAACTTCTACAAGATTTCCAAAAACGAAATCAAGTTGTATCCCCTAACCCAAAGAAGCAGCGCTATTTGTTCTGAAATTTCTTTACGGTCGTCCGAAACCCCACCTTCTTCAATGTATCAAATCAAACCCCTCAATCACAGCAATGAAAAAAGAAACATACAACATAGCACATAACAATTTGAAGCCACACTTAAAAATAACACTTCTTCCACACCTTTTTGTATTCATACACGTGATGGAGAATAGTATTCCCCCCCCCCTGAGGGGGGGAGGGCACCCCCTTAAATGCCCGATGCATCGCAACAGGGCGGAACCCATGTCTCAAAAAAGCTAACAGTAAGCAGTGCGCCCGTAAAGACATAATAATACGTTCTAGGTGTGATCGATGCTGGATTTGTGGGTCTTACCAGTCTGGGTTAATACTTGCTGGGTTTTTTTTTTTTTTTTTTGAGAATTCAAAACACGTACAGCTCTTCTTCGAGTGCGATTTGTTTGGGTCTGAAACGGAAAAGGAATCTTTATTTTATTTTCATATTTATTCTGAAGGTTTGTCGAGTTAAAGGCTGCTACAAGAAGATGTAATGCATATAAAAAAGGGGTCATTATTTATCATTTGGTTTGAAACGTATTCAAATTTGCGCTCAAAACCACTTCAAAAAATAGTAACATGCTGTTTTAATTTTTTTTTAAAAAATTATAATAATAATGTGCACTTTTGAACAGTTTAAAAAAAATTTATTCATTATTAATTTGAAAAAATTTTTTTTTTCTGCACTTCTAATAACTTCAAAAATAAATTGAAATCATAACTAGTTAGAGAAAATAATAATTTACAATTGTAATCACGTTAAGAATAATGTACAATCATAAAAACCTTGAAAGATTATTTTTCATTTAAAACAATATCCAAAGGCCGTTACATGAAGATATAATACATATAAAAAATGGTAATTATTTTTAATTTAGTTTAGAATGTATTCAAATTTGCCCTCATGACCACTTAAAGAATAATAACATAATGTCATATTTTTTTCTTAAAAATAATAGTAATAATAATAATAATGTGCACCTTTGAACAGTTTGAAAAAAAAAATAATAATTTACACTTATAACAACTTTAAAAATAAATTGAACTCGTAACTAGTTTGAGAAAATAATAATTTATACACGTAACCACGTTAAGAATAATGTGCGATCATGAAAACCTAGAAAAAATTTTTTTCATTTAAAACCAGATCCAAAGGCTGTTATATGAAGATATAATAAATACTAAAAATGGTCATTATTTCTAATTTAGTTTGGTCAATGGTCATAAATTTGGTAAATGGTCATTATTTTATTTTAGTTTGGGACGTATTCAAATTTGCACTCATAACCACTTAAAAAATAACAACATGCTTTCATAATTTTTTTTAAAAATAATAATAATAATGTGCACCTTTGAACCGTTTGAAAAAAAATAATTTATTAACAGTTTGAAAAAAAATAATAATTGGTACTGATAACAGCTTTAAAAGTAAATTTCACTCATGAAAAGCTTAAAAAATTATTTTTAATTTAAAACCACGTTCAAAAGCTGTTATAAGATGATATAATGCATAATAAAAAGGGCTAATTATTTGTAATTTAATTTGGGATGTATTCAAATTCGCACTCATAACCACTTAAATAATAACTTGGCTTAATACATTTAGAAAAAAATAATAAATAAAAAAATAATAATGTGCCCTTTTAAACAGTTCGAAAAAATAATTCCTTAACAGTTTGAAAAAAGTAATAATAATTTGCACTTTATAACAATCTTATTAGCAGTTGACTTCAAAAACAACTTTAAGAAATCTACCTCCCAAGGCATATAATCAAGATGTATGAAGTTGTTTTATTCACATTTCATGTCGTTATGAGATTGATATCTACTAAAAATCTACTTTAGAGTAAATATCTCAGAGAGGTTGATTTTGAAGTGTACAGGTTTTTTTTTTTCTCACTTCAAGCAAATAAGTATATTTAAGGTGTGAATAATTTCACCCGATTTCAACTATAAGTACCCCTGAGCAATATATGAGGTTGATTTTTTTAAGGTTTAAATGAAGTTTAAATTGAAATTTATTGATGAGGTTATGTATTGGTGAAAAACATACCTTTATTTTTTGTTACCTCAGGTGTATTTTTTTACGCCTGCCAATCTCAAACAACCTCAAAAACACCTCATTTTTTTTGTAATGGAAATAATAGAATCATAATAAATTTCATCTGTTGAAAAGAAAATTGAGCGATGTAATCAATGCATGCAAACAAGAAAAACAATTTGGTAAACAAAATAAACCTGTTCATAAGTATGCAACTTCAAATCAAGCGTGCTAGTAAACCTGATAATCGTTCGAAGAGAAACGAACCTGAAATTTTCATGTTCTTCCTTTTTTTCAACTATTTGTCGATGTGCTGACACTAATTGTTTATTTAAACAATTTTTTGTTGTTTGTTATGCATGAAAAGGAAATTCATTTCATCAATCACACTTTAACAGTGAAATCATTCAAAATTTTCTCAGTAGTTTTATAGTTCTTCTATATAAATTCAAAATAGATTTTATTATTGTTGAAATTAGATAATAATTGTGTTGTGTAAATGGTTCAGTGTTTGATTTTCTTATGAGATAATTTCGTTATTATTGGTCGTGGAAAAGATTGAACCTTAATAATTTTAGAGGTTGAAAAGTGTTATTTGCTTTGTAAAGGTTTAGTTAAAATCAAAAAAGGTGCATTTTAATATTTAGGACGAGTGCATTTTAATTTTAACTAATTTGCGAGCATTTTTAATTTTTCTGTTAATTCTAACTTCTCAAAAAAATATGTTCAATATTAATCCTTAACTTTGAACTATAATATTATTTGAGTTTGGAATTGTTCAATATTGATCTTTAATATTGGTACTTAGAATTATTATATTTTCAAATTTGCAGCAATTTTCTTCACTATTCCATTAACTTCTCAAAATGTTCATTAAATATTGATCCATGACATCAATACTTTGAACTATTGCATCTTTCAAATTAGCAGCAACTTATATAAGATATTAAATTGAACCAATGCTTCAGCTCAAATTGAATAACAATGTTGACATTAAGAAAAATTGTTCTAGGTTATACCATAATATTGGTTCAGGGTATACCATAATATTGGTTCATTGAACTACAATATAAAGCAAATTTGCTGTATTCTTATTAAGTCGTGAAGTTGTACCATGTTCCCTTCTAAGTTGAACCACAATATCGCAATCAGGATTAAGAAGTACCATGATATGGTTTAACTTCGCACCATATTAAGTAGGTACTAAGTTTAAACATTATTACGGTACAACACGGTCCAAAATTACTAATAGTGGAACATTGTGTGATCAAGTTTAAAAAAAAAAAAAAAAAAAAAAAAAAAAAAAACTGTGCGGTAATATGATCTAAAATAACAGCAAATTAAGGTCATGGCAGTCTCCAATGATGTTGTGGTGATGGGTTCGCCGCTCATCATAAAATCAAGTGTATTTCATTTTATTATCTGTTTGTCTTTAATCAATTGTGTTTTTACTTATTTTGGAAGTGAACTGAATTAAGAGTTCTGACGTCATCATATTCTTAGAATTGTATAAATACCAGCACGCATATGGCAGCCTGCCCAATATCTCTCCCATCACCTGCTGTGGTGATGTTTCTTGTAATTCAACCCAACTTGTATATATTGTAAATATGTTCAATAAAATATTAGTATTAAAAAGGAGCTATCTTCGCTTACTTCAATGGTGACCCGGACGTCTGACGATACAAGCAACTTTTAGTTTTCATCTTTCCTGTTTTTGCTTCTTGTATTAGTCATGGATTAATAGGAAACTGCAACTATGGCGGAATCGTCTGCAGTAAAAATTCCTATCTTCAATATCTCCGATCCACACCTGTGGTTCCATATGGTCGAAGCAACTTTCCAGCTTGCGACACCGAAGCCGATTACAGAGAGCAAAACAAAGTTTAACTACTGCCTCGCCCATCTTCCTCCCGAAGTAGCCGCAGTTGTAAGGGACGTCATTATAACTCCTGACGCAGACGATCCTTTCAAAAAGCTGAAAGAAGAAATTATTGCACGCTGCGGGGAAACTAAGTCCCAGGAAATTCGACGTTTACTCTCCGGAGAGCAACTAGGAGATCGAAAGCCTAGCGAACTCTTGCGCACTATGCAAAGACGGGCTGAATCTCACGAAATCTCAGATTCCCTACTTTTGGAATTATTTCTAAATCAGCTGCCGCAGCATGTTCAGTCAATATTGGCCGCAATTCCTTCGCTGAATGCAACAAGAGCTGCTGAAATTGCAGATAAAGTAATGGAAGTGTCAACTTCAAGTGAAGTTAGCGAAGTTTCTTCAAATCAACAATGCACCTTTGAGCTTTTAGAAGAAGTTAAAGCACTACGAAAAGAAGTAGCAGCATTGCGGACACGCAGTAGGTCTCGCAACCGGAACTATGCACAATTTCGTAATCACCAAAGCCAATTCTCATCTCCACATCAAAACTCCAAAATGTGTTTCTATCATCGAAAATTCAAATCGGAAGCTAGAAAGTGTGTCAAACCCTGCATCTACCAGAAAAACCAAGAAAGGCAAGAGTGAGTGCGACTAACATCTTGCCTCCAACAAATTGTCGCCTTTTTATTAGAGATAGACAATCTAACAAACAATTTCTAGTGGATACCGGAAGTGACTGCTCAATCATTCCAGCAAATAAAGAAGAAAAAACTCTTTCTCCGATACAGACCTTTAAAGCTGCGAACAATACCATTATAAAAGTATACGGTAAGAAATTATTAACTTTAGACTTCGGTCTTAGACGAAAGTTTAATTTTCCATTTTATATTTGTGATATAACTAATCATATTATAGGTGCAGATTTTTTATACTATTTTAATCTAAAACCTAATATTAGAAAACGTTGTCTAAATGATATTAATACTAATTTAAATTCTCATTGTATTTTTAAAACTGCTGACGTTATTTCAATTAAAACTGTTCTTGGTGAAAATGATTATGAAAAATTGTTAAATGAATATCCTGAAATAACAAAACCTATTTGCTCAGACCAAATTATTAAGCATAATGTTGTACATCATATAGAAACTTTTGGTTCACCAGTTTTTGCTAAACCTCGGCGTCTAGCGCCCGATAGGTTAAAAATAGCAAAAATGGAATTTCAACATATGTTAGATTTAGGCCACATGCGCCCATCCAAAAGTAATTTTTCATCACCTTTACATTTAGTTCCCAAGAAAAATAGTTTGGACTGGCGTCCAGTAGGTGATTATCGAGCTTTAAACGCTCAAACTGTAAAAGATAAATATCCGATTCCTAATATTATGGATTTTACTAGTGAATTACATGGAACTAAAATATTTTCTCACATTGATTTAATTCGAGCTTTTCATCAAATACCTATAGCCAATGAAGATGTACATAAAACTGCAATAATAACTCCTTTCGGGTTGTTTGAAAGTACTCGTATGCAATTCGGTCTTTGCAATGCAGCCAGTACTTTCCAACGCTTTATTGACGAAGTAACTAGAGGCTTAGAAGGCGTTTACGCTTTTCTAGATGATATTTTAATAGCTTCCGAATCTCCCGAAGAGCATATGACATATTTAAAATCACTTTTTGATAGACTGCAGTATTATGGTTTAACAATAAATCCCTCTAAATGCTTATTTGGTCAAAATAGTTTACAATTTTTAGGTTTCAAAATTTCCGAAAAAGGTATTGAACCTTTAACTGATCGCGTTAATGCAATTCTAAATTTTCCAAAACCAAATACGATTACTCAATTACGTAGATTTCTAGGATTATTTAATTTTTATAGACGTTTTATTCCTAATGCAGCTCATATTTTATCACCTTTAACCAAGTTTTTAGAAGGACAACGAAATATTAAGAAATGTAACAAATCATCAAAAAAATCTGATTTACCGTTAATTTGGACAGATACTTCAAACAAATCTTTTTCTGATGCAAAACAAGCAATAGCCGATGCAACTCTTTTAAAATATCCTAAACCTGGTGCAAATTTAAGTCTGTGGACTGACGCGTCAGATTTTGCAATCGGCAGTTCTTTAATGCAATATCATAATAATGGGTGGGAACCAATTGCATTTTTCTCAACAAAATTAAATAAAAGTCAGCAAAATTGGTCAACATACGATCGCGAATTATTGGCAATATACGCGTCAATAAAAAAATTTCGTCACATGCTAGAAGGTAGAAGTTTTACTATTTTTACTGACCAAAAACCTCTAATTTATGCGTTTAAGCAAAAACCTGAAAAATGTTCCCCGCGCCAATTCAGATACCTTGATTATATTTCTCAATTTTCAACAGATATTAAACACGTAAAAGGAAAATCTAATTCAATTGCTGATACTCTATCGCGAATAGAAATAAATGCAATTTCAAAACCTCCATTAATAGACTTTAAAAAACTAGAACAGGAACAAAATGAAGATTCAGAATTGAAAGAAATATTAAATTCCAATAATTCATCTTTAAAATTAGAAAAACATTACTTTTCTTTGGAAGATGTTAATTTAATATGTGATTTTTCAACTAAGTACCCTAGACCTTTTATTCCAAAATCATACAGGCAAATTATTTTTGATAATTTACATTATTTTTCTCATCCTGGAATATATTCAACTACAAATTTAATATCTAAACGATTTGTGTGGCCCAACATGAAAGTGGATATCAAAAATAAAGTTCGTTCTTGTGAGAAATGTCAGCGAGCTAAAGTTTTCCAACACACTAAAGCTCCTTTCAGCACATTTGCTCAACCCGACGCAAGATTTTCCCATATCCATCTGGATTTTATTGGCCCACTTCCTATTTCTGAAGGCAAGCAATACTGCCTTACAATAATAGATAGATTCACGAGATGGCCAGAAGTTATCCCTACTACGGATATGACTGCCGAGACCACCGCAAAAGCACTTATTCACGGTTGGATCTCTAGATTTGGCACTCCCGTTACTATAACTACCGATCAAGGCCGAAATTTTGAATCATCTCTTTTTCGAAATCTCACTAATATCTTAGGCAGTAACCACATCCATTCTACTTCATATCACGCGCAAAGTAATGGAATGATAGAACGCTTTCACAGACAACTTAAAAGTTCTATAATAGCACAAGAAAATAATAAATGGTCTGAAATTTTACCAATTGTTTTATTAGGTATTCGCACAGCTTTAAAAGCTGATATTAATGCAACTTGTGCACAACTTGTTTATGGTACTTCCTTACGTCTACCTTCGGATCTTTTAAACTCAAATTCTTTATCTCCACCAGTAACAGAAAATTATGTCACAAATTTAATGGCCTCAATGAGAAAATTAAGTCCTGTAGCAGCATCAGCACACAGTAAAAATAAGTTCTATATTAATCCTAATTTAAAATCTTGTTCTCATATATTTTTAAGAGTAGATAAAATTCGTCCTCCACTATCACCTGCATACACCGGACCACACCGGGTAATTGAACGTTCTGATAAAACCTTTGTTATTGATTTTCATGGTAAGAAAATAACTGTCTCAATAGATAGAATTAAACCAGCTTTTCAAATTTCTGAGAAATTAAAAATAAATAAAATTCCAATGGTCGAAAAGAAATTATCTCAAACAAAGGAAGAAAAATCAATTGTTACAAAATCTGGTCGCCGTGTGCATTTCCCAAAATATTTAGTTAAAGAGTATGTAATATAAAAGCATCTAAATATTTTGTATCTATTAATTGTATTCCAATTTCTAAGTTAGAAATTTTTTCCCAATTAAGACATATAGTTCAATTTACTACTTTGTATTTTATGATTGTTTTTAAACAATCATTATTGGTATCGTGACTTTGTCACTGGGGGGATACTGTGTGGTGATGGGTTCGCCGCTCATCATAAAATCAAGTGTATTTCATTTTATTATCTGTTTGTCTTTAATCAATTGTGTTTTTACTTATTTTGGAAGTGAACTGAATTAAGAGTTCTGACGTCATCATATTCTTAGAATTGTATAAATACCAGCACGCATATGGCAGCCTGCCCAATATCTCTCCCATCACCTGCTGTGGTGATGTTTCTTGTAATTCAACCCAACTTGTATATATTGTAAATATGTTCAATAAAATATTAGTATTAAAAAGGAGCTATCTTCGCTTACTTCAATGTGATTAGATGCTCTTCAAAAATTTCAAAATGAATAAAATATTTAGTTTTTCAATAGAAATATTACCTTTCATATTTTTTATTTTAAATAAATAAAAAAAAATTGCTAACAATTTTTAAGATTTGTTTTAAAAAGTTAATAAAGAATTAAACGAAGATTCCATAAAATTATTTAAAGGAATAAAAAAAAAATCTATCGCAGATTTGAAACCCCTCAATGAATAGTTAAAATTGTAGCAAAATTTTATTGCTTTAAATAGATTAAAAACTAATACTTATATATTTCGTTTAAAAATCTCAAGATGAGTTTATCATATTGCTTGATCTAGGAGTTCCATTGTCTTCTAGGTTGGGATCTTTGTAAGTTATACCTGCTGAAGGCATTTTTTACATCATCTAAATTTTTCAAACTCTTAGCCTCTTAGGACATGTTGCAGCAATTGAAACAAAGGAATATCCAATGGCGTAATAGCGGGTGAAAATGGTGGGTGACTGAATACCTCCCAACCGAATGAAATTTTTTTCTTCTTTCTCCCCATAATTTCATTTTCTTGATTGTTTCTAATCTGAAGGATCAAAATTACTATATTTAAAATTAGGAAACCTTCTTTGGCATTTGCGAACGTGTAATGCACTTCGATTGACTTCATAAGTATTTTTGATAGCAACTCTCTTGAGAAATTAAAAACTCATACAATGCTGGATAGGTAAATCTTTAGACATTTGGCTGGCCATTTTACTATACTGTAAAAAAATAACTGTAAATTCTACGTGAAAAAACTGTTATATATAAAAAAAAAATCTGTTTTTTTATCGTGAAACCCAGGTTAAAAATTTTGCTGGTATTTGTTTGCTAGACAAGCATGATGTGCTATGTACAAGCAAACAAACCAGCTTGAACTAGCAAAAATATTTGCTGGTACCAGCAAAAAACTAGCTTACCATACCGTGTATTGGCACACTTCGTTGCTTGTCTAGGATACAGATACCAGCTTGTGTTGCTGGAATATCTTGCTTGTCTAGCAGCAATCACGACCATCGGTTGGTAGGAATTTCTGCTATTCCAGCATGAGAATTCTAGCATCGGTTGCTAGGAATTTTTGCTACTGCAGCATGAGAATTCTAGCATCGGTTGCTAGGAATTTTAGCTATTCCAGCATGAGAATTCTAGCATCGGTTGCTGATTTTTAAAATGGGTTAACAAATAAAAATCCATTAGAAGGCAATATAATTTATTGCTTATCATTATAATTTTGCTTAAAGTATAATTTCACATAAAGGGGTGAAGCTTGTTTTTGGTATAATTCTACATAAAAGGGGGGGAAATAAGAAAATAGAATTTCAAATTTGAAACAAAAATATAAATTGGACAATTCTACAACTAAATATTGTAACTGTAAACCAACTAATTTTAAACGCCAAGCTTATTAGTTAAAGCTCATGTTTTTTTCTCTTTTTTTTTTACGTATATTTGACGGTTTAACGCTGTTTTTCACAAAACAGTTTTTTTCTGTTTTTTACCCTAATCATAAACGGATTAAAACTATGTATGCAAATCCTGATTTTTGCTTCGTAGTTTTGCTTACCGTAAGAACCTTTTTTTTTTCAAATCATTTTGGGATTACATTTTATACTTTTTCTTTTACTTATCGACAATTATTTAATGGCTTTGAACATCGCATAAATAAAATTGCAGTTCAATTTCATTGTCGAATTGATAATCTTCCTGATTATTATCTGTCTTTAGACATAATTTTTCGGTAAGCTAAATTATCCGCTATTTTATTTTAATTCCTGCGGACTATTTTAGTTTTAAGCTTTTTTGCACTTAAATATGATTTCAATGAGTAATATTTTTTATACAAGTTTTAATGTTAATGATATTTTAAGTTTTTGCTTCGTAGCGAAACACTAGAACTGCTGTGGCTAGAGCACTCGCCTACCAAAAAGGCAACCCAGGTTTAAATTCCTGGTCGTAAAAATGCTTATCTCGTATTGCACTGGCCACAATAACTGAGTTAATAATAAAACTTTTGTTTAAGTAACTGAGTTTGTTTATTAAAATAACGGAGTTGGTTTGTTAAAGTAACATCTGCTTAAAAAACAGGTTTTTGTGAATTTAAATAACGGTATTTTTCTGTGAAATAAACGGTTTTGTACTGGCACACCAGTTGACAGTTTTTAACTGTAAATTTAACAGAGCAGTATACATTGTCAAACAGATAAAATTTAAAATTTTATTATTTTCGAGTTAACAAGTCTATCCTTAGAATACCTTTATCATAAGTTTAATGTAATCAATTACTGATAATTATTAACAAATATAAAAATGAGCAGAAACAATATCATTTTCCGGCCAATCTACTACCTCAAATATAGTTTCCAATCAGTAAAATCATAAAAGTTTTTTTTCCGAGCCGGTTTCTAATATAAAATAAAAATCTTTTTTACAAATTATAGTCTGCTGTACTATAATACTAAATTAGAAAATGTACAATAATCCTTATATCAATTTTTTTTATCGTCTGGATGGCAATTTAAATTATTCTAATAAAAGAGCTATTATATAGTTAATAGCATTCTTGATAAGTACTAAATTGCCCTGTCGAAATCTCAATTGAAAACAATCATTCTTATGCCAAAATTACCGTTTCTGCCATTGAAGAATTAAGAATTAAATTGCAATTTGCACGGGATTAGATAACTTTTATTAATCAGATAAGTCCCTGATTAGAGACAAGACACAATTATGATAAGAAAATTTTAGGGATTGGCCTACCCTAATTTATAATCAGTGACATTTCAATAGGAAATGGAAAACAATTCCTTATTTATCGTTTGGATTAAATATTTAAAATGACTTGCATAGACGTATTATAGTTATAACTAAGAAGATTGAAAAATTTCAATTCATTTGTGGAATGTTTACTTTGCCTAATGAAATTTTTAAATAACTTAAATGTGCCACGGTGGTACGGAGAATAGAGTGTTCTCCTTTCATGAGGCGACGCGGGTTCGAATCTCATCGTTGGCTGTTCGATATAAATTCTGCTGTCGGCTCGCACCGACTACAGTGTTGACGTAAAATATCCTCAGTTGTAGACGAAACATGGATTAGAATCCCTTTTGCCGTCGGGCTTACTTTGGGAGGTTTTCGTGGTTTCTCCCTCCATGTTACGCGAAAATGGTTTAGTTCCATTAAAGATTCCTCCACAAAGGCTAGTTTGACGAAATTCTTGATTTAGGAGTTCTCTTGCCTTCTGGGTTGGGTTGGACTGTTCCAAGCCGATTATGAAATAAAATGTAAAATACATTAAGTGATATCCAAAAAGTGATTAGAAATAGATAGTTGATTCTTTCACGTTTTTAAATGATGATTTCAGGAAAAATCATGAAAAAGTTTTACCAATGCACACATTCCTCCCCCCCCCCACAAATTGTGAATTTTGGTCTTTGTAATCGCCCATCCTTTGTATTGTTATCTAAAGAAAAGGATAACCATTAATGCCCTGAGTCGAAGTACTTAGGCTAGTCTGTGATGAAAATAAATATAAATAAATTATTTAATAATAACGTGTGCATATTAGTTTATGTTTTGAAAGATTTTAGTTCAAAATGGTTCTTATTTAGAAAAAAAAAAAATTATATTTATTAATTCATTCAATAATTACATTTAATTATTCATTTAATAGTTCCATTAAATAATACATTACTGAAATTACACATTACTGTAATTATTCATTATTGCAATTATAAATTGAGCAACTACATTTAATTATTCATTCATTAATTACAGTTAACTATACATTGCTGTAATTATATGCTGAATAATTAAATGTAACTGTACAATACTTGAATTATATATGGAATAATTACATTTAATTATATACATTATTCTGATTATATCGCGTAAATTTCGAGAAATATTACAATTTTATCTCACACGTGGACTCACTTTTATATTCGGTCTGTACTTAAGTACAAATTAACCTAATGTTATAACCCTGCGTGCTCCCTAATTTTCTTTTATTATTATGTTGGCTAAAGGAGAATGTTTCATTCCCCCCCTCATGCTATTACTTTTCCCCCATAGATATATCAACATTTATGAGACAGATATACATCAATAAATATAGAATTGATATTTACTAAAGATAAGCTAAAATAGACATTTTTTTTTTCAAGTTTTCAACGACCACAGATCAATTCTGAACAACTCATTTCGTTTTTGGTTTAAGAAGAAAAAAAAAGAAAAACTTCGTTGAACATTGTAATTAATATGATAAAAGAAATAAAAATGAGAGATGAACCATTCATATTTTCATAAATTTGTGTGTCACGTTCTTCGCATTCTATTTTTTACGCCAAAACTCGCCAAAATAATGATGAAAAATGATTATATCATCATCATCTCACCACAAACACTTCGCTAGCAGGAGTGCAAAAATACATCACGATTTCACCATCAACTTTGATGGAAACAAAACTGGAAACGTATATAATACACAATAACAACAAATGAACTACTGATTTCTCTTTCTATATTCGCGAAAGCAAACGAAAAAAACTGAAATGATTTTATAAATCTTCACAAACGTCAGAGATAACATAATTGTTCATTTATAAGAAGCGTTTTTGCACGAAAAAACTCAGTTTATCTTTTTGATTTATCCAAATGCTTTATTTAATGTTAAAACTTCTAATCAATTCTAAACGCAAGCAGTACCAAACTCACATCACAAATTGTGTTCCTTTATTTGTATGATCAGCCACTTTATTTTCGTTGAAAATGAACTTTAATCTTTCAAATGGAGAATGTCACAGTTACTTCTCGTTGGTAATGGTATAAGAATAAAACATGATTATTTTAAATTTTTGTTAACCGTTTCGAGGATTAAAAGGATGTAAACAATGTTAGTTTGAACTTTAAAATAGCACTTATTTTTAGTTAAAAATGGATATTAATTACAATATTGTATTAACATCCATATTTATATACCATTTGTATTTTGCTTCAGTTTTTTTAATCTAAATGTTCAAAGCATTACATAAAGTACCACTTTCTTTGAATAATATCTTGACATTTTTTTTTGTATATTGATGCTATTTTTGTGAATCAACTAAAAAATTGTTTTACAAAACTAATATTTTCCAATTTTTTTTCCAAAACTTTAAATGATTTTATGAATAAACATCTTTTTGTCTTTTTTTAATTTAAATTGTGGCGTAACTACCACTATGAATATTAAATACCAATTCACTAGTATATAACACATGTTAACTTGATTCTATCTTGATGTACCTCTTGATAGATGAAGGTTGACATAGTCTAAGATTAAACCCCCTCAAAATAAACTACGCTGTTGTTTAAAAGTATTTTTTCTTCTCATTGTAATACAATTTTGGTGGTTTTAAATTTTAGAAACATTTTTTCAAGCTTTTTATTTAAAAAAACAAATTTATAAATTCTAGAAAAGTTTAGGATTTAAGAAGGAAAAATATATATATAGGTAAAGTTGATGTAAAATTCGTCTTTAGTTCAAAATAAGAACTGTCGATTCTCTTTTTAAAATTGTATTAAAGTAGAATTTGTCTTCGATTGAGTATTTGCAACTCGAGAAGAAGACGATAACTGATGCACAGACACGTGACCTATGCCCTCAAAGCCAGCTGATCGTTTAGATGCAAGATGACATGTTAAAGTTGAACTAAGTTTATCCACCTAAGTTTGAATTTTAATTAAATACAACACCGTTAGTTAGTTTGCTTATGTTCTGGCTTCGTGCTTGTATAAATGTTAAGTTAGAAATATACAGTGAGAAAATTTAAATCTTTGTGAAAGAATATAGAATGTGACACTTCCCGGACATGGCTTAAGACTGTTTTTGAAGGCTCCGTCGTAATATGAAATGATGCTTTTTTGCACACAATACGCCATTTTTATAACTACTATGCGTTTACAATTGTTACTCATGTCTGATAGATCAAGTTTAGCCTATCTAAAGTAAGCGCTGTCTACGCTTATTTTGAAAATGGCGCAAAACGTCCATATGGAGAAAAGACACAGTTTTGTGAAAACTAAAAGAGTTTGTGGTCTAATTTTCAAATATTTAAAAACTTGCTCCAATGCTGCATTATCTGGGATCATAAAAATTTGCAAAAATTGAGAATATGGCAGTGATTTTGATAATTTTCATCTAGGTTGAAAAATGTAGCGAAATTTGTGATTCTTAAAAAAGTTTAATAACTTTTAAAATATTTAAGTTATTTGTCTGTTCTAAAGCCCTAATAATTCCTCATGGCTTATATATATAGTTTAAAATCATCGTATTGCTTCAAGTTTAAGGCATTTAAACTATGACCTTTTTTTATTTTCCTTGGCGTCAGAGCTTTGAAAAACAGCTTTATTCGACATAGAATGGAAAAAACAGTTGCTTATGTAAACACATGCCACGTTTCAACAACCAATCAGGATTGAGATATCTTCACTATGTCACTTTCAGGTATCCCATTCAGCTTTAGAAGAAAGCACAGTTAAACTTTGACGAGTTTTTTTTTTTTTCCTTCCTTGCAATGCCCACCAAAGAAAAAGAAACTTGTTTTTTTCTTTAAATATTTGTTTCTTGATTATGTTACAATAATCGCAATTCTTATCCATAACCGTATCATTATCTCTTTCATCGCGTTTATACGCAGATTTCGAACATAAAAATGTTATTACATTGCTCAGCCAGAAAAGGAAGAAAAAAAATCAAATCATCATACGAGGAAATAAATCTGAGTGGTTTTTAATTACCCAGCTCCGGAAAAAAAATACAAAATAAAATTGATTTATGCAGTTAGGGCCTAGGTAGACATTTTGCTGTAGCAACAAGTCCATAAGATTTGACCTAGGGGTAGTGGTTTGCAGGAAGTAAAGACCAGATAACATAAGATAATTAATGAAGAAGTCAACGCAATTAAGCAAACAAGATTGTTGCCGTTTGGAATGAGATCACGAAGAATTCTGCGCTGATGGATACTCATTGGGCTACTAATTTCGATTGCGCAGGTAAATTGATTAGTTGCGCTATTCAGTGGCTTTTAATGAGTTCATGATAACAATATATGAATTTATAAATAAAAAAACAATTAAATTAATAATTTATCGAGATGGGTGATTGTTTGTAAGATAATTTTGTTCTTAAATACCCTCCTGAAAAGCGAGCTTACAATAATGGCAGAGAAAGCATTATTTAGTGAGAATATAGTAGTGAGAATGTGAATATGTAGCATAGAATAAATTGAACTTTAAAACAGCGATGTTTTTTTCTAAGGCGAAATTTTAAATTCTTTCAAACAATAAATTTTTTAAATTTGCCCTTATTTAGATCTAAGAGAAAAAGTTATTCACCGTCGAAATTTTTTTAATTTACAAAATAAATTATTGATACAATTTCGGAGGTAGATTTCCGTATCGTGATCTGTGGCAGAATAATCGCCAAGTCTTTGAAACTTCTGAGCAGTGGCCTGTGAGAAACTAAAACATCACAGAAAGGGACCAACTCGAAAGGTATAACCCGTAGCCACTCCCGGGCAAACATCTACATGTTTTTTTTTTTTTTTTTTCTTTTTTTCGAATTGAAAGTTTAAAATCTATTTAGCACCTTGGCGATTGTAGTTGGCGCGACAGATCACGATACGGAAATATTCCAATTTCGAAAATGAATAATTAAAAAAAATTCAATATTTTTGTGATTTTTTTTTTGTTTTTTGGATTTTTTATTTTAGTACATATATGATTCCGATATTCTTAAAAATTTTTAGTAACTATTCGAGTGTTTATTATAATAAAAAAAATACCAAATATATTTTTGCTTCTAATTAGGGAGTAGAATAAAATATATAAGAAACACTGGTATCCCATCTGCATCAAAGGGTTAAACAACTAAAAAACAATAATAATGAGTAAAATCTTTATAAAAAAAAATAGTCCATTAGTTAAAATAATCCACTGTTAAGATGGTAATAAAAAAATTGCTTAAATGCTTTTCCTTCATTTTTTTCTTCTTACTCACAAAGCACATAATAAGGCGTTAAAAAACTAACAACGTTATTAAAACCATACAAAAAGTTTCTTCGTACAATTGTTTATCTTCTAAATACGACTAATTTGAGATACCAAAAAAACTAGACAAAAAATTTAACAAATCCTTTCTAAAGATAGGAAGAAAAAAAAAACAATTTTTCATCCAATTGGGCTGTCCGTTAGCTTTAGAATCCAATTTTCTTAGCGATTAATTAAAAAGGTGCGGTAAGGTTTCTGATTCAAACGATTGATGCTCGTTAGTTCTAAATAGAAAAACTAAGTCGCCGATGACTAACTCCGATAAAGTTGTATATACGCAGACGATTTTTGTAGCTCCAAGTCTTTTTCTTTCTTTTTTTGCTCTTCATTGAAATTGGAATGGCAGCAGTATTCCGTTCCATCTATTGTGGTCACTATTCATCCAAAATAAATTATTCATGATTTTCAACGAGCTTTTATTATATGAAATCGTTGGCCAAAAAATAGAAGAACAATATGGGATTTTAATGATTGCTGAGATGAATGCAACGGAAACTTACCTACCGGGATGTTTTTGTCGATAATAATTATTATTATTATTTGTCACTGTACTGAAGATGATATGAAACTAGTTATATCCTAAATTAATAGCTCTAAGATAGGAGGAATAATAATAGGATGGGAAAAACGGGCGTATAGAAATTTACAAAGATGGATTCGTTTGTTATTTTTTTTTATATCGATCAGCTTGTTCACTGATTCAAATCATCCGCAGATGTTTATTGTTTCGATTAGATATCTGGGAATGAATTTAAAATCAGTGAAGGATATCAAAATGTTATAACATATTTTTATGTTTATACTTTTTGTATGTTTCCTGAGTAGAAAGCTGATCTGAATTTTTAAGTAGAGTTTTGATCCTAAGTATCAAAAAATAGCTTTTGCTCAATAAGGCTTAAATTGATTGTTAGTTGAAAAAAAAATTATGATTGACAGTTTTCTGAAAGACGATATCCGTGTAACAACCGAAGGATTTTATATTGAAAATAAAAAATAATGAGTTACTAATAACTGTACCTAAAAAATGTATTAATTTTATTTTATGATCTGCGTGTACCAAACAAACTGATTTTTAAATGATGGAATATCTATTCTTAAAAAAAGTTTTAACAGATTAAGATAATTATAAATTGCATTTATCATTTTCTTTCGAAATGTTTTTCTTTAATTGTATTAATTTAATAAAACAACATAGAAAGCTTTTAGAATAGACTATTTCTATTAATTCTCATAAATGAAATAAAATTTAAGAAGAAAGAAAAAAATATTTGAGCTTGTTTTAAAATGTTTTGAATATAATTTTTTTCTATATTTTACTTATTAATATACAAAAATGTAATAAATTTAAAATATAATAAAATGTCTATAAAAGAAATAGATTAAGTCTTGTTAATTAATAATATTTTCTTAATAAAAATCATCAATAAAAGGCATATTTTCATATCTAAAATGAAAGAAGTTTTTCACATTTAAAATATATAAAAAATATTTACAGAGAGAATATCTATAGTTATTATATATATTTGAACTAAAAAATCAAAATTTGGTCATCAACAGTATTTTCTTACAAAAACCCATTACAACATATTTTTTATATTGTTCGAATATTGGAAAAAAGTTTCTTTGTAAATGTAATTTAATTTTAAAATTATAACGTTAAAAAAGAATTATAAATAACTTTTTTCACATTTAAATACGTAATGATTTTAGTAAAATAAATAAAGCAACTTTTATTTATTAATATTATTTTCTTACTAATACTTTCTGCATTAATATTTTCTAACTTCATCACCTATAAATATTCTGAATATTGGAGAAAAATAGTTTCCTTCGTAAATGCGAATTCTTTTTAAAATTATTATATAAAAAAATATAAACAAAAATATTTTTTCTTTTTCAAATTTAAAATAAACAAGAATACTTATGAAAGAAATAGCTCGAATTTTGTTTATTCATAATATTTTCTTAGTAAAAGTCATCATAATTTGTTTTTTAATTAATATAAATATCAAAAAACATTCCTACATAACTCTATTTGTTTTTAAATTTAAAATTAAAAATATATAAATAAATGAATATTTCAAACCTAAATTATATAAGAATATTTGCAAAAGAACTGGACAATATCTTGCATATTAATAATGTTTTTTGATAAAAAAAATCAATTTGAATAGCAAACAGGAAGAATAGTAGCGAAATAAATAAAGCAATATTTGTTTAATTATGTTATTTTCATAAATAATTTTCTTAAATAAATACCTCACATATAAGTATTCTGAATATCAGAAAAAAGTGCCCTTAAAACGTGATTAGTTTTAAAAATTGTGATATCAAATTATAATAATAATAATAAATAAATAAATAAACAAATAAATCAATAAAAATATAAATTATTTCAAATTTGAAATCTGCAAGAATGCTTATGAAAGAAATAGGCTAAATTTCGTTTAGTGATTATATTTTCGTATTTAATTTATTTTTTAAATATTCCAAATGTTTCTTCAGAATTAGATTTGCTTTTAAAGTTCAGAATTTTAAAAAAAATAATTCTGATTTCAAATATAAAAGAATATTTACAAAAGAACTGCATCATACCTTGTCTATCAATAACGTTTTCTTAATAAAAAAAAATTCAATCTGAACAATAACTAATAGAAATATATTAGTAAAATGAATAAAGCAATTTTCGTTTATTAATCTTTTTTTTTTTTTTTTTTAATATTTTCTTAAATAAATTCATCACACATAAATATGATCACGTAGATGTGATTAGTTTTTAAAATTATGATATAAAAATAAATAAATGAAATTTATTTCAAATTTAAAATATGCCGAAATACTTATGAAACGAGTAGGTCAAATTTTATTTATTAATAATATTTTCTTAGTAGAAATGCTCATAATTTATAGAAACAAAATTAAAAAACATTTTGAATTTGATATATAAAAGAATATTTACAAAAGAACTGGACTATATCTTGTTTACTAATAATGACTTCTTGATTAAAAAAAGCAATATGAATAGCTAATTCAAAATCTCATTACATGGTGCCGATTTCAAATAACGAGTAATATATGACAGACGAGAGGGGGGGGGGAACAACTATTTCTGAAATTATTTTTTACATTAGGTTCATTTTTCATTCTCATACAATCATGGCAATTCCATTTATCACCCTATCACATGTTTGGGAAAAACTGATGCCATTTTTTAATAACTTAAAAATCGGTCAAAAGGAAGTAATGTAAGACGAAGTTTTCGATAAGGGTAAACGGAGTGACAAGCAAGGGCGGGGGAGAGTTTTTAACCGAAGATTATTTTCGGTATTTAATTTGCGGAGGTGGGAATGGCAACAGTTCTGACGCTCCGAAGTGATTGAATCAAGTAATGAGGTTTCTTTTGCAATATGGGCAACACCTTCAACAATATGATGCAGCTCATTCTAGCTATGAATAAAATTTTATCTAGATTGATGAAGTATCTTGGATAAATTGTTTTCTGATCCTAAAGATAAAAGTTTTTGGTCGAGAATGCTCCCATTCTTGTGTACCTAAATTGTTTGTTATATAATATTGTTTTTAAATATTTACTTAGTGATAAATCACTGCTATTTAGTAGGCTTTTTGTATAATGAATTAAAAAAAACTCAATTATTACTTAATATTATACTGTTAAAGAATATGACAGATAAGGATATGTTTTCGTACAGAACTAACGTGAAAGATTGCTGATAGTAATATTCCATTATCTGCTTTTAAAACATTTTGTTAACGGAAGTCAGATTTTTCGTTTTTCGCTGTTATTCTATAGTTTTTGCTTTCTTTCTTAAATTCGTTGTTTTTATCAGAAATTTCCAAACATTTACTTAAAAAGCTTACCAATATGCCTAGAAAATATTTAGTAAATTACTAATTAATTAAAATTTAGAATAATTATTAATTTTATAATTTATTAATTAGAATAATAAAAAATTTAGTAAATTACTAATAAAAAAAATTTAGAAAATATTTAGAAAATATTTAGTAAATTAATAAATTAAAAATTTTATGAAAATAAAAGTCAATTTATTAAATTAAATCAATTGTTTATCAGTTACAACCGTTTATATTTCATATTTAATTTAATTTCAATCTTGTATTACTCAAATTATGAATAAACCACAAAGCTGACAGATAATGCCTTCAATTGTAGATAGATCAGGGGTTAGAATCCTTTTAACGCCGGACTAACAATGAAAGGTTTTCGTGGTTTTCCTCTCCATATAACGCAAATAATGAAATTAGTTTCATTAAACAGTCTTTCACGAAGGCTAGTTTTTAACAATGCTTGATCCAAGAGTTTCCAAGTCTTCTGGGTGGGGCTCAAAATTACAAGGACTCAAAAATTACAAAATTACTTTCTTAAATTCATTGTTGAACATTGATAGTAGTAAACTCAGATTTAGATCGGCTGTTCAAAGTTGGTTTATAAAATATAAAATAAAACAAATCAAGCCAATTTAAGGTCTTATAATGCAAAACAAATATATAATATAATTAACATAATTTCGGTATGATTTTTAAACATTAATTCAATTGTATAATCTTAAAATATAATTTAAATACAAAATTACAAAAAGGATAATTTTTTTATTGTTAAAATGGGGTTTGTTAAAAATTATCCTAACAATGAATATATTCAAAAACGGTTGCTATTAATTCTACCTAGTTAAAAAATTATTAAATTTCTGCAGCTTATAGAGAAAAAAAAGTTAAAGGAATTGTGCTTAAACATACAAACTTACAAATTCAATTATTCAACTCAATGAAAAAATTTCTCCTCATTTTTTTCTGATAACTTTTTTCATTTTAAATCTTTCGATAATCTATTTTAAACTATCGCATTATTCTTTTCAAACCAGTAATGCTCACCAACTAATTACAAAACTTGCAGTTTACCACAAAATAATACAATACTTGTCAGAATGAACACACAGACTTTAAGTCTTAGATTTTCATTTTAAAACACACTGCTTGATGAATGGTCATAAAATTAAAGTGTCATGGCCTTCAGTACAAACACTAACGACAACATTCATACCATTGAGCAAACAGCGGGCAGGGTTTTCAAACACTAGCAGGAGCCAAGACCACCAAGTGAGAAATCCATCTGAGACAATATTATTTCAAATCCCATTTTGGCAGCAGTAATTATTGTTGATATATTGCCGACAATTGTGACACTATATAGGTGCCAGCCATAGGTTAACCAAACTGAATGAAATATGAGATATAAGTTCGCAAAATGCGAATGCTTCCAATTTTGTTTTATGCCTTCCGATATGAGGTGGTCTTTTTACACTTGTTCGTATAATACCACCCTCTGAGCAGAGCTAATTTTTGTAGTTTTTTTCGTTATTATTATTCGAATTTTTCAACGGGGTCCTTCGCTTCTGTGACGGGCGTAGTATAATAAGTACAAGGGCGTATTTTCCGGAATATGATTTTCTGCCTCCTACGCATAATACTTATTACTTTATGAACGAAGAAGAAAAATAATATCTTTAACTGAGGATATAATTGTTTTTATGAAGGATCTTGTGGAGTTGATAATTGTTTCACTTAATTTCCGTGAAATGGTTATCTATTGAAATTAGAAATTCCACCCTGACGCCTGAAACGTTCTCATGATTCCGGAAAGTCGTCTATAGTTACATCGAACTATAGACGCCTTTGGTAGATTCCAGAGATATTACGAACGTTTTGTTTTTTGATATATGTCGAGGAAATGTGTTAAAGAATACGGAGTTTTAATTAAATTTTCCCAAAATAAGATTTTACGTTTTCAGACATTTGTTGTTATTATCGAGAAATCTCATATTTGGTGCTTATGAACAAGTAATTGAACAATTGATTAATTGAATTGATTTAATGCAAAAGTAACAAATATCAAGTTATCTTTAATGTTAGTATTTTAAAGTTACTCCTTAATTTTTTCAATTGAATGTTTACATTGGTATTTTTAACAATGAAAAACTTTATTTGTTAAATTTTTTTTTATTTATCTTATTTGTTTAAAAAATAAATGAAATAATAAAAAAAAGAAATAAAAAAGAGTTTGGCGGAGGTATACTTTTTTTGGCGACTTATCACTTCCTTCCGATTAACCGAAAAGTACTGTACTTTACTTTAGATTTAAATTGGTAATAAAGTAACCAAAAACTTCCCCCCCCCCCAAGAAAAAAAACACTTATAAACTGTGGTCTGCAGCTGAGACGAAACAGCTGAGACGAAAGTTTTTTGCTCAAAATATAGTTACACACACTCTAATTTGTTACACACAGTCCAGTTAATTTAGAATTATTAAATAAACTGTTGAATGCGGTTTACGTATTTTTTTTTTCTTTAGAAAGTTTAAAATATATGAATTTTACGAAGATATTTTTGGAAAAAACTAGGAAGTTAAATTTTTTGATTTCTAAGTTACGAAATAGTAAAGAATAAATAATAAATTTCTTATAAATATATATTTGAAAAATAAATTTTATAAAATTATAATTCTACAAATATTTTAGTTGATTTTTTTTTTATAATTAATTATTTCAATTATAAATAAAAAAATATTTATAATCATTATAGAAAGATAATTTAAAAACTTCCTTATAAACTTCAGTCAAAATAACATCGTTGAGCTTTTATAATTTACAAAGAAATAATTAAAACTCTTAACAATAAACTTTAATAAAAAAAAAAAAATTTCAGCAAATAAAAAAATCCGTAACAATTTAATTTAGACTTATTCATATTGTTATCAATGCAATATTTAGTTGGTTGTACTTTTAAGGAAGGTGAAAAGCTCCCGTAGAATAAGCGAATTAAAAAAAAAAAGGAAATGGGATTTGAAAAATGACAAATACACATATTTTAATTGCCCTTACAGAATAACTCAATACGTAATTACGGCTCTTGTATCACCATACATGACATAACAAAACGCCGCCATCCGTTACAATTAAAGAGCCAAAGGCAATGGAGATGGGCGCTGAAAATGATACCTTATGTGAGAAATGGCAATGCTAGAAACCGCCAAATGTCGTTATGAAACGTATCAAACAATGACAGATGAAATATTATATGCTTACACCGACTTGTTAATGCGCATATATAAAGTCAATGTGTGCGCATAGCTAGGGGCAAAATCGTTGAATAAAAGTTATATGGGCTGTTTCGATTTTAGGTTGTTTCGAAGTTAATTGATTAGCTTTCTTTAAATGTGCAGACCAGGTACTGAATTGTTAATAAGTTAAATGATCTGCGATTAATTTTGAAAACATCTATAAGAAAAAATTACTGTCATTTGGAATAAATAAAACGATTTGTTGACAGTTGCGTTGTGAAAAGCCCAATAAACTAAAAAAATAATAACTAAATATTATATTTGCGTAGCATAAAAAGTGAAATTCTACTGAAAATTTTACGGATTAGCATAAAACTTTGCCAAAAATTAATTTACACCATCAATCATAATGACAACTCAGAGCACAGGTTTAGAAGTAGATTTGTGATGAAAAATTGTTATTTATTATTGTCTAAGTAATCTTTTAGTGTAATTACTACAATAAGAAAAAAACATAGAAAACTACGAACAAAATTTGTGAAGGTATTATTTCTACGCCAAGAAAAAAAAAATATAAATAAATGAATAATATATATATATATATATATATATATATATATATATATATATATATATATATATATATATATATATATATATATATATATATATATACAGAGAGAGAGAGAGAGTTGCTTGTTTAGCAACTCAAAAATACATTAAAAAATTAGATAAAATATTTTCAAATTACATTAAATTAGATCTATCAATCAATTAATTATATGCACATGACTCTTATAACTTTGTGTTTTGAAAATAAATTTTTTTTCCTCTTTCAGAAAAGGGCATGATGATACGCCAGGACCACCAATAGTACAAACGAGGTATGTCTTATAAATATTTAATCCTCAAATATAGTTTTTGTACCATGAAAAATAATAATTTTCCAAATATTCTAAGTATATGAATTTAAAAAATCAACATCTAACAACAAAAATGCAGGAATATTTAATTTTTAAATTTTATTAATTATTTAATTTCAATTTTATAATTAATAATTAATTGACAATGCCAAAACGAAAGATCACGTTCCCTGAACTAAGTGCATATTGGGGTCTTTTTTTCATACATATTTTGTTACTCTCTAATATTTCTTGCTCTCGTTAAAAAGAGTTACTGAAAGAAAAAACAAATTATGACATGATTATTTTCCCTCTCATAACGGCAGCTAATCCTGCCTTATTTTGTTTGCAAAATGATATTTTGAAGAAAAAAACCTAAAGAAAAAACAACGTTCATATAAGCTTTTTTCAATACTTTAAACTTTAAATTAGTTATTATGATGAAAGAGAATTTTCGATGAAAACTTCCTTCCTCTTTATAAAACCCTCTTAAGGGGACAATTAAATTTTTTTAAAAAATGCAGTTTTTATTCGATACTTTTCAAATCACTGGTGGAATTAAAAGAAGTGTGTGAATAAATTTTAAGAAAAATAATAATTAGTTTTAAAGTTATAGCTTAAAAAGAATAGTTTTAATTATTGATAATCAAAAGGTTCCTTAAGAACGAATTTTAGTTTTTCAAATTAATTTTTTTACCTACACTCTTGCTGAAATATTTTCTCAGAGTTCCAGCCTCAAAAATTATCCAACCTGATTTTAGAGACATAAAGCAATAGCTGAAAAAACAATACTTAAATGTCTATCCGAATCAACTCTAAAATTACTTTAATTGAACTTAAAATAGAAATTAAACGTTGTAAAGCCACTTTTTTCCTGAACATGATAATATATATAGTAACATGTTTAAGTACCTTTGAGATATATTGTTTATAGGTATTCAAATAAATTAAAGTTTTTATTATGGTAACCGCATTAAATTATACATACCTAAAGGAAAATAGTTTTGTTTTTTCACCTATCATTTCTTCGAAAAACACACCTTAACTATCTTCGTTCAATTATTAAAAAAATTAAAGTATTGATTCAATCAAATGCACTTAAAACTAAACAAGACACATCAATGAATAACTAATAAAATTTTAATAAAATAAAATTTAAAAAAAAAACTGATGCTCAAGGAACTTTTTAAAATTGGGTGAATATTGAAAAATTCCATAACGAGAAAAAGCAACTTTTTCTGTGAGAACCACAAATTGATAAATAGGTATTCACAAATTCCAACTTTTTTTTTTAAAACCTTCATATGGAAAACCTCTTATTTGTTCACAAGTGGTTGCATATTACTTAGCAAAATGAGAATTTCTTTAGTGTCTAAAGAACAAAATAATGGATTTTTGATAAATTTTTCTTATTCTGTAAGTCATTTATCCACTTGTGTCACTTTTGCTCATGCAATAATCATCATAGACTTGTTGTTATTAAATTTAGTCAAACTTAGTACATAGTTCAGTAGTTTAAAAGAACTCAATACAATATTTAACTTTACAAAGGAACTTCATTTATTAACTTTACAATAGATCAAGAACAATATTTAACTTTTAAAAATAACAATATTAACAACAACAGAAAAAAATAAAAATAAATATATTAAAGGTGCATGTTTTATCTGAGAATTAAAATTTCTGTCGGAAAAAAATGGAGAAATAAAATTTCTTCTACATGCATTACGAAAACATTCTACTACAGATTAGAATCAAAAAACTGTAGTTTAATAAAATTATTTTGTTGTTTTATGTGACTTAATCAAACAAGTTACCTTGAATTTCACCATTTAACTTAACGTAAACAAGTTTTTGTGTAAGATATATTTAAGAAAACAATAGAAAGTAGTTTACTTGAGAGAGCGTTAACTTGTTTGTGTAAAATTATTTCCTCTTATTTTGAATTTAAATTACTTTTGATATCAGAAAAAAACTGATAAAAGAAATTTTCATTATTTTTTCAAAATAGCTTTAATGTTTTTTTTTTTTTTTTTATCATGGCCATTATTGCTTTTGAGTTCATTTTTATAAATCAGATATATATATATATCATAAAAGCTTTATTATTCATTATAGAAGTAATTAAAGCCTACCTTCTGATTTCTACTTATATATGCAATACAGCTTAAAATAATTTTCTTCTAATTTTGAGTTCTCATTAAATAAAAATATGGGTTATCAATGACAACCTTTAAAAATAAGTAAGTTTTCTTCATATCATAACATGCCCATGGTGAAAGTTTTAACATCAGAACAAATAGCTCCTATTTATAATAGACAGTGGGTTGTGTATGCATTAAGTAAATTTTTATGAATTTTTTATTTTGCTATTGATTAAATATGCCAGAAAAAAAGTAATTGAAAAAATCTTGAATTATCAACTAAAGCTAATTAATTCCAATTTTATAAAATCACGGCCAAGACCAATCATTGAAAAAAGTTCAAAAAATAAAAAATAAAAAAATTAAAAGAAGCAGGTTTGTAGTGATTAAATTTATTTTTAATTTAACATCAGATTTACAACAACCAAGATAAAGTAAGTAAAAAGTCACAGCCTTGAAAGATAAGTCCTTCATGTAATTACCTATCGAATGAATTCCGCGATAGAACAAATAGCTCCTGTTTTCAATAGCAATAAATTAAAAAAGTGCAAGAAAAAAAAAGGAATTCGAAAAATTCGTAAATAGCCATCTGAAACTAGTTAATTCGAAGTTTCCAAAAAAACAACTAAGTCCGGTTAGTTGCGACTTCAACTGAAAAAATTTAAAGAAAAGGCGCACAAAAAAAAAAAAAAAAAAAAAAAAAAAAAAAAAAACGAATTTTTTTCTGAGTGAATTTATTTTTAACTCAATTTAACATGATATTGACAAAATCTGAAACAGAGTAAAAAAATCGCAACCAGCTAAATAAGTCTTTCATATAATTACCCGTCGTATGAAGTGCACAGTAGAACAAATAGCTTCTGTTCACAATAGAAATACATTTTACTAAAGCGCCAGAAAAAAAAAAAGGAATTAGAAAAACTCTTAAATGACCAACTAAAGCTAATTAGTTCCAAGTTTCCAAAATCACGACTAACTTACTATAGAACTAGTGACTTCATCCGAGGGTATTCGAGAAAAAAAGAAGAAAAAAAACAACATTTATCTTAAAAAAGAAAACAAAAACTCTCTCTTACTTTGGACAGCAGCCTCAAGGATAAAATTTGTAATGTTAGGTAATAACTCAGAAATCGCCATTATTTTTAAAACATCTTTTTGACAACAACGTAAAGCTCTACATACAGAACGACCTTGAGTTCTAGCTTGCGAGTTAAGATAAATTTACATAATAAAAAGCATTTAATTCCATTCTTTTTTTATTCCGTAGATTGAAACCAGTCAAAATAATGTTGATTTATTGTATTTTTGAAATGATTTGACTTAAAAATTTTTTGATTTCGTATTGAATGTTTTTTTTTTTTTTTTATAATTAGTTTTTGATAAAACAATTTTAATAAAAGAATTTGTACAGAGAAAGGTTGTAGAATTATCTAGCAACAATGGATTTTTAAAAAAAATATATCGTTTGCTTGATGAAAAATATATCAATATCGTTTGTTCGATGAAATTATAAACCTAGTAAATTTAAATTACTTTTTACGGCTATAATAATGTTGATTTATTATATATTTTTGTAAATAGATTGACTTGAATTATTTTGATTTTGTATCAAGCGGTGTTTAAGCAATATTTACCCATTCATGCAAAGAAAGGTTATAGAATTTTCTAACGACAATGGATTTTTTAAAAAAAATATATCGTTTGCTTGATGAAAAATATATCAATATCGTTTGTTCGATGAAATTATAAACCACGTAAATTTAAATTACTTTTTACGGCTATAATAATGTTGATTTATTATATATTTTTGTAAATAGATTGACTTGAATTATTTTGATTTTGTATCAAGCGGTGTTTAAGCAATATTTACCCATTCATGCAAAGAAAGGTTATAGAATTTTCTAACGACAATGGATTTTTTAAAAAAAATATATCGTTTGCTTGAAGAAAAATATATCAATATCGTTTGTTCGATGAAATTATAAACCACGTAAATTTAAATTACTTTTTACGGCTATAACAATGTTGATTTATTATATATTTTTGTAAATAGATTGACTTAGAATTATTTTGATTTTGTATCAAGCGGTGTTTAAGCAATATTTACCCATTCATGCAAAGAAAGGTTATAGAATTTTCTAATGACAATGGATTTTTTAAAAAAAAATACAACATTCCGTTTGCTTGGTGAAATTATATATCAAGTCAGTTTAAATTGCTTTTTACAGCTATAATAATGTTGATTTATTATATATTTTTCTAAATAGATTAAATTAGAATTATTTTGGTTTTGTATTGAGTAATGTTTTTATAATTAGATAATAAAAACAATTTTGACCGTCGTCGCAGAGAGAAAAGAAATGGAATTAATGGCAATTAATATTTAAAAAAATTTATGTTAATTCTGTTTGTTTGATGAAATTATATACCAAGTCAATTTTAATTGCTTTTTGCGACTATAATAATGTTTATTTATTATATACTTTTTTTAAATAGATTTATTTAGAGTTATTGAGTGGTGTTTTTATAATTAGATATTAATAATACAATTTTAATCGCATTGGTAGTTATAAAAGAAATAGAATTGTATAATGGCTCAGGATTTTTCCGGAAAAAAAAAATTTATTTCAGTAGATGAAACATTATACACAGCAACTTTAAAGAGTTAAAAAAATGGTACTTTAATGGATTGTTTTTATTTTGATTATTTTGGTTATTTGATTATTAGTTTGCTCTCTTGTTGATGTGTTTTGGTACATAAAATAATATTTCACGGCGTTTGAATTGAAAATGAAAATCGAATTATAAAATGAAAATAGGTTTTTGAAATGATATATAATTCTTTGTAGATAAAACTATGTATAAAGTTAATTCACACTTGTCAAAAAATTATTTTGATTTATTGTTAGTGCGATTCAATATTTAGTGGTGTTTTATACATAAAGAAATACATTTTATGCATAAAACCCACACAACTATTATTTCTGTCGCCCTGGGTTTGGTTCCATTCGATTCGGAAAAATATATGAATCAGTACCACACTTGTCTAGAAAGTTCAAATATTCGGGCCTTTTATTTCCTTTGGCCCCCTTTACCCTAAACAAATTGAAGAGGGCAGTTTAGTGTTTTAAGATTTATAAATTTCAGGATTTTGGTAGTTTCTTCTTTCTATTCATTTTTTATTCTGTCCCAATACTTTACTAATTTTTCTACACTTTGTTTAACAAATAGCTTTGAGTCAGGTGTATGATGTTGCTACTAATTTTCCAGTTAATTTCGTGGCATATATTATAAAATAGGAAATACAAGAAAAAATGGAGACACGGGATGAATAAGCTGTATCGACATATTTCAATTCAAATCGATGACAAAAAATATACAAAAAAACAACAACATGCATTTCAAAAAAGACGCTTAAAAAATGCATCGTAAATTTTATTTATTTGTCCTGATCCTTTTAATGTCAAACAGCAGATTGACTATCTCTTATACGTTTAGCACTTATCACTTCTTCGATTCTAAATTAAAATTTCAGTGTTTATAATTTCTAAATTGCATTGCTGAAACTTTTAGATTTTCAAGATACTTTCAATTTGATCTGTCAAGCCGAGTTCAGAAGTCAGCTTGTTCTTTTTTAAAATTCGAGTTACAGAAAGAAAATAAAAATCTCTAAAAATAAATTATGATTTACATTCGGAGCATGCGCGTATATTACAAGAAAACGGGTTAATGAGTATGAGGAAGAAAAATCTTTTGACACTTTCGATCCTTCTTTTTTTTAAATTTTTTTTATTTATTTTTTTATACAGAGATGCACTACATGTCTCTAACTCAGCTCAGTCATACAAAGAAAAGATTTGCTAAGTTTGTACGAAAACTTCATTTTTTTATAGCCGGAGTGCTGTCAGCGCATGCGCATAAATCAGGCGACAAGAGATATTGCTGACATATCGAGGACAAAACTCTGTCGCAGGTAAATTCTTATTTTTTTTTCTTTGTCCAGAAACACGTATTATATATTCGTGGATAAAAATATACTCATTTGGTGACAGTTTTAATGAATATGTGTTTAATTTAAATACCCGGTAATGACATTTGCGGTAAAAAAAAGTTATAAAACCGTAGTCCTGGTAGATAAAACCAAAAGATAAGGTATTTAAACAATTCATTTTGTAATTTTTCCTTTCATATGGATACGGTTTATCCGAAATTCTGGTTTCCAAAATTATAGTTCTTTTTATTCCGCATTTAGTAAAATACAAAACCGAAAAATTAATATTACTGAATAAATGGTTTTTATGTCATTCTCTCAAGAATCATGATAAAGTAACCAAATTTTACCACGTTTGCCAAATTTCATCACATGTTATGAAACCATATTTAACTAGGTATTTGCATTTCACCCCCAGAGCCCAAGGTCAGGAAAACTGAGATGGACACAGTAGGCCTTGGTCCTCCATGGGCTGTCACGCCACTGAGTTTAGTTTATTTGTATTTCAGGAAGAAGAAAATCACGGATACCGGCGCATGTAACCTATGACGTCAGTGCCAGCTGATCGTTTATAAGCAAAATGGCGTTCTAAATTTGAGCTAAGTTTCTCCACATAAATTAGAATGTTAAATAACGTGAAGTTAATGAAATACAGCGCCGTATCCCACATCTAATTTAGTAAATTATAGTTCTTTCTTGTCTTTCTTCTTTCTTTTATTTAACTTATATTTATTATTTGCTTATGTATTTTTTTGTAGCCGTAATATATTGTTATTTTGTGTGCCAGGCAACTTCGATGCATAATTAGATAGTTTATGTTCTGCATGGCTTCGTACCTGTTTTTGTGTTAAGTAAGAAAATATATAGTGACAGCATTGAAATCTTTGTTTAAGATTCTTCATCAAAGAATTCTTGTGTAAGAGTATGGAATGTAAGAGAAATGATATTTGAAGGGCTCGGCTTACTCGAAATAGAATGCAAAGAACAGTTGTTAGCGTGAACAAATGTCACATTTCAACAACCAATCAAGATCGAGATACCCACACTACATCACTTGCAGGTATCCCATTAGGTACTTGCTACTTAAAAAGAAGTGAAGTGATTATGCCTAACCATGTGATTTACCATTGTTAATTTTTATAAAATCATTACCAAAGCGCTTCGATGAAAAGTACCGAACTTTTTGGTGCTCCCATAGACCCAGAAACTAAAATGTCACCGAAAGGTTATCAATGATCCACAGACCAAACGTCAGAAACTGCTTAATTTTGCGCCTGTACTCTACTATGCTGGTGGAAATATTTGTTTTCATTGTACACATACTTTTTTTATCGTGTCGTTGCGGAAAAAAATACATTTTGACTGGAATAAAAACACATTCTATCAATGGTATTGCAAAAAGAAAATAGTGTCATTTGAAAGAGTTATAACAAGCCCTGATAATCCAAACTTATAAACATTGAGCTGGAAATTTATAGCTTCTTCAAAAGATGGAGCTTTCAAGATAAAGCCGCTTTCTCTAATTCTCTAGCGTGGGACTTTTTTTAGACATAAGGACAGGTAGCGTAGCATCACGTACTCCAGTTTTTTTTCGTTTTTTTTCGTTTTGAAGAATTGACACTTTCTCACATAAATTTAACAATCTCGTTGGGTGACAGGTAAAAAAAAATGTTCTTACGAAGTCTTAGAAAGTCTGTTTGTTTATGATAATATTGCTGTAGCATTTATTTCCCTAGTTTTTTTCGTTTATAAATTTGTACAATCGATTAATTACGTTACAATATTTAATTTTAAATTATTTCGAAGCAGGTTTCTGATATTCATCGCTTGTGTCTTAGCAAGAAATTTGTTTTCTTAGAGTTGTATACACTAAATTCTTTTTTTGAAATTTCCGTTGGACAAAATTGTATAATCTTTCCCAAAAGTCGAAAAAAAAAATTTAAGCGTAAAACGAAATAAAGCATGTAATAGTAATATAGATGTCTAAGCTGACGTCACTTCCCTTACCTGTCACTGGAAATCCATCAATATTCAATCAGTTACAGATGCAACCAATAGGAACGTTTCGATTGGGATAAGAATACAAATCATCCAATAAGAACAGTGAAAAAGGAAATTGATTGAATGATAATAATTGAATGATAATCTGATTCAGTTCAACCTCTGACTTGGACATCTCTATAAGCAAATTTTAAAAAAAAGATAATAATAAAATAAAAAGCACGTGGTAAGAAAATAAAAAAAAGCATTCAATAGTAAAAGTAAAAGAAAAATAGGAAAAGTAAAAGAAAAATTAAGGAGAATAACCACTGGTCCACCCCAAGGAGTATGTAGCAAAAAGAAAAATTTAAAAAAAAAAAAAAATTAATAATAAAGTAATAAATTTGTAGTAATAAAATAATATAAACTATATAATTTATATAGGAATTCACGTTCGTCGCAATACCATCATAGTGAATGGGGTGTAGGGCAAAAAGTAAGGTGAGGTGCATTCGTTTACACGATACATATTTCCGTTATCAAAAATGCGAGAAATCATCAATTGTTGCTCATTGTTGGAACCTTGGACACAACTTCAGTTTCGACCATGACAAAATTATTTCTACCCCAGTCACGTCATTTCATCTGGATGCTCTGGAATCTTGTTTTATTCATATGAATGCTAATTTCCTTGTTAACGGCATTTGTTCCTCACTACCTCTCCATAACGTGTGGAAATGCATCTTACCCCTATTTGCCTGTTTCTTGATCTGTTTTTCATTTTTTCTCTCTCTCGGCTACTGTGGTATCTCTAATTTTGTTTCTCACCTTTATTTTTTTCATTTCTCGTTGGTAACTATACGCTTTATATGTCAAATCACTCTTGTTTCTTTTCATTCACGTCAGGCAAATCTTAAAAATGTGCACCTATTTTTGAGCGCTTAAAACATGTCGACTGTTATTTCCTATTTATATTATTCTTATTTATATTATAAGCGAATGAAGTTTTTAACCAGGTAACGTGAGGTGCTTTTAGTATTATAACGCGTGAGGGATTGAGTAAAATGTTTAAAATAAAACGAATTGGAGTTTTAGGCTTAACATGTGCATAGATGAAGGTGAGTGAATATTGTCAACCATAACAATAAATAATAATTTTTTTAATAAAAAGAATGACTTATTACCTTTAAAAATTTTTTTCAATATGACCGCTAAATTTTAGTAATCGCACATTACAGCCTTAAACACAACATCACGATCCTTTAATCCCCTTTCTAACTTAATTGTCACGTCAGTGTTGCGAATAATTAAGAAAAAAAAAAAAAAAAACAATAACATTTAAACTTGTAAAATGCTATTATTAGATATTTAATGCTTATAATGCTTAAAACCGATATAATAAATACAAATATAACTATAAGCTCGCTCTCAAAATATAAAAAAATTAAAAATAATTTCTTTTTAAAAATCGAAAGCATAGTAAGAATTTTTTTATTGTAGTAAAAGGGGCGGCCGTTATGCTGACCTGAAATTTTTATGTTGATTGATCTTTTCTTTTCTAGGTCACGTGTTAACTTTTCTTTTTCTTACAGCTTTAACGACGTCACTTTCAACTTCGTTAAAACGGTTTTAAAGAGGTGAAGTTTCGCCATAGTTGGAAGAAAAAAAAAAAGGGATGAAAATTTATTAGACTGCTTTATTTACTATTGTTTTATTATTCATAAATTATTTTAATACTTTTCCTTACAAAATAACAATTGTCGGTAATAAGTATGGATTCTAATTTACAGTAGACAACTGAAAAAAGTGTTACCCGTAAAAACGAAACAAAATAAATAAATTGAGGTAATGCAAACAAGATAGTTCTTACTCAAAATGTTTGTTAATTGATGTTAATTGTTAATTGATGTTAATTGTAACTTTGTACGAGACTACAACACGTGCTCTTTTTGGCACTTAGCACAACCTCCAAAATTAATGTCTTGTGATTGGTTACAAAATAGTTGTTGCCAACCGAGCTACTGAAATATAGTTCAGATTTAAGTTTCACGAAGAATATGTGTGATCGCAAAACTCGATTTTAGTTTTACTACTATTAATTACTTTTATTACTATTATTAAATTACTATTATTTTATTACTATAGTTTATTTTATTTTACAATTTTAACTACAATAAACAAGAGATAAAACTAATGTATCTCTAAACATTCAATGTTACGATTTTAATCCTCTTCAGAAAATTAGACTTACCTCATCGTAATATTAAAGCTTTTATAAAGGTGGGTTCACAGTGGACTCTGAGAGCAACATCTAAGGTTATGATTTCTAATGCGCATGTGCAAACGTGGCGTCTTAACTCAGATGATTGTTACGATTTTAATGCTCTTCAGAAAATTAGGCTTACTTCATCGTAATATTAAAGCTTTTATAAAGGTGGGTTCACAGTGGACGCTGAGAGCAACATCTAAGGTTATGATTTCTAATTCGCATGCGCGTCTTAACACAGTTGATTGACTCCCGGATTCTGGCTTAGGAAATGCCGTCAAAAATCTACCATTCAACTTGCATCTACTACTCATTCTGAGCGTCGGCACACCAAAACTTTCCTATTTTTAACCGAAAACCATTTAAAACAATTTGTCCTCATATAGCATTGCATGAATTTTAATTTCTGATCATATTGAGCATTTAATTTCTAATCATGCCGAATCTAATCATACAGCGAAATAATCTATATATCTAATAATTAATATCTAATCATACAGCGAAATCTTTTATTATTCGTTTGCAAAAATATTTGCAAAAATTAATATTCATTTTGCATTATTTTGTAGCTACTTTCCGTCATAATGATACTAATATTTATAGTATGTCACATTCACACACCTACGGTGCATCAATCATTTTGAAATTTGTGGTCGAAATAACATTTTCAATAATTTATATCTTCTTTTCAACGTATCCAACGTAATCCCCCTTCATACTAAGAAAAAAAAGTTTTTTTTTTTTTAGTTATTGGTTCACAAAGATATTTACAGCAAATTGACCATATCAATACTGAACGACTATACAACAAATAAACATTCCACTTATTTTTATTGACGCAAAACGAACGGCAAAGCATACATATTCATTTCGCCCCAAGATGGCCGTTTAAATGAAATGAAGTTCTTCGGTGTCCTCGTCGAAAGACCGATTTACATCAGATAAGGTGAATTTTGATTGCCGTATTATGAATAACTAAATTATGCGAATTTACAAGACATCTTTTTCCTGGGACATCCATCATCTTATGATTGTAATAGATACGAAATGTTAAAAATGTTGGCGCATCTTTCAAACAATTCTTTGTCTTGTGAATAGCTTCCAAAGAATTGATACCCTATACTATGCGTAGTATTTTAAAGATGTTCCGTATGCTATGTCACGACTTTTAAATGGATGGGATACATTATAAACAAACGTTTGCAACTTGAATATTTTTTTTTTCACACGGTTTTCGTTTTTAATTGCATTTATGTAAATGTATATAAACAAAATTGAATAGCGAGCATACACAATAGATAGAAAGTTAATAATAAACTATTACTCATCAGTTTATTTGTGTTAACAAATTTGTGTTAGTGCACTGGCTAGAAAGTATGGTAAAAACTACCAAAATATCATAAAATTTACAAACGTTTACAAGTTGAATATTTTTTTCCACACGGTTTTCATTTTTAATTGCATTTATGTAAATGTATATAAACAAAATTGAATAGCGAGTATACACTATAGATAAAAAGTTAATAATAAAAGATGAACTTCGTGCTTTTTGATTATATCTTTTTTTTTTTTTTTTTTTTTTTTTTTTTAATAACGGCAGGCACTGAACTTTCGTTCTTCACCTAGGAAGATGCCGGAAGTGTTCCTCATTTATCGTTGCCAAGTAGGCACCTGTGAACCAAAGTCACGGAGGTGAGCAACATTGCCCACGCCACACTGCCACAAACCCGTTTATAGGGTGGGCCACATTCACACACTCACACCAGAAGACAACACAGAGAGAGAAACATCCATGCCCAGAGCGGGATTCGAACCCGCAACCATTGGCTTCGCAGTCAGACACGCTAACCACTCGGCCAACAGGCTGGCGATTATATCTTTGTTGTAAGACTGTTACTCATCAGTTTATTCGTGTTAAAAAAATCTGTGTTAGTGCACTGAGAAAAAAACATGGTAAAAAGTACCAGAATATCGTAAAATTTACGTGTTTCTTGCTCTATGGGAACACCATAACGTACGATAATTTTTACCGGAGTTCTTTGGTAGTGACGTTTGATAAAATTAACAATAAAATATAGTTTTATTACCATGCTGTTTGGTAGTAATTGGGATAAAATTTGTTAATTTTGTTTTGATATGTTCCAGAATGACGTAAAATCGTTAATTTGGTTAAATTTACTTTTCAGTTTTGTATTTTTACTAAATGTACGGTAATGAGAACCCGAGTTTTGAAAACCAGAATTTCCGGTAAACCGTTGTTATACAAACGGAAAATTACCAGATGAAGGGTTAAAATACCGTATGTTTCGGTTTTATTACTGGATTGTTTATTTTTTTTTTTAACCAGAATTGTCAAATGTCCGGAAATTTTGCCAGAATTTTTTTCTCTGTTTGTGTAGAATTTTTTTATTTCTCATTTTATTGAAAAATATATAGAAGAAAACTAAGAAAATAATATTAAGTTTTATTTATTGCGCATAAACTGCAAATACACAGAACTTATAAACTAAGTTAAAAATATAGAGAAAAGAAGAAAAAAACAAAGATTTTTTAAAGGAGAAGAAAAAAATTATAAAATTTTATTTTTAACAAAATATTTACAAATGTAAAAAAAAAAAAAAAATGAAACATAAAATAAATTAAGGAAAAGATATATTCTCGTCATCAGATTACACGATTATATCTGAAACAATAGTACTTTCTAATATTGTAATATAGACATATAATATATACTTATTGTAATAATATACACTTATTAAGCAAAAAATGTAATATAAAAATAAAAATGCAAAATAAATCAATCAAGCAAAAGTAGAGAATAAAAATTAAAGATAATACATAATAAATTAAAAATGTAATATATAAAGCGAGTAAGCTGATGACCAGATTATATCTTTTTATTATATCTTTTCCTTATTTTATTTTCCAATTTTTTTTTAAATTGTGAATATTTTTTAAAAACATTTTTAATAACTTTTTTTCTTCTCCTTTAAAAATTTTTTATATCGTTTTTTATATTTTCGCATATATTTTTTCCTTGTTCTCGCTATATATATATATATATATATATATATGTATATATATATATATATATATATATATATATATATATATATATATATATATATATATATATATATATATATATATATATATATATATATATATATATATATATTATATATATATATATATATTATATATATATATATACAAGATTCAAAACAATCTGGAAATATTTTTTTATTTTTTGTCAAAGTTGTATCATCAATCTTCTTTTAGAAATCCTATTCATTAAAATTCTATTTTACAATATGCTTAGATATGCTACAGTTTCTATTTAAAAAAAAAAAAAAAACTTGTTTTCAAGGAAACATTTTTTTTTTTCATATGTGTCGGATCAATTAGAAAAATTAAACAACGCCAATTTTTAAATATTCACCTTGAATTGTCATTTTTAAGAACTGAATTTATCAAATGCAATCAAAACTATAAAAAAAAGATCACAACAGGAAAAAGAATCAGCGTAAATTAAAATAAATCGAAACGCATTTGACGTTAATTTATATCCTCAAAAAAAATGCAGCCTGCATAAATCAGTTACCACAAATCGGACACTTACGAACTATGGATATATTCGCAGCACTTCATCATAATCTTTTTTCAATCGTTTTAAGTAGGCCACAATAGAGAAAACAGGAATTTTCATTTTTTCCCTTTCTTGTAGCGGAATTGATACTAACATTTTCAGAGGTAGTTACAAACGAGGACCTTTTTTTATGATAAATTACATTGCCTCGTTGGCATCTATTGAATTTTTTTTGCAGGTAAGTTGATGGCATTTGTCATTATCGCGGAATTTTCTTTTTTGGTAAATAAATCTAGTAAGTGATAGATATGATGAAGAGCTCCTCTTAGAAAAAATGACAGAGACGAAAGATATATACGTATGTTGTGTTATTAACAAACTAGATATTCTTAATATGAATATGAATTGAAGTTAATAAAGGAAAAAAAAAATTTAGAAAAAAAAAAAAAATGCTACAGGCATTTGCAACTTGAGGGCTATTGGACGAAGGGCGCATGTAGTCGATGACTAAAAACACTAAAATCTTTAATAGTTTTATTTTATGATTAAATTAAAACTTTCAACTGATATTAATACTAATATTTCATGAGTGCCCAGGTGGTTCAAGGAATAGAGTATTTGCCTAGAAATGAGATGACCCTGTTTCGAATCTCAGCGGTGACTGGTTTGATACGAATTCATTTTCAGTCTTGCACCGGCCACATTGCTATCATAAATTATCCTCAGAAGTAGACGAATCGTGCGTTGGAATCTCTTTGATGTTAGGCTAACCACGGAAGATTTTCTTCTCATTGCAACGCAAATGCGGTTTAGTGCCATCCACGAGGGCTAGTTTCTCCCAATGCGTGATCCAGGAGTTCATTTTATAACCGTCGTTGAACAGCTGACCCAATTTCAGGTTTACGACTACTAATGTTCAACTCCGTTTTGAACCAATCCAGAACACAAGGAACTCCTAACCAGTAACCCCATGGGTATTAATTTGTTATGGGAACATGGAAGACATTTATTTTTATTTTTATGAATCAGTCTTTTTACTTTACGAAATATTATATCGATCTGATCTTAAAATTTTATTTGTTTAATTACGAAAAACTAAAAAAAAAAAAAAAAGGACGTTATACCTGTTGGTTTTTGGCACTCTTTCATTTCATTCTTGACCGTGCACGAAATCAGAAAAATAGCAGACTATTTATCTATTTCAGTCAAATATGGTATTCCTGAAATTCCTAGAAATATCATGTAAAACTTTTGACCCAAAACTTTTGAAAGTTTTGGGTCAAATTAGAAGAAGTTTTGTTTCAACTTCAGGAGAAGTTAAAGAAGTTATGTTTCAAATTAAAAAAGAAGTTGTGTCGTAACTTACGGAAAAGTTGAAAAAAGTTTTGTTTCTACTTAAAAAGAAGTTTAAATTTTGCTTCAAGTTACGAAGAAATTAGAAAAATATTTGTTTCAACTTGCGAAAAAGTTGAAGAAGTGATGTTTCAAATTCTAAAAACTTTAAGTTTTTTTTTTTTTTTTTTATAAAAATTTGCATTAATTTAGATAAAAGTTTTTTTTTTTTTTTTAAAAAAAACTATCTTTCAACTTGAAAAGAAGTAGAGGAAATTTTGTTAACATAAATGAAAATCATGAGCTGTTTAGTTTAAAGTCTAAAGAAATGTTTAGATTAAATTTATAACTAAACAAAAATGTATTTGTTTCAAAATAATAACTAAACATTTAAATTCAAAATAAAATCATTCAAGGTAAAAACATTAACAAAATTGCTTTGATATTTAATCAAAAATATGCTGGTAAGATTGAATTAAAAATTTTATAATTCAAAGTTAAAAATAATCAAAGTCTCAAAACACTAAAAAAAATTAATTGTCCTACATTTTAATTCCAGAATGTTAATTTTTTACTACCTAAAGGTGTAGGGCATAAAATCATCCCTTAATTACGAATTCTAATCACTAAAAATGATATTAAAAGAGTTTCTTTTAGTCATATTAAAATAAATGCTTTAAGGAAAATAAAATTTTGTAATCACAGCACGCAAATAGTTTACAGCGTTAAACACTGTTATTAGAGAACCATTATATTTAAAATCTTTGCGAATGGAATTTGAAGTAATTTATTTTAACAACTTAATTTTTCAATTATTGATTCTAGTCATTGAATATCAATCAGTTGGTCAACCAGCTAGATGAGTGGAAATTGAAACACTTTGTATTTGACACTTTTAATAAAAATCATGCCAATAAATTTTAAAGGGAAAATTAACTCTCTTGACGTATTGTTATTATTCATTTTTATTGTTGTTGGTCAAGTACAAATCAGAAAGGAAGTTTTAAAATATTAGAATTCCATTTTTTTTTTTTTTTTTTTTTTTTTTTTTGCTCGAAGAAAAAGAAAAAAGAGATTTATTTATATACAATTTTCTCTACTACTGTGTTTGCAAATGTTATTAAAACATTTGTATAGTTGTTTCTTCTAAAGAAAATCTTGTCAATCAAATATAAAAGGAAAATTTACTCTTCATACCTCTAATTGTCGTTAGCAATCGCTATCGTTGTTGTTGATGATTATCAAGTTCAATTCAAACAAGAAGTTTTAATTCAACTATTTCATTAATTTTTTTTTCGATGAAAAAAATATGATTCAATGAAAAGATAAGAAAAAAAAGATCAAGATAAAAAATAATATTCAATCATAAACATATTTCTTCAACTTTTTTTATACGTAATATTAAAACATAAAACATTTGTTTATCTGAAACTTGTAATGAAAGTCATGCCAGGCAATTGTGAAGCGAAAATTTACGTATTCGATGATTTCTTATTTTATTTCTTAACTGGCGTTGAGCAGTCAACCCAATTTTGAGTTTATGACCATCAAAGTTCAACTCCATATTCTTTTAATTTTGAACCCAACACAGAATATAAGGGAGCTCCTGGATCAAGAACCGCGAGAAACTAGCTTTCGTGGAACACTCCTTAAGAGAACTAACCGTTTACCGTACTTGCGTTTTATGGAGAGAAAAACCACGAAAAATTCCCATGGTCAGCCCGACGGTAAGGGGACTCTACTCCATGATCTGTTTGCCACTGAGGATATTTTCAGTCAACACTGTAAATGGCATGCGTTGGGTGTAGGATTCATATTGATCAGCCATCGCTGGGATTCAAACCTGGATCAGATCATTGAGGGACAATCAAGGGGGAAAGAACGGTTTATATCCATGAAAAGTGATTCTGAGGGAGAAAAACCAAACTTTCTCAGCACGACTCACTTCACTGTGTAATAACTCTCAAGGAGAACCGTTTTTCCACGTCTTTGATTTGGCAAAACTTAGTAATCCTAAAAACTCTACAATTGGCTATCCAATTGCCATTTTTGTGAAAGAATGGGTCTAAGCAGTCTTCTTGCTTGATTTTCAATTATTATCATTATTGATGGGTATCAAAGACAAAAAAAAAAAAAAAAAAAAAAAAAAAAAAAAAAAAAACTGAATTTTTAAAGTCAAATATTTCGAAAGTTTTTTTTCACTCAACCATAAAAAGAATGAATTTTTAATTAATAGTCTTCGAAATTTTCAAAATCTTGTTTTATAAAATATTATCTTAAAATTTACAAAATAAATTTTTGCTCAAAAAATTTTCAAAAATATTTCATTTTTACAATTTTGTATTTAGAAAAATAATGTCTGAAATTTAAGATTATATAATATTCTATTAAAATTTATTCAAGAATATTTAAAATTAGTAATAAAAAGTAATTTTTATTTAAAAATTTTCAAAATTATTTAATTTTTAAAATTTGTATTGAAAAAAAAAAAATAATATCTGAAATTTAAGGAGATATTATTTAGCTCTATCTGGCGTAATAAAATAATATCTGAAATCTAAGGATATATTTTCGCCAAATTTGGCGTAATAAATTAAAATTTTTACTTAATAATTTAACTTTCTATCTATAAAAATTTCAGAAATAATAAATTTTTAATTAATAAAGTCTCCAAAAAATTTTGAAATCTTTATTTATAAAATAATATCTAAAATTCAAAAAAAAAAAAAAAATAATAATTTTTTGTTCGCCAAATTTGGCGCAATAATTTCAATATCACACATAGCATTCAACTCGTCACAATCTGCCTACGTAAGGTAAGGTGTGGTTTCTACTTACGTTTTTAATGGGGATCATCGGGTTAACACGGCACATCTTTTTCGAGTTATTATCACCAACCGGAACGATCTTTAATTTTGCTAAGAACCTGTTTGAAAACAAGATGCTACAAATTTAATAGAAAGGAATAAAAAGTACAAAATATTAAAAAAAAAATAAAAGAAGGTGGTGGGTTAAAAATAATTGTAAGAAGAAATACATTGAGGGATGATACCAACTACCTCCGTTTGCATTTTTTTTTCTCGAACCCATAGCAAGGGTGGTCTATAGATTTGGTTTTAATAAGGTTTCATGGTCATTTTTGTATGAGGTAACACCCTGTTCTAAATGACCAGCTTTTAACATACCTATCTAGCTAATCTGGACTCTATCAATGGCCGATGTTACTCGGAAAGAATGGCGTAATTTGATTCGGAAGATACGATGCAATTGCATTTATTAATCCAAGGTCGATTATGTTATGAGACATTGTTGGAAGACGACTGGACAGTGGAACTGCTTTTAAATGGGTTTTTCATGCAAATGAAAGACATGTTATGATGGATTCTTTATCATAATTTTTTTTTTTTTTTTTAAATATTAAGACAAATTTGCAGATCTTAGTTGTATAACATGTTAAGTCAGGCATGACGAACTTATTTTTGTTCAGCAATATAAATTATTACTGCTTATTATGTGGTCGGATAAATGGCAAAGAAATATAGGAAATAAAAATAAGTTTTAGTTGAATAATGGGTTTTAAATATTAAGACAAATTTGTTGATCCGGGAGAAATAATATGTTAAGTTAGGTATGCCAAATTCATTTGAGTATAAAGAAATTAAATATGACTGGTAAGTTTGCGGTCGAATAAACTGTAAAATAATATTAACAATAATTTTAAATAAGTAATAAAAGTAAGTTTTATTTGCGTAATATTTATAAGTAATAAAAGTAAGTTTTAATTGCATAATATTTATAAGCAAGAAAAGCAAGTTTTGAATGCATAATATTTATAAGTAGTAAAAATTTAGTTTTATTGCATAATTTGATTCAGGCCATTGCATTTACTTATCCAAGGTTGATTATATTATGAGACATTGTTTGAAGATGACTTGAAATTAGAACTACTTTTAAATGTGTTTTTTATGCAAATAAAAGACATGTTATGATAGATTCTTTAGTATAATTATATTGTTTAAAATATTAAAACAAATTTGCAGATCTTAGTTGAATAACATTTTAAGTCAGGCACGACTAACTTATTTCTGTTCAACAAATAAATTATTACTGCTCATTATGTGGTCAGATAAATGGCAAAAAAATATAGGAAATAAAAATAAGTTTTAATTGAATAATATGTTTTAAATATTAAGACAAATTTGTTGATCCGGGTGAAATAATATATTAAGTCAGGCACGTCAAACTAATTTTAGTACAAGAGAAAAAATTATTACTATTGATTTTGTGGTCAGATAAACTCCAAAACAATAATAATTATAACTGAGTAATAAAAATAAATTATAATAGTTTTTAAAATATTTAAACAAATTCAAATATCATGTTAAGTTTAATTATATAATATTATGTAAATATATGAGTTAATTGAATTTTGAATATCATGTTAAATGAAAGTCATTTCAGTCATATTAGAATCTTCAGTTCATTTCAGAATCATTTCAGTCATCTTAGAATGTTTCTAAATATTAAGGAAAGTTAGGATATATTAGTTTCATAACTTGTTGAGTTAGGCACTTTCAAACTCATTTCAGTACATTGGAAAATTATTAATACTGATTATCTAGTCGGATAAATAGCAACAAAAAAAAGTACAGGAAGTATAATTCTCCCATAAAAATCTAACTCATCTCCTCTGTTCATAAAATTCAAATATGTATAGAAGTCGTGAGTTCGACCTCTCGTTAGTAATTCTACTAGTTTTTTTACTTTTTATATATATTTATATATATAGTATATATATAATATATATACTATATATACTTAGTATATATATAATATATATACTAAAAACCATTATTTATTTTTGTTTTATTATTCATTTAAACTAAAATTTACCTTTTTGACCCAAAACTTATGAAACTTTCGGCCAATTTTCTGGAGACCTAAATATTTTTCCATTTTACTTAAAAAAATTTTTTTTAATAACAGTAACAACTTTTAAACGACTAGAAATTTTAATTTCGAAAAAAAGAAATTCGTGATATTCTCCAATGATATGATACTGTTTGGCAAAACGTTGCTATAATAACTTTTAATGGGAAATTTTATTGCGCTTCTCAATTTGTGAATTTTTCCAAAAAATTTCTATTAATTGCATTAACAAAAATTTTTTTTAAATAAAAGAGGTGAATAATTGTTAACGTATAATTTCGCAAAATAATTGACGTTTTTTTTTAAACTAGTCATTTACCTTTTAGTTATATTTTATAAAACACCTAATTAATCATTATTGCCTTGAAAACAACTACCTATTTAACTAATGGCACTTAATTAATACATTCTGATTTTTCTACGCGTTAAATGGGTAAAATTACTCTTAATCCAATGGCGCCGATTTTTTTCTTAGTTGACATTCTTGATTGTTAATTTATTGCAAATTCTGGCTATCAAATTTTGCAAATAAAAAGTGGCAACAAAAAGACACGGTTACGGTTCTAGAGAAAGTAGAAAAATCTTGTTTTGACGGAGTAAAATTCGAACCTCTACTTAATAACACGTTATGTAGCCAGTAATTTTCATCTGTAATTACTGGTTACGGAAGTTGTTAATAAATGCGTACCGCTTAAGCAAGTGAGTAGATATTTTTTTTTTTTCATCTTGCTTAAACACTCAATAATTTGTTTGAAATTTTTTTTGTGATTACTTTTTATGGGTTAGTGAGGGGATTAATGTTCGAAATTAAAAATAGAGTTTTTTTTATGGAAATTAATCGCTCATATTACCTTATAACTTTTTATTTATTTATTTTTTTTTACAAACGTCACGACTTTAAGAAAGTGGAAGCATTGAAAAAAATTATAACAATTATCTTCGAGATTTTAGGTGTCTATAAAGTGTCTATTATATGATTATTAGCAGAAAAAATGGTGGGTGGACAGGGAAAATTATGAGAAACTTCTCGCAGTCAAAGTAATTATTTTAAATTATGATAACCTGAGATTATGTTACGACAAAATGTCGTAACAACATTTTAAGTTCTATTCGAAATGAAGATTTATAACAATTTTTTAGGTGTCTATTTACTGAAAGTTCTAGTAGGTGCCAATTAATTGAAAATTCTGTTATATGTATATATATTGAATTTCTGCAAAGTACCAATTTACTGAAAATTTCTGTTAGGTGTGTTTTTACTTAAGGTTCTGCTACAATATAAAAAATGCCCATTAACCCTTTCTTTTATTGCTTATGGGTAAAGATCAATATCTTTCAAGTTTCTGAAATTTATGTAAATACCAGTAGATAACATGAACGTCTTTTAGAAATTTTAAAATTTTCATCAACTGGATGTTCGTTAAATATTTACGTATTTCAAAAATTCAAATTTGCATAATTTTCTGTAAATATACTTTTTGCGCTTTTCAAAATTTATATTATTTCATTATTATAAAATTTTAGCATCTTCCAAGTATAAAAAAAATTATATCCCTATTTGTAAGTAAAATTTTTGCTTCTTATATGCGGTTTTTAACATGTTTTCTCTTCATCATTGCCTGTTAGAAATTTTTTTAACACCTTTTAAATAATTTACATTCAAATTGCATTGTTTTGATAAACTTTTTAAGTGTTTCTGACATTTCTATCATCGCCTGTTGATAAAATTCCAATCACTTTTAAATATCAGAAACTTTTTAATATCCCAATCTGTAGGTAGCATAGTTCAAAATTTCTAAAATCTTTCTTATTGCATCGAAAAAAACTTTCTATTTCTTTCAAGTTTCTGAATTCCAGGTGATCATCTATAGGTAACATTTTACCGAAGTTATCAAGTTTTTAATCATTTACATGCATTTTATCATCCTACTAACGCTTACATCAATAATTGTAGGGAAACATTTAACCACCCATTTTGACTTCCATGTCCAACTTACGTCAATAAAATTTTTTATTTATATCAAAATATTTTTTTATTAAAACTGTCTTTATTACCTGAAGGTAATATTTTTGTGTCCTTCAAGTTTATATCAATTTTACATTTGCTACAATTTCACGTCTTTCAATGTTTTTTAAAAAAAATTATCAACATCTGTAGCTAACACACTCGTTTTTCAAAGTTCCTAAACTTTTTATTATTATCTGCAGATAATATTTTTATGTCGTTCAACCCTTAACATTTCCATTATTTCCTTTTCGTTAAACACTTTTATGATTCAAAATCAAAACTTCTTTGGAGATTTATGTTACATTCCATGGAGTTTACAATGTTTTTGCTTTTTATCACTAAAATACATCAAACATTAAAACCAGATTCCAAAATAAAACTTGAACTCCAAGATTCCACAGACAGATTCAGAGTAACAAATAGAATTTTTTTTACCTAACCTCTCTGAATCTCATAACTTTTAAGATCCAAAATGACCAGATTGTAGCAAATTTATGACACGGTGGAGCTGCATTAGTAGCTAACCCTTTTTTTTCCTAAATACCTAAGTTATTTTTCTTTCAAAAGAATGCCACCTCACTCTTTCCCCTACCCCCTCTCAAAGGTCAGCAACCGCTTATGTGTGTGAGAAAAGGACCTAAAAAATGTCAACCTTAAGGTCACATGTCCCTGTCAGATAAGGACACTATAAAAATCGTCATGGCATATTTTTTTCTCCCTATCCTTGTTTCAAAGATTTTTTTTTTATATTTTCCTTTTGGCAAACCAACCCTTTCCTTGCACATGTATTTTATCAAGTTCTTGAATGTTAATTTTGGGTTAATTGTGAGTTTAAAATTCTGTGAGGTATGGATGCAGCTTATCTGTTAGCAATAATTCTTGGTGTGTTTTTTTCTTGGCTTTGTTTTATTTCCTATTTGACTCGTTAATAGAGTCTATATGGAAAAGAATCACGGCGTGTTTAATTTATGTGTTTTGATTTTCTTGAGTGTTTATTGTCATTAAATGCAATAGCCATTAACTTTGGCTTCCACTTTAGTGCTCCAGAGGGTTAAATAGTGCTGCAACTTTAAAAATGATAAACACATTTTCAAAGGTGTAAATAATAAAATATTGTTCAAGCATCTATAAATTTCTGCATAAGTATCCTTTTCGACCACGAATTTATCTTCAAGGCAAAAAGTAATTAGATAAATCTCCACAAAAGGAAATTTTTAAGCCAAATAAAAGACTCAATAATCAAAAAATTCCCAAACTATATTTTTATTCTTGTTAATTACATATATTTATTATTATTATATTCTTAAAATAAATCAGTATTTGTGAATTAAATATTTGTCAAAATGATTCAACGAATATTTGTGAATATTTTCAAAGCAATTTTAAGAAAGTCACAGCAAACTTTCTGGAAATTTGCAGTTAGAAAAAAAATCACGCGAGCATAATTTGAAATATCTTTAATTTTAGCATTCTATGCGGAATATTTAAATATTTTCTAATTGTTTTTAAGTATTTAAATAATCAGATATTATTTAAAACAAAACTCAAACATTTTTTATACTTTATCAAAGCAAATAATAGATGCTACAGTCTTAAGATGACAATTGGGTACTTGCACTTCAAGAAGAACACGAATACCCACACATTTAACCTATGACGTCAGCATCACCTGATCGTTTATTAGCAAAATGGTGTGTTAAAGTTGAGCTAAGTTTCTTCTCATAAGTTAGAATGTTAATTAACGTGAAGTTACTTATACAGAGTCATATCACACGCCGAAATTGCTGAAATACAATTCTTTTTCGTCTACGTCTTTTACTTCACTTAGATTTTTCTGTTTTTCTATATTTTATTGTAACCATGATGTATCGTTTAGTGTAACCTGGCAACTTTGATGCGTAATTAGTTTGTTTATGTTCTATATGGTTTCGTGCCTGTTTTTGGGTTAAGTAAGAGATATATAGCGAAAGTATGAAAATATTTGTGAAAGAATTATCCTAGAAGAATATAGCTCATTCTAATTAATTAATCGTTTGACTTCCTTTTCGTAACTAGTGATCAATTAGAAGAACGAGTTATTCAAATTCAATATTTTAAATATATTTATTGAAATAAAATTCATCGATATCTTACTGTGTTGGTTCCAGTCAGTTAATTAAAATCACCATTAAAAACCAGTTGTTCTAATACATTATTTTGATTTTTGATTTTTTTTTGCATGAAATAAATTCCATTTGTTGGTTTTTATACTGATTCTAGTCAATAATTCTATGAAATTGATACGAATCACTAATAAGAACCAATTATTTTGCTACATTGTTTTGAATTTATTAATAGAAATAAAATCAATTGATAGAAATAAAAACAATCGATAGAAATAAAATCAATTGATCAATAAATACTTGTTCTAATCAAGGATTTGGATCACGTTATTCGAATTAATATCATTTTTAATTTAAAATTGTGATCACACATTTTGAATTTAAAACTGTAATCAGTTTATTCGAAAATTTTACAGTTCGTTTTTCTCAGCTCTATATAAGATGCCCGATATTTTGAAAGGATGATTGCCAGATAAGTTACAAAATTATCTAAATTCCTATCTGAAAGTGATTAAATTCGCAATGTTTCTTTTTTTTAAAAAAAAAAAAAGCTAGATAACAAGCAAAGTGACAAATTATGCTACACTATAAAAGGCGTCACACTGTGCTTTTGTAGTGTTACTCTTCGCAAAATATGCCAGAGAAAGGGATACGTGAACGTTGTAATAAACTCCAAAATCCTAATTTAGCACCCAATAATGCTTACAATAAATCAGCGCTTAATCTCCAGAAACTCCGTTGCAATAATATTAAGATTGGTCGAATATATCATGGGATCTTTAGTAACTAAGGGCTTTTCACTTTGGCGTCTCAATTATTTCCAAAAAACCGTGTAAAAAAACTATTGTTTCTACAAAATACTTACCCATTATGACCCCAATCACGATAGATTTGGTTTCAGCTGCCGTTTAATCTCCTAAATTGGCGACAGTTTAAATCCCCAATATAGAGCTTCACCTAAGCTTTCTTTCTTTTTCTTTCTTTTTTTTTTCGTGACACTTTTATTTCTTTTAAGGTAAAATATATAGCCGCATGTTATATCTTGATTCAAAATGTACGTAAAATATATAACCAATATCAAGTCACCTTTAGTAGCAGTATTGAATTAATGATTATTTTCATGAAGTCATAAACAGAAACAATTGCCAACCTAATAATCATTTAGTATTAATCCGATATGTTAGCAATGTATATGGCTATCATTAAGTATCCTAAGTAAATACAATAAATATATAATAGTATAGGTAAAAAATATAGCCCAACGCATGCTATCTCTTGAATTCAAAATGTACGTAAAATAAATAACCAATATCAAGTCACTTTTAGTAGCAGTATTGAATTAATGATTATTTTCATAAAGTCATAAACAGAAACAATTGACAACCTAATAATCATTTAGTATTAATCCGATATGTTAGCAATGTATATGGCTATCATTAAGTATCCTAAGTAAATACAATAAATATATAATAGTATAGGTAAAAAATATAGCCCAACGCATGTTATCTCTTGAATTCAAAATGTACGTAAAATAAATAACCAATATCAAGTCACTTTTAGTAGCAGTATTGAATTAATGATTATTTTCATGAAGTCATAAACAGAAACAATTGCCAACCTAATAATCATTTAGTATTAATCCGATATGTTAGCAATGTATATGGCTATCATTAAGTATCCTAAGTAAATACAATAAATATATAATAGTATAGGTAAAAAATATAGCCCAACGCATGTTATCTCTTGAATTCAAAATGTACGTAAAATAAATAACCAATATCAAGTCACTTTTAGTAGCAGTATTGAATTAATGATTATTTTCATAAAGTCATAAACAGAAACAATTGACAACCTAATAATCAATTAGTATTAATCCTCATTAAGTATCCTAAGTAAATAAAATAAATATATAATAATATAAGTAAAAAATATAGCCCAACGCATGTTATCTCTTGAATTCAAAATGTACGTAAAATATATAACCAATATGAAGTCACCTTTAGTAGCAGTATTGAATTAATGATTATTTTCATGAAAGCATAAACAGAAACAATTGACAATTAGCAGTGAATTGGTCTACTCATTTAGTATTATATATTTGCATAAATGTAATGATTTATTATAACATATAGCAATGTAATTAGTAAATATAATAATTATATAATAATATAAGTAAAATATATAGCCCCCCAACGCATGTTATCTCTTGAATTCAAAATGTGCGTAAAAGATCTAGCTAGAATCAAGTCATCTTTAGTAGCATTGCTGAATTAATGACTATTTTCATAAAGTCATAAACAGAAATAATTAACATCCTAATAATAAATTAGCATCAATACAATATGTTAAATATATTCTGCTACTCATTGAGTATCATGTATTTGCGTAAATTTAATGATTTATTATTACTTATAGCAATGCATTTAAATAATACAAAAAATATATAATATGTAAGTAAAATATATCACTCAACGCATGATACCTCATGAATTCAAATTGTCTAAAAAATATATAACCAAAATTAGTAATACTATCGAATTAATATTAATTTTAATAGCAAGAGCAATGAATAATAATAAATAAAAAATATATTAGAATTATTTTAGCATTATTATTCATATTGGTGTTTGTGTTTTAGTTTTGTGCATAATTTCGTAGTGCTCAGTACCGATTTTTATTTATTGGTTCTTTTTTTTAAATCCTGTACGAAGAACGCTTATTCAACTAGTGACACATAAAAGAACGAATCAGTTTAAAACTATTAAACTGTCTGTTGCTAACAATTTAAATGAAATTAATGTGAAAGTTTCAATCGAATTGTAGTAATAGTTACTGGAGACATGATTGATGATCCAAAATCAAGTTAAGTAATGCATGATGCATCTTTATCATAATAACAATCGGTGATGATTATGTTAGGTTTAGTTAAGAAAAACAAATACAATTGAAGTGAAAAGAGATATATTTATGAATGATTCGATACTTTGCTAAGATATGATAAAACAATTAATAAGTTTTAAACGATATGCGTTTCACAACTGGCTGAAATATTCGTTGATATCTGAGATAAAAAAAAAAAAAAATGCTGGTAATTGTTGCTGAAGACAGCCCTAATGGCACAATCTCAATAAGATTAATGCAGCGTTTGTGAACATATTTTTTATAATGTAAACATAATGACAACCAACTATGATGGATTCTCAATTTCAACATCCGAAAGAAGCTTCTGTCGATGTTTGGTATTCCAATCATCGATCGGCGACTATTTCATCCATGAGGCGTCATAACATGATAACAATCGCTGTTGTTATCTGAGCTTGACGTTGTCCATTGACGTTCAAATTATGCACCAACATGGCGAACGTTTCATCAAGAGGTGTCATTCTTAAGATAGCTCTCCATCGAAGGCATTGAGTACAAAGAGGTTCAGATTTGAGGGATGCATTGGTCAAATTACATCCGGTCAGATATCTAAGTCATATCTGGTCGCCCCCAGGTCACTCTTAGTCTGCGTTTGTTTCGGGAGTAGGAGAACAATAACAATTAATGATCGAAATTTGAAACATCGATTTTACTTTTGCGAAGTGTAATTACATCGATTTGAGTTTGATATCGAGAGAATGACATTGACTTGTCAATGGCTTATAAAATAAATGTAAATAGTATAATGTAGTCTTATCAATGTATAATTTTATTGTTATCTGCTACATTATCAAAATCGTTCTGATATCTGTTATTGGTTATTGCAATTGTGCACGTAAAAGATGAATTAAATAAGTTCCTACAACTTCTAAATTCACCACAAAACAGTTATTTTTTAGTAATAGTTCTGGTTTTACAATTTTTCCTTTTTGCTTACTCAGTATTTAATCTGTTCTTATCGCGGAACGCTATTTTGACTCTCTTATAACTCCACAATCGTTTGCGCTAGGATTCTGAAATTCCAACATCGACTATAAGAAACAATTTTAGCCCCCGAACCTAAAAATCGCTTAAAATTCAGGAGAAATGTCTGAAAACGATTGTTTTTTGCATTAGTAAATAAAATTTTAAGTGATTCTGTTTTAGATTTTATCGTATGTTCCTTAATGTTTAATTACTTTTTACAATTAACCGATCCGAAAAATCGCTTCAAGTTCAGGAGAAATATCTGAAAACGATTTTTTCCTCATTAGCCAATTAAATTTTAAATGATTCTGTTTTAGATTTTATCGTATGTTCTTTAATGTTTAATTATTTTTTACAATTAAATGATCCGAAAAATCGCTTAAAGTTCCGGAGAAATGTCTGAAAACGATTTTTTCCTCATTAGCCAATAAAATTTTAAATGATTCTGTTTTAGATTTTATCGTATGTTCTTTAATGTTTAATTATTTCTTACAATTAACTGATCCGAAAAATCGCTTAAAGTTCAGGAGAAATGTCTGAAAACGATTTTTTCAGCATTAGCCGGGCCTAACTACTAACTGTTACAAATCTGTGTTGTTTAGAATTTAGTTTTACTATAATTTAAATTTAAGAGCTTTAGGTCGCAGACATTATTTATGAGTTTTAAAAATATTAAATCAAATTTCCTACTAAAGTTATTTTTTTAGATATTTCACTCCATATGATCTCAGTTTCATTTTTCCATACATTAATTGAATCTACTTCCATGTTTATTGGCATGATAAAATACTATTTCCCCGCACAGGACAAAACAAAAACTTTAATATTTACAACCGTGATACTGTCATGGGTAACAGGCCATGTTGCCGTTTTATTCCAGAATATATATATACATCCTGATACATGTACTTGCATATGTATGTACGGGTATTTTTACGAGATGCAGCGTGGTTTTTTGGACCTCAAAATTCTGACCACGTCTGGTCCGAGAAAGATAAGGACAAGCGCAATTTTGGACATTCCCCTCCCACCCCCAACGCATATTGTAGACAGAATGGAACAAAAAATCGAAAACCATAGAATCCGAGTTCTTTTTTTCTTTCCCGCCCCACACCATGATGCTTCCTCTATTGCCTTTATGGGAAAAAGCGATCTCTGCCGCACAACCGCAAAAGGCCATTTTCGGGTTTTCGCATGAAATTGCTTCACTTTGGCCGAGATACTATGGAATAAATTTTTCTATATTTTGAATGGTAGAAGAAATAAATAGAATTTCAAATGGAACAAAGACATTGTTTTGATTGTTTTAAAGTATCTGTGCAAAATTTGTATTCATCAGGACTTTTCCTTTATTTATTTTATAATTCACCAAAATAATACTCGAAAAAAAATTTAGAAAAGGAATATGTTTAACTAAAATTTAAATCATTAAATAATTAAAGAATTTTACAGAGCGATTAAAAGCGTTTTAAAACATTCAATAGTAGAAGAATTTAGTGGAGGAAAGTGTTAAAAGTTGTTTTAAAGCATTCAATATATGAAGAATTTAGAAGAGAAACATACAAAATGACAATGTAAATCATTAAATAATTGAAGAATTTTGTAGAGGAATACATTAAAATCAATTGTAAAACATTCAATATAGTTAGAATTTAGAAGTGAAAAAAGCTAAATGCTGAATTAAATCATCAAATGATGGAAATTTCGTTTAGAGGAACATGCTAAATGACATTTTAAATTATTAAATGTTAGAAGAATTTAGTGAAGGAACATGCTAAATGATAATTTAAATCATTAAATGTTGGAAGAATTTTGTGAAGGAACATGCTAAATGATAATTTAAATCATTAAATGCTGAAAGAATTTCATGAAGGAACATGCTAAATGATAATTTAAATCATTAAATGTTGGAAGAATTTTGTGAAGGAACATGCTAAATGATAATTTAAATCATTAAATGTTGAAAGAATTTCATGAAGGAACATGCTAAATGATAATTTAAATCATTAAATGTTGAAAGAATTTCATGAAGGAACATGCTAAATGATAATTTAAATCATTAAATGTTGGACGAATTTTGTGAAGGAACATGCTAAATGATAATTTAAATCATTAAATGTTGAAAGAATTTCATGAAGGAACATGCTAAATGATAATTTAAATTATTAAATGTTGAAAGAATTTTATGAAGGAACATGCTAAATGATAATTTAAATCATTAAATGTTGAAAGAATTTTATGAAGTAACATGCTAAATGATCATTTAAATCATTAAATGTTGAAAGAATTTTGTGAAGGAATATGGTAAATGACAATTGAAAGTATTAAATTTTGGAAGACTTTTGTGAAGGAACATGCTAAATGATAATTTAAATAATTTAATCATAGACAAATATAGTAGAGAAAATTATATAGCATATTAGAATGCTTTTAATTTTGGTATCGTAAGACAATATATATATATATATATATATATATATATATATATATATATATATATATATATATATATATATATATATGCATGATTTACCTGCTTTTGTTAGGATTTCTGACCGATTCAGAATCCAGATCATAGCTGTACTAAATCATCAGAATTTGCTCCGACCTTTCAGCTGCCCGACATCTCAACTCAACTTTGACCTATACCGTCATATTTTGTTGTTAGGCAGTTTGGCACCCCATGGAGTTGAATGGATCTAACTTCAAGATCAACCATAGGATAGGTTCTATACTTTTTCCGTTGAATTTGAATTATACGTCAATTTATTTCATGGCTATATATATAAAAAAAGGAAACTTTGATGTTAGGATAAAAATTTGTTGATAGTTTCTGTAATTAATGCGTGTAGTGAAAAATTGAGTATTTCTTTTTATTTATGAAAATAGGAAATAAATCAGATTGAAACGTGTTTAATCGCTGTAAGTTTCTGGTAGACAAAAGAAAAGAGAATAATTACTTGAGACTTCAAAACTACACTTATAAAAAAAAGTACGGTCAGAACTACTAGAATTAAGTCATATTTACCGTGTTTCTTGCTCTATGATCACACTAAAATCTAGGTAGTTTTTACTGAAGTAATTAGTAATGATTTTGGTAAGATTTAAAAAAATACGGTTTTGAAATGTGTGATAAATGGGTAAATGTGGTAAAAGTCGGTAATTTTATCATGATATCTTAGAGTAGGGCATAAAAACTATTTATTCGGTTAAATTTAGTTTTCAGTTTCATATTCTTTACTAAATTTGTGGTAATAAAAACTGTTATTTTGAAAACCAGAATTTCGATAAACTATTACCACATGAACAGAAAAATAGCCAAATGAATGGTTTAAATAAAGTATATTTCAGTTTTATTAAAAAAATTTTCTTTTCTTACCAGAAATGACATTATCATACAGTGCGGTGATTTTAACACAATTATTTTCTTCCGAGTATAATTTACAAAAGCATTATTTCAACACACTCATTTTAAAACTTTTCACTGATTCTGAAATCTTCAAATACACGTGATTGTTTTAATTGTGTTTAGAAAAATAGTAACTGCCCAATTATTAATAACTCTATCATTATAGACTAATAGCTACTAAACCCCAGCAATTTCTAAGCGAAATGATAGTAAATCTGTAAACATATTAAACCCTATAAACAAGTTATTTAAAATAACAAATATTTTGCCTCCGTACAATTTTCATAAATTAATTAATTTTCCATCTAGAAAAGCCAAGATGTTTTTAAGATTCAGCTTCCACAATCTTTAAATTTCATCTGATAATTAAATCTTTTTGAAGCTTATTATCTCGTTTTTGCTGTAATTAACTCCGTCAACTATTTGTTAGATTGTGACACTATTTTTTTTCATTAATAATTAGCCGTCGCAACTTTTTCGGTTACTTTTATTTTTGACCTGAGTTCCTAATATGCATAATGAGTCGAAGATTAGTTACTAAACACTAATTTTGTATTAATTTATATTAATACACTAAATTGTTTATTAATTAAACACCAGTTTAAATAATATACAATTTAGACATTCTGATTGGTTTTATTTATTTTTCAGTTTATTTTGTAGCTTCCAATCTCGTTTTTACTATAATTAGCTCCGACAATTAATCTTTAGACTGTGTCAATGCTTTTTTTCATTAAATATTAACCGTCACTACTTTTGTGAATATTTTTATTTTATTTTTAAACATAGTTTTTAATATACATAATAAGAGCGAAGATTAGTTAAATACTATGAAAACAGTTTAAATAATCATAAAAGTTCGACATTCTGAATGGGTTTATTTATTTTAAATGTTTTTGTTTTTCATTCAAAATTTTTTTGAATACCATTTACTTCTACTTTAAATTTGCCTGAAAAGACAAAAGTTTACAATAAAGAAGAAGACTATGAAACTTTTGAACTTAATTTAAGATATAAATTTATGCAAGCATTGACGAACTACAGACAAAATTTTTTATGCATTTACAGTCAATTGTTATAAAGAAAATTTAGTATTTATACAACTGTAAAATGTCATACCCATAATAAATTTGAAAACAGTTAAGAATTAAGAATTTAAGAATTAAGAATTGTAATTAAGATTTGAGATTTTAAATAAGAATTTTAGGATTTAAAGGTCTTCGATGTTTTATAACATACAAACTTTCTTAATGAAAAATTATACTTAAACGGTTTAAAAATTTGAGGACTGATAAATAATCTCTCAGGATTTTAAAGTTTTATTGTTATAAACTTTTTACAGTTAAAATTGCTAAAAGGAAAATTTTGTGTTTATACAGCTGTAAAATTTCTTAATGAATTTGAAAGTAATTAAAAAAAATTTTAATACTGCATTTTACGGTCTTTTTTGTTTTATAATATACAAACTTTTTACAATCAAAATTATTTTAATGAAAACGTTGCATTTATGCCACTTCAAATGTCATATTTGTAAAGAATTTGATGATCGTTAAATTATCTCTTATTATCCGGATGTAAAAGTCTTTTGTGCATTATAAATTACAAACTTTTTTACAGTCGAAATTGCTATAAGGTTAATTTTGTGTTTTGTATTTATACAGCTGTAAAGTTTCTTACCCGTAATGAATTTGAAAACAGCTAAATAATCTTATAATATGATATTTTTTTTTTCAAAAAGGAAGTTTATACTGTAACTTGGGGGCTCAATAAAACTTCAAATAATGGACCAACTTATTTTATTATCCCGAACCACCTGGAGTTTCGTTGATAAGTAGAGAATTTGACGCTGAATATTTAGCTGGGAGCATGGCTGCTGTTTTTTCTCATTGGATCCCCAAACACGTAGACTAACTTTAAATTATTTTGTTCATATGGAAGCCATATTCCAAATAAAAAAAATAAAAAAACCTGCGGATTTGTATAGCCTTACAGAGCGAAATCTTTGAGAGTTGTATATTTATCTGGGTTGTGTGTTTGTGACATTTTGATTTTATGAGATTACGGATATAAAAATATGAATTTATTTGAGTATTTTTTCCCTATGATGTGCCATTTCTCTAATTTATTTATTTTTTTAAATTTAGAAGGAAGTCATCAAATTATTGGATTTTTTTTTTTGGTTTAGATTAATGTATTTTCTAAGTGTTATATTTTAAACGCTATAAAGCAGAAACTAATGGCATTAAAAATATGGATATTATTACAGTACCAATGCTTTTTTTAGACACTATTGATACTTATTATATATTATTATATTATATTAATATACTGATTGATAATATATACTGCTTATTAATATACTGATACTTAGTATAAATATTTAGTACAATATCTGGATTGAGTATCGACGGCATTTTCATTTTATGAGATTACGGATATAAAAATAATTTATTTCTATTATGTGCCATTTTTCAAATTTATTTTCACATATAAAATAAAATCATCAAATTGTTGGGCGTCTTTTTGTATAAGTTAATGTATTTTTTAAATGTTATGTTTTAAGCGTTATAGAGTAGAAACTAATGGTATTAAAAAAATATGAATAGTATGGCAGTACCAATGCTTCCTTTAGACACTATTGATACTTAGTGTTAATATTTAGTACAATATCTTTGTTGAGTATCTCTTACATTTTGATTTTATGAAATTTATGTATATAAAAATATGAATTTATTTGAGTTTTTTTTTCCCTATTACGTGCCATTTTTCTAATTTATTTCTAAATTTAAAGGGAAGTCATCAAATTAATGTTTTTTTGTAAAGGTAAATGTATTTCCTAAATGATTGGTTTCAGAGTAAAAACTAAGACCATACGATAGTGCACGGAGAAAAAAAATTCTGGTATAATCACCGTATTGTATGGTAATAACATTTCTGGTAAAAACATATTACTTCCTAATAAAACCAAACAATACGTTATTTTAACCATTTTCCGCTTCTATGGTAATGTTTTACTGGAAATTCTGGTTTTCAAAATTGTAGTTTTTTATTACCAGTTATTTAGTAAAAAAATACAAACTGAAAAATAAATTTAACCAAATAACTGATTGTTATGCCATGCTCTAAGATATCATTATAAAATTATTAAATTTTATAACATATTATAAAATAATATTTTATTGCTAATTTTACCGAATCATTATGAAAATGCTTCGGTAGAAATTACCAATCTTTTTTATATTCTCATAGAGCCATGAACACAGTAAATTTTACCACATATTGATTGTTATGTATAACCATACTTTTTTTTCTCAGTGTAGTGTTAGCTAGCATCGAAACAATTATAATATCTTTATATAATATTAGGGAGACCCTAACTATTTTCAAAATATTTTATGTGAAGAAAGAAATTTTAAGAATTAAAAATTAGTTTTTGGTTTATGCATATGAGGAAATGAATAAAATAAGCTGCGTTATAGATTTCTAAAAAGAACTGTTACTAACTTTGAAAAGCATGCAAACGTAACTCAGCGTTATTCTTTATTCGAATGTAATTCAAACATAGACGAAATGCTACCACGTTCTTATTATCACAATTTAAATAAAAACGCAAAAATTGAAAAGTAAATTTGAGCGAACAAATAGCTTTTAAGCCATGCTGTAAGGTATTATGATAAAATTACCACATTTACCAAATTTTAAATAAATATATTTATGTATATATATATTTTAATAAAAATATTTAATAGTTGCGTTTAAAAAAGTGCTTCAGTAGAAATCAGCGTGCTTTTTGATGTTTACATAGAACAAGAAATACGATAAATTTCACTATATACTGATAGTTTGACCATACTTTTTATTCCTAGTTTAATAAGGACCAATAATTCTTAAAATAATAATAATAATTAAAAACAATATTATTTGCTTCTGCCTTCGCAACTTATGGTCAAACATTTCAGCAGCAATACAAAAACCAGTTCTTAACTACTATAAGTGCCGATATTTTCAGTAAAAAATAAAGAAAAAATTTATTAGTTTCTGATATAGATAGTGTAACATTTTATATAGTTATGCAAAATTTCAGTTCAGCATTAACTCCACCTATCGAGGCCCACATTTTCTGTTAAAATAAAGAAGAAAAAAAGGCTTTGTCTCTATTCAATTTTACGTGCTTTTAGCTTAAAAATATCAAAGCCGACTACGAGTCTTGCATTTATAAAGTTACCCGCAAAGCCTTATACCTAAAATAACCGAAAAGAAAAGACCATATGACACGACACCAAAACAAAAACACTTCGCCCTTTCTATCAGAATCCTTTCCGGTATAAAAAGCCCGAATATATAAAAGGTGAGGCAAAGAGAATGCGAAGACAACCTAATTTACATAAATACACCCGGCGCATGTTAAAGTCTCAATAGCCGCGCTTACATCTCCGGAATAACAAAAATATCATGTGTGCCCCGAATTCTGAAAGGTCTGAGGCCCATCTCCTAGCACTATGACAGAAGAAGAAAAAAATTGAAATTGAGTTGATATATTTTTAGGTGGAGATGGCAACATTATGAATTCTTTTTCTTTTTGCGTTTCAAATTGATTACATGCAAGATAGTTCATATGGATTTAAATAAAAAAAGAATCACGAAATTAATGTCCTCAAATTATTTCAAGTATTAAATATGACTTGATTCAAGCTGAAAGGATGGACAACAGTTAAAAGAATAATTTTAAAAGAGAAATATATGCACAAAATGGAATGAATTTGATTTATCGTCTGCGCCTGACAAGTGGAACAAAGCATTTGTTGAGCGTTGGTGGCTGATAATGGAATACACAGTTTACAGTCGGCGCAAGAATGAAAATAAAAAGACTATTTCGTATGTAAATAGGCATATAATCGTATTAAAAATGCCCAAGGGTAAAATATTTTACAAATATTTATAGGAATGCTTTGTTTAAATGTTTTATTGTTAAACAAATGTTAAAATAAAATAAATCTCAATATTTATGTTCCCTATGAGAGATATATTCAAGCTATTTTTCAAACTATGAGCGTTATATGAATCATTGATTATTAATGATTTGACTAACAATGATATAAATCATTCTTTAACAGTAAATTATATCAATCACTGATCATCAATCTTTGAATATCAATGATTCGATAATCATTTATATGATAATCAATGAATTGACTGACAAATTATTGAAAATGTTCGTTTAGTCAATTCATTGATTAAAGTATCATTTTCATTGAATTATTTTGACCAACAAATCATTGAAAATAACTGGTTAATCAAAAGTTCCATAGTATATCTTACTTCTCTTAAAAAAAAAAAATTAAAAATGGAATACTAAAAATATTAATAAAAATAATTATAAATTTGCAATTCATAAAATCGTCCGCTCAAAACTGTTGCGATTTTTTCTTTTCTACTTATTATTTTTGAACAAATTAAGTCAGAACAAAATTTTTTTTGCGTAAAAAAATTACTCTATGGTAAAATCTCGTAATTCATGTCGTAAGATTTTTTTTAATCTTATACAAGCGATAGCTGCTGTTTACTAAATTAAATTATGTTTCATAAACAAAGTTTAAATTTGTAATATAATTTCTAAACAAAAATTTCTTTTTTAGGTAAGTGAAGAAGTATCTTTCCTTTTATTTTGCTAGAAATGGAATTTAAGTAAGTTCAAAACATCTTATAAGCATAACTATTAGTCCCTGTAATTCATATATTAAATTTTTTTTTTTTAAATAAATAATTGTAAATAATTTATCTTATTTGAGTGCAAAATTCTATTTATCCAAGCAGATTGCTTAAAACGATCTGAATCGAAACTGATACAAATAAATCTAAAACAAAAAATAATTCCCATCGCATTTCTTTTCATCGAGATAATTATAAAATATCTTCTTCTAAAATTTATCTATACGGGAGTAATAATAATCAGGCAATTAATTTACTAAGAAATAAATTCTAAATACAATAAAAATATTAAATTATTATTTTATTATTTTTTTATTTATTGCAAAAGCACTTGACTTTACATCATTGTCCCCCCATGCATCGAAGATTGGAGCATATAAAACAAAAACTGAACCATTAAACAATACAAGAACAATATAATAACAAGAACAATAAATACTTGCAAAACGTGAACCACTTAAACATGAACGAGAATCAGTCTCTGGATACCAATTGCATCAACTCCCTAGCTCGCCAATATCGGCTGAATAAATCTTCTTCATTTAAAGAAGAACAACTGAGCAAATGATCTTTGTCCATCTCAAAGTTCTGGTTGCACAAAGTGCACATAGGACTGCCATATATACCAATTCTGTATAGATGTTTAGCAAGGCAGTCATGTCCAGTCTCCAGACGGAACGCCGCCACTGCAATGGATCTAGGGGAGTTTGGAATTTTATTAATTGAATACCTCCATTTCTTATTCTTGATTTCTTCTATTAAATTAGCATCATAGCTTTTCTTCACAACATTTTTTATAATTCTTTTAATTGATGAAAATGGTACTTTGGCATTACCTGCCAGCAAAATCTCTGTTCCCCTCTTTGCTAATGTATCAGCCCATTCGTTACCATTTATTCCTACATGAGATGGAATCCACTGCAGAACAACAGTACTCCCCTCAAAAGCTAGGAGATTAATATTATATTAAATTATGAAACCAAAGTATTGATTTTATATCATCGATTTTTGTACCACAAATTATATTATTATCAGTTTTTATAATAGTTTCAAAACTTATTAACCTATCCACAAGCACTCTGATTCCCTTGCTGATTCGTAGATAACAGGTTTCACTGACTTGCTTGCTTACTCAATAATAAACTGATTGCAGATTTTTCGATTCACAGATTCATCCATTCAACAAGACAGAGATACTCACACTGATTCATGTATCTACTAATTCACGCATTGACAGATTTAGATAATCACTAATGTGCTGATCCACTCAGCGATTCGTAGATTTATTTATTCACCCATAAACCTATTCACTAATACGCTGCTTCAGCTACTGATTCATAGATTTGCCGATTCATTTATCCAGTTACATGCTGGTTCGCTTAATGAAACTTTGATTCATTAATTTTACCCATTTACTAATACTCTGATTCTTAAATTTCTTTAACAATATAAAATAATACATAATTTTTAAAAATTATTTTTTGCAAAAAGTTACCATTGGATAAATGAATTTTATAATTCTGTGTTGAAACTTTCCGATTAGCTCAGAAAATTTTTCGAGAAATGGCGAAATATAAGTAAAATAAACATTAAGACATCCAAATTTTCGACCGCTCTCTCGCAAACTATCAGGACTATATTTTAATACTGTAGAAAATTCCAGACCAAACTACGGTAAAAAGGTGTCGGGTGTCGGTACTTTTAAACGAAAATCTCTTTTTACCAGAACATGTTACGGAACAAAAAAATCTCATATATAATAATTTTAACAGAAATAATTACCGTAAAACCACCCAATCATTTTAATTAAAATAAAAATTACGGTATAATATTTAATGGTAAGAATGAATTTTACGTATGACGCACTCAAAGTGTCGTATTTTCATACCGTAATCCGGAATATTTTTGCACCGTAATCCGGAATATTTTGCACCGCAATCCGGAATATTTTGAATATTTTTGCAGATTGCGGCAAATATTTTGAAAAATTAAGAACCTAGATCCTTCGTTAAAAAAAAGTACGTTTATTCATAGAAGATACGCTTCTGTGGCTGATTTCGCAACTTATAATGTCATCTGCACTCATTTATTAGTATATTTAAGGCTTGGCTCTTGAGTCATTACGATTAAATATAAGCAACCAATCATTATTTAGCATGTTCACTATTTTTAATTTATTTTGCTGTACGTATAATGTTACATAATAACACCAAAAAAAAAACATATATATTCCTTTTCACATAGATAACACAAAGATTCAATTACTCAAGATAAATTCCACAACAAAAAAAAATTGTTCCAGAAGCTTTGAGTAGAAAACCAACGGATGCCGCTGTTATCGCTCCGATGGAAACGGATTTTTACTTGTGAATATTAATCAGGAAAAGTCGTTTAGGCGAAAGTGTCTCTCTCTATTTTTTTTTTTTTTTTAATTTTCAATAAGATATAATTGAGAAAGATAAGAATGGCAACAAAAATTGACAACATTATTAGAAAACAAGTAGCGAGGTCATGTATCTTAATGCATCCGGTGTGGATAGATTATTAAAACTGATATTAGTCGGGAATAATAATTACAGGAACGGCACCACCTGAAATATAGTATCCAAGCAATTGATGAGTGACGACTACGAAAAGAAACGTACTTAGTCGAAAGTTCGATTTGTTACTTAAATTGGAAGTAATTAGATACTATAACAATAATTCGATTACTTCGTTTTTTTAAAATTCTTTCCTTATAAATTAGTAAAGAAATTTGGAGGTTATGATTAACTAAAGAAACTATGACTAACCTTTGCACTGCTTTGCAATGAACACAAACAATGTCAGGTTATAATGCAAGCACAACAATGACAGTTCCTGTTTTATGGGAAATTCCGTCATTAATACCGAAATGCGGAATGATAGTACTTTTCACAGTCCCACAAAGATTATCTGTCATTGTTAACTACATTGTTTTCGATTTTATAAAAGTAATTCTGATTTATTATAAACACTTAACATTTGAGAGATACTTCATTTAATTATATTTTAAATGTATAAATATATATATATATATATATATATATATATATATATATATATATATATATATATATATATATATATATATATATATATATAATAAACGCGTAAAGATTTAAAATACGTTATTTTGTTAATGGTTTATTTTACGCTTTTTGACATAGATACAAAGTTGTAAAGAATTTTTAATTTCAGCTATATTAGTAAAGCTTCAAATTCTTCTCTTCTTTCAAATTATATCACCCTTACGGCTTTTATAATCAACCATAGCCAGATATTTATCGAATGCAAGAGTTAGTTTAAAAGAATTTGTCAGATAAAAGCATTTACTTCAAATACTTATGCTGACAAAAAATAAAATCCTCAACATTGACGGACACTTTTAAACATCTAATATGCACTTGTCGAATAACTAAGCATGGTTCCTTACAAATAAGCTGGCGTTTCAAAACGCATTAAGAAAATACCCCGAAAATTTGAACAATAAGACCTAAATCACGCACAGTAATAACTACAAACAAAAACCTTGTGTTTACGACTTAAACGTAAAAAAACACACAGAAGTTAACCTTTTAAAGGTTTATTCTTTTCGCTTAAAAAAACTTAACAAAACAAAAGTGATGAAAGTTAAGTTCAATAATCCCTTGTTAATATCAACCACGGAGGTCCCTAGTTAGCGCCTGACTGATCTGTCAAATCCTTTGACTTAGAACACAACCTTCTCGACTATCAACCATTTCTTTGTTGCGAGCCGCCATTACCTCAATAGTTTGCTTTAATAAAAACCTTGTTGAATACCAGAAACTGTCAGATTCAATACCTGCTTGTAATTGAGCCAAGTTGAGGTGTAATTAATTGAAGAGCTATTAGAAAAAAGTGGATCGTTTTGAAATGTCAATGTTGAATAGGGCTGCTAATGGATTATATCGCTGTATTGCGTGAATATATCTTCCGCGCTATGTGTAATGATACCATATAAGTAATTCATTAAGCATGGATTAAGTTGATGAGCTTCGTTATTTTGTCACGTGATGTTCAGGTTCAAAAAACTAAAAAATAAAGAATGAAAAGTTGTTTATGCTTTTAAGGAAATTGATTTTTTAATTGAATGAATTATTTTTTTAGGTTTCAGTGAAAATCGTGGTTCTTTTGTGATAGTAGTTTATATATATATATATATATATATATATATATATATATATATATATATATATATATATATATATATATATATATATATATATATATATATATATATATATATATATATATATATATAACGTCGTTGCCGAGAAAAAGGATTAAAACAGGTCTTAGGCAGGGAAGGAGGGTACAAAATTTATTTATTAATTATTAGTCAGAGCAGTCATGAGAGTGTGTACGAAAAGTTGCGCTCCTCGGTTATATGTTAGGGAAAATCTCGCAAAGAGTAAATCCGTAAAATGTTTCAATTTAGGGAGAGAGGGAAATCTTAGAAACTACTATTGGTTAATTAAATAGATCACGCGATTCCCACGAAGCTTAAAGGGAGAAATGTCTTTATTTAAATTTATGCATAGTTGGGCCAAAAATAGATTTAGAAACAGGATGTGGCTTTTTAAAAGCATGATGAAGTGTTTCGATTTGAAATTAATTAGTAATAAATTAGTTTCTTCGTTATAAAACAACTCCTAACATAAAAAGATTAATAGAAGCTTTTTATGTTACATATATATATATATATATATATATATATATATATATATATATATATATATATATACAGCACGTACTGGTGCATTAGTATGAGTTTTCTATCTAATTTCACGATGAAGATGGAAGTAATACTTCTGCTGCCTACTGTACTGAAATATCCTGAACTGATACTTTCAGTGGTTTAGGTGATTTAATAACTGCCTTATAGATTTTAAATTATTACTAAAATTCAACGCATAAAGAACTTTGGAAACATCTCGGACATCAATAGAAAATAGTTAAAATTAAAATCCAAGTACTTCCGAGTGGGCAACATCTAGAAGGTGAAAAAATTTATTTAATATATTGTTTAAAACTAATTAAGGTATTAGGGTTGGAGGTGGGGTTGAAGAATTAGAATACTTAAATAAATATGTGATGGTTGATGTGCTTGATTACCATTAAAGTTTATATGTAGTGCAAGATAATTTTGAAAGGCGATCCATCTGATCAACAAGAGTGGCTAGTTATATTATAAAATAGCAGCAATGGTGTATGTTGAGGTTTAAAATAGTTTTGAATAAGATTTTTTTAATTTCTTTTATTAGCCACTTGGTTTAAAAGAAAAATTTAAAAAAATTAAAAAACTCTAAAAATGAAAATGTATGAGTTTGACCGAATATCATTTATCAGGAGTTAAATAACAGGAAATTAAAAAACGAAAATTTTTTCGTTCAAATATAACTAAATATTCATATACGACAATACTCTGTAACCAGGCTGTGAAACCGTCGGGTATATTAAATTAAACTGGAATCTAAATCAATAAGACAAGATCCGAAAAATATAAATGGATCAGATACCCAGATTTTCGATAAAATGTAAGATAGAAGAAATATATAAGAAAGAATAATATTATAACTAATAAACAAAATAATGTTGTTAGTGAAAAAATTAACTTATGTAATTTATCTATTTTTCGGTATCTAAAGAATCAAGTCAATTTAATCAAACAATCAACTAATCAATTGATAGAATAAGAGAAACAAACTGCTGAACTTTAACGATACAGAAACCGATAATGCGCGTATTCTCCGGGTAAACTGTAGAAAACCCATATAACTCCGCACTTAACCCTTCGTCGCAGATAGGTCACTGGTGTCTCTTTATATATATATATATATATATATATATATATATATATATATATATATATATATATTCCAACTCTTTAATTGCAAAAAAAATATATTTTGGTAATTCTAATCATAAATAATCTAATAGTTACTAAAAAATCTGTTAGATTATCGGAATTATATTTTTACTAAAATATTAAATAAAATAAAAAATATTTGTGATTTTTTTTTCCATTTAGATTCAAAAATTTATCAATAATTTATTTTGTAAATTACAAAATTTCAATGATGAATAACTGTTCCTCGTAAATTTAAATAACTGCAAATAAATTCAAATTTAAAAAATTTTTGTTTGGAAATGAGCCATGTTAAGAGGATTTTACCATTAATGCAGAAAAATATACCAGTGTTTCATGCTGTATTTCATAACCATAAATTATCAAAATGCTAAATATAATATTTTTCATCTATTTTGGCCTAAATTAATAGAAAATAGTAAAAAATATATAAAAATTATGTTTAATAAAAGCTCTGGGTCGAAGGGTTAAAGATCACCCAAGTTAATCAAAGACCCAAGTAAATCTGTAGATTAGTCAGGTAAAGTGCATATTAACGGGTTTCGAGCTTTACTGGAACTTTTTAGAAAATGTATAGCTTTAGACGCAATGGCTCTGTAACTAACTTAGAGGAAATATATAAATAAATTGATAAAAATCTTGTTTTAAGCATAATGTCTTCTTTTTACAAGAACCATAAGACAAAATACCTCTGTCACACTGTACAATAGTGTTCTCATATACTATTTAAAGGACCTTCAATCCTAAGTAAGCCATTTAAAACATTCCACCACAGAAATATGTCGCCAAGATATTTAACGTCTAACATCTTTTTTTTTTCACCAATCACGCCAAAAACTACAAAGAAAAAAATCATAAATAGTGCTCAAACACCAGATGAGGTATTCTTAAACCAAGTTTTCTCAACGGTGTCCTTTCTTCAAGTTCGCCAAGGTACTTTATATCCTAAGTTTGATTAAAGCTTACGTTAGCCAAATGAATGTATCTCATAAACATATCCTAAGAGAGGACAAGCTGTCCTATAAATACCTCCAGCGACCATGATCTTGAGTTACGTCTCTCTGTATAAGTTTTGGCTGGGAAATACCAAAGGCAGGGGATGAGCTTACGTCAAGAGAAATACTTTATGGCCAGTAAGTTAATACGCCAAGAGACCATTAATTAAGGTAAACAATCACATAATTTTTATGGCCCAACCAGCAGGAGCTAGGCGATTGCCTTCAACAGTCTGAAGGCGGTGCGGGAACTTCTCATCAGCCTTAAGGCCATGCGAATTATTAATTGTTATTAAATCATATTTTTACGATTGTATAAATTGCTTGCGAATATTTTCTGTGGGAAAGCTCAAAGTTAGGCAATGGCTGTGGATGATAACTTACTTTAGGATGATTCTTTTATTTTTTTTTTCTATTTCCTTTCAGGGTTGCTGCTTTTTTAAGATTGGCTACATTTAAAGAATTTTCTGTGAATTTTTAATTAAAAATATGGAATTCCACATAAAAAGAGATGTCCTGCTTAGTTAAATATAAATATAAATTTGAATTTTTATTCAAATTTTGATCTAAATTTCTTTTTTAGTCTTAAATTTTCTAATCGAATTTATAAATTAATTTTTCAAATCTTGAACTGATTTCAAAAAATTCAAATTTTATATTAAATTTTAAATTTAATTTTAATTAAATTAAGCCTTTAGATTGTAATTTTACATTAAATTTTATTCAAATATAAAATCAAAAAAAAAAAAAAAATCAGATTTCACTTCAGCAATTCATTTCCTCATTTGTTTCAGATATAAAGTTAAATGAACTTTTAATACTTTCTGAAATAAATTCCAATTTTATTTTAAACTTTTATGTAAATTAGTGTTAAATTGAGTTTCTAAAATGATTTAAGTGATTCAATGAATAAATTTCCTGCAAATTTTTTTTTCTTTGAAATTTTAAACTTAATCAAATTTTTTGTTAATTTTTTCAGTTTAAATACAAATTTTATTTCAAATTCCATTTATTTCGAAATTTAAAAAATTAAAAATATAATTTTTTTTTCTAGCTTAATATAAACCTAAATAATAATTAATGCAAGCAACTTGCGGTTTTTTCCTGTAATCTGATAACTTCAAGTTAAAAATTATTTTAACTAGGTAATTGCATTGAAAAATTATTCTAATGCTAACAACTAATGATTTTTTGCTGCCATATGCCAACTTCAAGTATAAAACTATTTGAGCTAGTTAATTACATTGAAAATTATTTTAATGATAACAACTAGTGATTTTTTACTGTCATATGCCAACTTCAAGTATAAAACTATTTGAGCTAGTTAATTACATTGAAAATTATTTTAATGATAACAACTAGTGATTTTTTACTGTCATATGCCAACTTTAAGCAAAAAAATATTTAAACAAGGTAATTTTACTGAGTCATTATTTCATAGCAAACAACTATGACTTTTTATCAGCAATCTACCAACTATTTTAACTAACTGCAATAAAAAAGGATTTCAATGTCCTTTTATACTGCAATGTGTCAAAAGAATTGTAACTGTCTGTTCATCTCATCTCACATAAAAAAATATATATATAAAAAAAACTATTATTTTTTCATAAAAAAAGACAATTTACGACCTTTTTAAAAATGTCATCTTACTAAGCCGTAGATCTAAAAGCAATAAAATTATATAATGATATGAATGACTTTCTATTTTTTCGGGTAAATATGATTTTTAGATAAAAGGGCACTTAATACATAAATTTAGTAAGAGCACTTTATTTTGACATAAAAAAAAAATCTTCAAAACTAATCAAAATACTTGAATTAACGATCACAAAAATTCTCTTATCTTGTTTTTGATGGATATAAAATTTAGAATAAGTGACAATCTTTTTTTTTGTTCTTTCAAATAAATACTTTTACTTTGAGCTTTTTCTTCTTTTTTTTCCTTTACACCTTGAATTTTTCTTTTCTTCCACGTGTGATTGCTTAAGAAATTACATGAGTAGAATAGCTGATGATTTTTAATCGATAGACGTTAGCGCATATCGTTATCTTCAATCGTTATGTGTTAACGTCTTGGAGTCAACATCGTTTCTTCTGAATAGATAAATAATATTATCAAGATCATTTACTTAGGTTTCTTTAAAACCTCAAATTAATTCATATTATTAGTTATCATATTGATTATAATTAAATTATTATTAATATATAATGCTTAAAAGAAAATTAAATTTCAATAGAACATTGTTTTTTTTTCTTTAATAAATTTAATTATCCAGTTTTGTAATAATTTACATTACATTATCGATAGATATTATAGCATATCGATTGATCTTCAATCGATATGCGTTAACGTTTTGGAGTGAATATCGTTTGGTTTGAATAAATAAATAATAATATAAAGATCTCTAAATAATTTTTTTTTAAAAAACCTTCAATTAATTACATTATTAATCATTATATCAATTATAAATAAATTAATTATTAATATATAATATATAGTGCTTAAAAGTAAATATTCAGTGTTAAATTAACTTTCCTTGATAAATATGATTATCTAGTTTTTCTAATAATTTAAAACTATATCGTTTTATAAGTATTATGTTTTTAGAAAGTAAAAATATTTAAGATCTTTTTCGAAATGATATCCTGTACATATTGTGAAAAATGTTGGTGTATAGTTGCCACTATTTTCGGTGTTGTGATAAACGAAAATTTTTTACAGTTAATGTAATCACATTTTTTATTTACTCTTAAACTGTTATAATTTTATTTATTTATCTATTTATTTTTTGTTTGGTTGTTTACTGTTAAAACATATTTTCATGAGCATTAGAATCTATTTAATGGCTTCATTGCAAAAACATATCGCTTAAAAAACAAGCACATTTTCATTTATATATTCTCACTAATTCTTTAAAATAATTATTTTGTTAATATTACGTCATTTTCAGCACAGAAGTTACAGTTTTGCACTTAAAAACTGTGTAACTTAAAAGCTTTTTTGACACTTAAAAAATTGCAGTTATTGTACTTACTTCAGTTTACCTCGACCATAAAAATGGCGGCCACTGTACACAAAAATCTTTTACCGTGTAAAGTCATACATGAAAAAGAAATGAAATTATTTAATGATAAGTAGACCTTTTTACACTTTTGGCAATTATGATTTTTAGATACAAGAAAGCACATTAAAACTGATATAAGCATAATTTCAAGATCGGAATAAAAATTTTTAAAGATATCAAAAAAATTTAAATATACATGATTTGAGAAAAAAAAACTAAAATCTTTTCTAATCTATTTTGACGGGTATAAAATTTAGAGTAAGTGACAGACTCTTTTTTTTTTTCCAAGCAAATACTGATACTTAAAGCTTTTTCTTCCTTTTTTCTTTTCACCTTACACTTTTCTTTCTTTCTTTTTTGTGTTGAAGAAACTACCTGAACAGAATCACTGATGACTTCTTTATTCTTCAATCGATTTGAGTTTTTCGTTTTTTCTGTGAAAATATATAAAAGCATTTTTTAAAAAAAATTGCGTAGGGTTTCTTAAGAGCCTTGTACCAGTTATAGTTAAAACTTTTAGAAAACTATGTATTGGACTTCCAGTCAAGGTTGATTTCTAAAAATCTGGAATTGATATATATTTTGTAATTTAATAAATGCAACTTTTTTACTTATTGAATAAATTAAATGATAATTTTAATTAGTGCTGTTATAGCATAAAATTTATGTAGTTGTAATGAAAATTTAATTAAGTACTATTGCAAAAACTCCTTCAGGTTAGCAAAACTTTTTCTTAGTAATTTTTGATTAAATAATAGTGTGTTATGGATATATTTTTCTACTTTTGTAAATATTATTTTTTATTAATACTATTTTATCAAATTATTTAAGTAGTAATAAAGAAAGTTTCAGTATTATTTTTTGTAAATGCTAGAGGGATTTAATAAAACTATATTTTAGTTGTTTTATGCAAAAAATGGTGTATTTCATTTTTTTTAGCTAACACCAGCGTATTTTAGTTAACTTCATTTTCAATACAATTTAATTTGACAATAATCCTTTAGTTTAAAATTGTCGTAATCCTTTACTGTCAAGTTTGCTTTTTGCGTATTAAATTATTTCTCTGAGCTACTTAAGCGAATAAAACACTTTTGTACACAATTAGGAAGTTTATTTTCTGATGATAAACGCATACGATAAATATTTTTTCAATATTTAATTTAATTATGAGAGTAAAATTTTCGCGTAAAAGTATACAAATTTTTTCACCTTTAATCTTAAAAATTGTGCAGTTAGAAAGAAAAGGCTTATAAAATGGTACATTTTTATGGGAAATCAATGTGAAACTTAAATGTACGATGGATTTTATTATGAAATATATTTTAAGTTAAAAAAAAACATCAAAAGAATTTTTTAAATGCACCGTTGGAAATTTTTAGGAAAAATGGCTAAATAATAATTTATTTGTAATTTTTTCATATTCAAACAAAACAGTCAAATTACCATAAATGAATATTCGAGCTGTTAACTGTGAGAAAAACCGTTTATTAACCTGCTTTCACCTAAAACGGTTAAACAATTAGGATTTTACAGAATTGAACAACCAGAACCAACTAATGAAACCCCTTAGTTCCTTGCGGATGGATATCAGTTATATTATAGCCGAGAGGGGTAATCTGTCAATCGCATGACCGACAGAAGAGTGTTCGAATGCCAGCGTTGACATCGCAATATTTCCTCTTTAAATCTTTAAACTGCAGTTAATTATTTGGTATTTGGTTACTCTAAACCAACTATTTTGAACTTTGAATTACAAAGTTTACAAAAAAATTTAAAAATATACAGCTGATATAAAAAATATACAGATTTAGTTTTAAAAAACAAAATCTGCAAATGAATTTTAAAAAAAATTTACACTATGTCATAATAACATCGCAAAAGTAACTTGGTATTCCAAAAATTTGCTTGAATCACTGACAAATCTGCAAAAAAAAAATTTTTTTTAAAAAATTACGATTTTAGAATAAAAAAAAACAGAATACTTTCATAAACTGTGTGTTTTGGATTTTTAACAACATAAGGTGATTAAAGTGCAGAAACCCCTTGGATTGGGAACTGCAGCTTCGAGCTTTAGCTATAAAATCATTTATTTTCTGATTGTTTTCATTTCGATTACTTATTATTATAAAATCTCACTTTTAAGTCATTTTCCCAGTTTTCTGTAAGATTATGAAAAAAATGATAAAATACGAGGGCTACTCGATCGTAAACTTTTGCTCATAATGTAATTGTTCACGTATAATTCAAAAAACATAACCTGACATTTTTAAATTGCAGTTTAATTAAGCCAGTACATTGATTTATTAAAATTTGAAGTATACAAAAAAAAACGAAAAATACAAAATTTACGGGTAAATAAAAGGTGTATTGGTGAATTAAAAAAGCATACTTTGTGTTTATGTCAACTCTGTCAAAACTCTGTCAATGAATTTTTAAAAATAATTGTTAATTTTTGCTATTTCGATGTAAAGTCTCTAATATAAATTAGTACTTTTATAAACTTTGTGTTTGGACTACTAACAGCATAATGTTTTTATTCACGTATTCTATTTAAAACATAACCTGAAATCTTTAAATTGCAGTTTAATAGAACCAATGCATTAGATTATTAAAATTCGAAATAAACAAAAAAGTGGAAAATACAAAATATACGGGTGAATAAAAATGTATTGGGGAATTGAAAAAACGTGCTAAGGAATAGAATTTCAGTCAATGAATTTTTTAAAAAAAGTGTTTGCTATTTAAGTGTAAAATCTCTAATATAAACTAGTACTTTCATAAACTGTGTGTTAAGACCACTGACAGTATAATGTTTCTTCTATTCACGTATTCTATTTAAGACATAACCTGAAATCTTTAAATTGCAGTTTAATTAAACCAATGCATTAGTTTATTAAAATTCGAAGCATACAAAAAAGTGGAAAATGCAAAATGTGCGTGTGAATAAAAAATATATTGGTGAATTAAAAAAAGGAATAGAAAGTCTGTCAATTATTTAAAAAATATATATTAGTTTTTGCTATTTAAGTGTAAAATCTCTAACATAAATTAGTGATTTCATAAACTTTGTGTTAAGACCACTGACAGCATAATGTTTCTTCTATTCACGTATTCTATTCAAGACATAACCTGAAATCTTTAAATTGCAGTTTAATTAAACCAATGCATTAGTTTATTAAAATTCGAAGTATACAAAAAAGTGGAAAATGCAAAATGTACGTGTGAATAAAAAATATATTGGTGAATTAAAAAAAGAAATAGAAAGTCTGTCAATTATTTAAAAAAAATATATTAGTTTTTGCTATTTAAGTGTAAAATCTCTAACATAAATAGTGATTTCATAAACTTTGTGTTAAGACCACTGACAGCATAATGTTTCTTCTATTCACGTATTCTATTCAAGACATAACCTGAAATCTTTAAATTGCAGTTTAATAAAACCAATGCATTAGATTATTAAAATTCGAAATATACAAAAAAGTGGAAAATACAAAATATACGGGTGAATAAAAATGTATTGGGGGATTGAAAAAACGTGCTAAGGAATAGAATTTCTGTCAATGAATTTTTTAAAAAAAGTGTTTGCTAAAAGTGTAAAATCTCTAATATAAATTAGTACTTTCATAAACTGTGTGTTAGGACCACTGACAGCATAATGTTTCTTCTATTCACGTATTCTATTCAAGACATAACCTGAAATCTTTAAATTGCAGTTTAATAAAACCAATGCATTAGATTACTAAAATTCGAAATATACAAAAAAGTGGAAAATACAAAATATACGGGTGAATAAAAATGTATTGGGGAATTGAAAAAACGTGCTAAGGAATAGAATTTCTGTCAATGAATTTTTTAAAAAAAGTGTTTGCTATTTAAGTGTAAAATCTCTAATATAAATTAGTACTTTCATAAACTGTGTGTTAGGACCACTGACAGTATAATGATTCTTCTATTCACGTATTCTATATAAAACATAACCTGAAATCTTTAAATTGCAGTTTAATTAAACCATTGCATTAGTTTATTAAAATTCGAAGTATACAAAAAAGTGGAAAATGCAAAATGTACGTGTGAATAAAAAATATATTGGTGAATTAAAAAAAGGAATAGAAAGTCTCTCAATTATTAAAAAAAATATATATATTAGTTTTTGCTATTTAAGTGTAAAAAATCTCTAACATAAATTAGTGATTTCATAAACTTTGTGTTAAGATCACTGACAGCATAATGTTTCTTCTATTCACGTATTCTATTCAAGACATAACTTGAAATCTTTAAATTGCAGTTTAATTAAACCAATGCATTAGTTCATTAAAATTCGAAGTATACAAAAAAGTGGAAAATGCAAAATGTACGTGTGAATAAAATTTTTTTTGGTGAATTAAAAAAAGGAATAGAAAGTCTGTCAATGTTTTAAAAATATATATTAGTTTTTGCTATTTAAGTGTAAAATCTCTAATATAAATTAGTGATTTCATAAACTTTGTGGCTGGACCACTGGCAGCATAATGTTTCTATTCACGTATTCTATTTAAAACATATCCTGGAATCTTGCTTATATTATATTTGAAACGTAATAAAACATCGTATTCTATTTAAAACATAACCTGGAATTTAAAAAATAACTTGGAAAATTGCAGCGCAGTTTGAGAAGAACCATTGGATCGAATAAGGAAGTCACGTAATATTTACTTAACCGAAATCTTCACGAAAACTGTCTTCGAAATGAAATGACATTAGTCCTTTTTATTTCGATTTTATCTTTCATTTACATTATAAACTACCTACGCTTTAAAAAAAAAATTAAAAAAAAAAAAAAAAACGTAAACATAAATGTCATCAGAAAACCCGGACAAGTATTTCATCTTGTGGGCTTCTGCTTGCTTTATGCAACCCAGAAATTCAGGTAATGAAAGATTAGACACAAAGATAAAAACAGAAAAGTTAGAAAAGCTAGCAAGAGGTAAAAACAAAAATAAAAAAAGGGGAGAAAAAGGAAAAATTATCCTTTTGATATGTCAAAATGTCCAAAGTTATGACACTGGTCGAACGAATCGTAAAATGTCGTCGAGAAATATTCGAAGAGATAAGAAAACCTGTCGCAGAAAGGGTACGTTTTTTTACCGCCCCAGCTTCTAGCTCTGATTGGCGATTGTTTCGTAAACATGTCTAATTTTACTTGTTCTACTCACAATTTTTATTTTTTGGCGGTTTCCATAAGAATTTTATTCACCCATCAATTACGATATGCGAATAAAATGTGGTGATTTAAATGAAACTGGCAACGTCACCGAGTTATGATTTTTCGTGAACTCTGGGAAAATAGATAAGAATATTTAAGGAATGTACGGTAATGACGTCAGAGCTCGGGATTGACCAATCACATGTTTTTGTCTCAGTTTAGTGTTTCTCTCTTTGCGTTGGTTTATTGCTTTTTAATCGCATGGAGGAAGTAGCGTAGTTGAATTTATTACATTTTTATTGGATTAAATTGAGTAAAAAATTGTGCAGATCTGTCGTCTGAGAGAAGGAAAAACTACTTTTCATTAAAATATGTCAGATAACTCAGAATTTTTATGAAATTTTGTGAGTAAAAACACGTAACCGCCCGTTTCGGTAAATGCGTAGTAATATTGTTTCACTATAACTTGGTTTCTCTTTGCAGAAGATTTTTTTTTTAAAGTTATTTAAACTATACGCTTCAAGAATTTAAGTTGTTTATCAAAATTGTAACCAGATCAATATAAAGTTGAAAGACGTGCTGAACCGTAATGTCGTCAAGAGTTTCTCCAACTTAAATACGATGCTACGCTTAATCGAATACCCGATTTAATTGAATACTTGAATACATATGGTTTATCATAAACAGAAACAAGGTTTAAATTATCATCATATTATTATTGTAGTTCTTTGCACAATACAGCGCAAATTGTTGAAACATAATATCGTTCAAAGTACTGATATAATGGTTCAGCGTTAAACTGATTTTTCCCAAAGTGTACCACACCCCATTAGAAAAAAAAGAGTACAACAGATAAAACTAAGAGATTTCAAATTATTGTACGATTTATGTTTCACCCTATAAACTCATATTTATTTGTTAAACTAACCGAAATAACATACTGTTAAAAATTTCGAATAGTATTGAACCTTATTTTTGATCGAATTTGCTACAACCGCAATATGGCGCTAAGTTGAACCATATTAGCGTACTTCCTATTCTTAATTACAGATTGAACAACTTATTAAGATGATAATTTGCACAATGCAGTGAAAACTTTTGAATCATATTATGTTTCAAAGTACCTATATTATGATTCAAAGTTGTTCCGTTTTTTTTTTTTTTCCTGAACATGTATCATATCAAAAAGCTCAATTCGGAAAGAACAGAAAAAGCACTATCGCTGAATGTAATTCATCAATCTAGAACTAGCATTGTTGCTTGAACAATATTCAATAACAAAGAAAATAACGCATTCCAGGAAACCAATAAATACAACATATGAATACAACGTTTTATTCTGAAGGAAAAGTTTCATTTAACGAACACCTCCGTGTGGAATATGTTCAATAAGCATTAATAGCTAATTTAGCAATAAAGTTAAATCTGATAACACCATATTTAAACCGTCTCTAATTGAAAGTGATGATCTTAACTACAAAAAGAATATCTACTCATACTAATGATTGATATACATTAACCAAAACCTACTTTTAATTATTTAAACTATTGCAATAAACAAAGAATTAACGCTGGCAATTGATAAAATAAATTGCAACATATTTAAATCCCTTCAAATCGAAAGTGATGATCATAACCACGAATAAAACTATTTATATCGATGAATGCAATTCATTAAACCAGAACTAGTATCGTTATTTAAACTATTTACATCCATAAGAAAGAAAATAACGCATCCTACCAAAGCCAGGGTTTGTGACACATGTCGTATGCTCACATTAAGGATTGATATTAACCAAAACCTACTATTAAATATTTAAACTATTTACAATAAACAAAGAATTAACGCCAGTCATTTGATAAAAGAAATTGCAGCATATTTAAATCACTTCGAATCGAAAGTGATGATCATAACCACAAACAAGACTATTTATATCGATGAATGCAATTCATTAAACCAGAACTAGTATCGTTATTTAAACTATATTTACATCCATAAGAAAGAAAATAACGCATCCTACCGAAGCCAGGGGTTATGACACATGTCGTTAAGGCTGAAACAGTTTGAAAGTGACTTACGGCGGCTTTTCTAATTGCCGAAACGGACTAAGGTATAGTGAATTGCTGATCTATTGGTATTCAACTCTGCAGGAAAGCTGGGTGCTAACCTCTGCGGAATACGAAATTTTGGTGGAGTACTTCTGTTGTTTTAAGAAGTCAGTCACGCCTTCTAAATCTCCTTTCGCCTTCATTTTGTAATCTAGAAGGGATTTGTCTTTTGTCCATGCAAAAAACGTCGTTGAAAAAGTTAGTGTGCTGCATTAGATCGTCTTCTTAGTGTTACCAGCAGTTTATGAACGTTGAATTTAAATTACGCTGCTATTGGTGTAAATGACCTAGTTATGGTTAAGTGCTAAAATTTCAATTTATAATGCTTACTGAATTCAAGAGAAAATGTCTGCCGTACAAAAAAATAGAGCTTTAAAATGTTTTTTTTTTTTTTTAATAGATATTTACAAACTAAATCGTCAATCCGCTGATTAATTAATGAGCTGATTCACTAATCCATTCATTCACAGATTTTCGTTTCCTTCATTAGTTTCCTTTCTTCCCTTATTTCTTTAATTCTTTACTGCTCCTTCATTCATTCATTAAATTATTCATTCGCTGAATCAAAAACCATTATCCATGAATCCAAGGTATCATTAATAAAATTTCCATCGCAGTTAACGACTCAATAGAGTTATACTATATCCTCTATCCAAACTATCATATGTTTTTAAATTTACCACAAAGCTTAAATTTATGTTTGGTACTTAAAAACAATAAAATATTTTTTCAAAAATATAAAATTAATGCGTTCCAAGAAAAGTTAAAAAAATTTGATACTTTGTAATATTCAAGTTTACTTTTTAAATGCTCACTTTGCATAATATTAAATTTTATCTGTTTATTTATCAATTTTTCCTTGTTTCTATTCTTAACATTATCAAACAATATTTTGTAAAATTATTGTAATTAACTAATTTTTATAATATATGCGTTTAAAATTGTGCTAGATTTGACTATTCAGCTAAAACTCCCCATTCTCGTGTATATTTCTTCTCCTTGTTTTTATTTTTTCAAATATTTTTTTTTAAAATTATGCTACTCAAATCCAAAATAATATTACATAAGTCAAATAATTTTCAAAGTGAGGGAAATAAATAAATTTAATAAATATAATAAATATACATAAATAAATATAAAAAACATACATAAACAAGTTTAATAAATATAAATAAATAAATATAATTAACATACATAAATAAGATTATTAAATATAAATAAATAAATATAATAATATACATAAATAAGTTAAATAAATATAATAAATATGCATAAATAAATATAATTATATACATAAATAAATATACATAAATAAGTTAAATAAATATAATAAATATGCATAAATAAATATAATAAATATACATAAACAAATATAATAAATATACATATTTTTAAAAATCAACTAACATTTATTTTATCGAAACTGTATTCAAAGTACTTATTTCATGAAATATTTTTTAATTATTGATCTTTTTTCCTCAATAAAAATAATCATGGTTTTAATCTATGAGTCAGATAGTTATTTTTACACACTAACAATAATTTATATGTGGGTTTAATTTTTAATCTCAGTCAAACTTTCGCATACTCGTGAATTTAGGAATGAAATAATTTTATTCAGTAAACTAAAATACATAAGATAACGTAAGAAGCCAGATTATAAATGACTATGTCAAACTAAATCGCGTTTCAAAAAATGTTTAATACGATTTAGAAATCACAAATCCATTATTTTACTCTCTTTATCAATTTCTTAAAAGCTTTTCTTTACCTAAGTACTTTGATCTTACCTTTGCCGCACCTTATAAGCACTTCGCGTTAATAGAAGACATGATAATCCTTGTCGAGAAGTGAAAACCCACGCGGTTTAGTTGTATACATAATGTATACATTTCTGTTCCCAAACCCAAAATATTCATCTATCAATTTCTTAAACATGTAACATATTATCAAGCACGCCCTCTATGTACTATTTGTTTTATCTTTCCTTTGTAAGGAAGATTAAGTACTCGTGTCTTGACTATGCTCATTTAGTCATCAAAATACTGTCCTTTTAAACTTAAGAAATGAACAATGAGTATTTTGTTCCACTCTGACTGAAATTTTGAAACGGGTTAAACCAGATTATATTTCAAATTTAATACGATTCTAACTTGAACCATACTTGATTACTCAAAAACTATGGTTCAGCTCAGACGGAAACATGTCTCAATCTAACAGCTAATTAAGATTGGAGAAAATTTTTACTGTATGAAGGTTCTGGATACCGATATTATGGTTCAATCTGAAACCGATTTTTTTTTAATTTATGCTAAATACTAACATTATGCTTTGGAGTTAAACCGATTTCCATACACTCATATTATGGTTCAGTGTCAGACCGATGTATCTGATAGTGTTAACAGTTTATGATTTCAGATACTGACATTATTATTCAGTGTTGAATCGATGTTTTGAGTGTTTATACGATTTATGGCTCCAGATACTTATATTATAGTTCAATGTTGAGCCGATTTTTCTGATAGTGTTTACAATTTATGGTTTCAGATACCTATATTATGGTTCAACGTTGAACCGATTTTTCTGAGAGCTTATACAATTTATGGTTCCATACTGTCACATTCTGGCTCAGTGTTGAACAAATTTTTTCTGATAGAGTTAACAGTTTACGGTTTCAGATGCCGATATTACGGTAAAATGTTACTTGAGTTTTTCTGAGTGTCTATAATTTATATGACTCTAGATGCTGACATTATAGAGCAATGTTGAACCAATTTTCTGAGAGGGAATGCAATTTGTAGTTTCAGATACCCATATTACGTTTTAGTGTTGTATTGATTTCTCTGAGAGGTAATTTAACCAATTAAGTGAGACCTATTAAGGCGTTACCAATTTAAAGAGACCAGATTCAAAGATTTTCAAAAATTTAAGATTTTTTTATTCCATAAAAATATAAATTATTTTATTTCAAAATAGGGAACAAAAATTATGAATACTTAAAATTTTTCCTTGTATGGAGCTTTAAGAGAAGCAAAAATTTTGAAGGATTTTTTTTCCAAGATAATTTTTTATGGTTTTTCAACTTAAACTAATTTTGATTACAAATTTGAGAATCTCTTCTGAAAAATCGACTCAAAGTTGAACTGTAACATTCGTATCTCGAATCATACTAAGGAGCAAAGTTTAAAAAGCACAATAATATGGTTCAGTTAAATACTAGTTTAGACTTGCGCAAATTTAAATGACGTTATGGTTCAGCATGCTCTAGAATTTCTGCATGTAGTTTCTCTTTTGAAACTTAATATTAAATTACTCTTTTTGGACTTTATCGATATTTGACGAATCAAGACTTTAATGATATTAAATTACTAGTTCGACACTTTACTGATATTTGGGTACATATCCGTGATTTTACCTTACTTATTTGAGACTTCACTGGTATTCGTTACTTATTTGAGATTTTACTGATACCTGATTACTTATGTGGCATTTTATCAAGATTTAGTTACTTATTAGTAACTTAAACGATGTTTAGTTTTACACTAGATATTTTATAATATATTTTGTTGCTTATAGTCAACCGTAATCTCCAATTTCTTGAATAAATTAATAAATTTTATTTTAAACAAACTAGACAGAAAAAATTACAAATATGTTAACATTTTTACCTGCACTACTTAAATAATAATATTCTCTAAAGCCAGGATAACTTTAGCATATTGTTATTATTTATTTCATGTCATGTGATCCATAATATTCAGACTTCTTTGTTGGGATTGACCCCTTAATAAGTAATCATAAGACCAGATGAAGATGTATTAAGATCTTAAAATATTTTTTAGTTTGAATGATATTTCGGTTTAATAAAGACATTTTACTGCGCAGTATGGATTCATTCTGCTAGGAAGAGAACTTTTCAATATTTTATATTCCTATAGATTAACTTCACTCTTTTTCGTTTTTTAAATACCCAATTTTAATAGAGTAATTTTTTCCTCAAAAATTACAGCAAAAACGGTATAAGCTGGAAGCTGAGTTTATTATAAGAGAATGAATAAATGTGACGTATTTAAAAAGCGTCCTCACAGTTTATTGGACACCATGCTAACTGCCAATAAGTATTATACTTCCCAAATGAATATTTCCATTAAGCGTTCTCACACAAGCAATCACCCCAACTAATATTTACGTTCCATTCTTAACAGCGTAGGCTGTCACATGGGACACGAAGACAATACCAGAATATCAATTACTTTTTTGGCCTCTTCGATGACAAGAGGTTTAAGACCTTCGAATTGTGATGGGTGTCCCATTACCATATCCTTCCGCTGAATTTTAATCTCTTTCTTTTAATGAACTGCTACTTTTTTAATATCTGAAGAATAAACCATACCACCCATCTAGTTTTTTTTTTTTTTTTTTTTTTTTTTTTTTTTTTTTTTGCAGCCTCTTGCTAAGCCTATGATGGAAACATAAGATTCGTTTGCGAATATCTCAGGAAATTTTAAACATACTTTAATGAGATTTTCTGTTATATTTCATATGACTTATGCCCTTTACGTCTCAGATAAAAAATTTTGAACATGGTTGAGGTGTTAAAATTTAAAACCTCTGAATCTAAGAAAATTTTTTGAAGTTTACTGTTATATTTCCTGTAACTAATGTTCTTCATGCATTATTAAAATAAAACGTAATGCGTTACAGTAAAATAAAATTGAAGAGTTGAAATTTGAAAATTTCGAATCACAGAAAATTTTTAACATATTTTAATGAGGATTACTGTTACATTTCCCTGGCTAATGATTTTATAACGATAAATTATATAAAAAAAACTGATGCATAAGAACATAACAAAGCTAAAGTAGTAAAATTATAAAATTCATTTTAACATATTTGTTGATTTCCTAGATCATTTCCAATTCGCATTTGGTCCCGTATGTAACCGAATCCTAAACTTGATAATCAAAATTCATATTTTTACATTTACCCCAGACGTAATTAATTGCATGTGACTCTACCTATATCTGGATATTCCTTTGAGACTCTTCCGATATCCAATTAATCCTATGAAACATAACCGATATTTGAGTAATACTTTGAAACTTAATCGATATTTAATTAATTCTTCGAAACTTTACCGATATTTGATTAATCCTTAAAAACTTAACCTATGTTTCACTTAGCCTTTGGGACTTGATAAATATTTGATTAATCATTTGAGACTTAGCCAATATATTATTAATCCTTTAAGACTAAACCGATATTCGATTAATGCTTTAAAACGTAACAGATATTTGTTTAATTCATTGAGACTTAACCGATATTTAATTAATCCTTTGAAACATAACCGATATTTGAGTAATATTATTATTAATCCTTTAAGACTTAACCGATATTTGATTAATCCTTAAAAACTTAACCGATTTTTCACTTAGCCTTTGGGACTTGATAAATATTTGATTAATCATTTGAGACTGAGACTTAGCCAATATTTTATTAATCCTTTAAGACTTAACCGATATTCGATTTAATGCTTTAAAACGTAACAGATATTTGTTTAATTCATTGAGACTTAACCGATATTTAATTAATCCTTTGAAACATAACCGATATTTGAGTAATATTATTATTTATCCTTTAAGACTTAACCGATATTTGATTAATCCTTAAAAACTTAACCGATTTTTCACTTAGCCTTTGGGACTTGATAAATATTTGATTAATCATTTGAGACTGAGACTTAGCCAATATTTTATTAATCCTTTAAGACTTAACCGATATTCGATTTAATGCTTTAAAACGTAACAGATATTTGTTTAATTCATTGAGACTTAACCGATATTTAATTAATCCTTTGAAACATAACCGATATTTGAGTAATATTATTATTTATCCTTTAAGACTTAACCGATATTTGATTAATCCTTAAAAACTTAACCGATGTTTCACTTAGCCTTTGGGACTTGATACATATTTGATTAATCATTTGAGACTGAGACTTAGCCAATATTTTATTAATCCTTTAAGACTTAACCGATATTCGATTTAATGCTTTAAAACGTAACAGATATTAGTTTAGTTCATTGAGACTTAACCGATATTTAATTAATTTTTTGAGATTTAACCGTTATTTGATTAATGCTATGAGACCTGACAAATATTTGATTAATTCCTTGAGAATTGACAGATATTTGATTAATCTTTTGAGATTTAACTGATATTTGGCTTCTAATTTGAGACTTACCCTATAAAAGGAAACTTTTGACTTGCGCCTTTGTTTAATGAGACAATTTGTTACGAGACGTTCATAAAATTTATTTAATGAAATAAAATAATGCTTTAAATAGGTTCATAATATTCAAAAATATTTGCTAAATAGTTTCGTATATTCATCCGTAGACTAGACATCTGTGGTAGACAAATGAGACTATCCGTATACGTATTCATTAGGAGGAAAATTGAATTTTTTCTTAAAGAATTAATTTTCATATTTACACAGCTTAATACATATTTGTGAAAAGTATCAAATAGGTATTTTACTTATAAAAGTATAAATTTCAACTCATATAAACAGTAAAACCGCAGCTTATTCTGTTTCGATGCGTATACAGAAATAGAGAAGAAAAATTTGTCATCTTGTACGTATCGAGATTATTTCAGGTTGTGCAGATTGTGATTGTCTCACTTTGTGCATATTGAGATTGTTTCATTTTGTGCAAACTGATATTCCCCCATCTTATGCATATTGAGATTGCTTCATCTTGTGAATACTGGATATTGCTCCATCTTATGCTTATTAAGACTGCTCCAGATTGTGTATACTGAGATTGATTTCTCCATTTTATGTGTAAGTAGTTAGATTGCTTTAACTTGGGAATTTTAAGAATACCCGATCTTACTAATATTGAGACTTCTTTATATCGTACTCATTGAGTTCTTATCTTGTGCATATTGAGTTCTTTATCTTGGGCATATTGAGTTCTTTATCTTGTGCATATTGAGATTGTTCCATACGGTGTATACTAAGATTTCTTTATCTTGTGCACAATAAGATTGTCCTAATTTGTGGATATTAAAATTGCCTCATCGTTTGAACATTGAGGTTTCTCCATTTTGTACACATGGAGACTCCTCTATCTTGTTCAGATTGAGATTGTTACATATTGTGCATATTCCATCATATTGTGCATATTCCATATTGTGATTTCTCCATCTTGTGTAAAATAAGAATGTACTAACTTGTGGATTATCAAAATTGCCTCATCGTGTAAATGTTGAGTTTGCCCCATTTTGTTCATATTATGCTGTCATATTCTGCTACTATATTCATATTATCATGCCATCTTGTATGTTAAAATTGCACCTTCTTGTTTTTGGGTGTATTGAAGTTTCCCCATTTTGTGTTGAGTAATATTAACTCATCTTCTGTACGCTGAGATTGCTCTGTTTTATGTACGTTGAGATTGCCTCCTCTTATGTAGGTAAAGATTATTATTCTATCGATAAATAATAGCGTATACAAAGCAAACGTATTTAAATCGCCATTTGATATCTTAAGAACTTGGCAAAAACTACATTAATAATCACTATAATTTTAAAAAGAACAACAAGTTACCATGGAGAAATTTTATTTTACCTCATTATTTTTTATTAAGTGATTTGATTTTTATTTTGATTTTCTGCAAAACTATTAAAATCCTGCATTCACGGTCTAAACGTTTCTCGGAAAAAAAAAAGACCACTAAAACGTTTGAACTGGAACAAAAATGTCAGATTTCCTAGACATCGCCGACATTTTCAGAAACAAAGCAGGAGTTATGGTATTGTTACAGAATTTATAAGAGGCAATTTATGCTTTTCTGCTGCGCAAATCTGCATACCAAAATTAAAAAAGGTTGAAATTTAAACACGGAACCGAAATAAAACCTTCATCAGAGACATAAACTAATTCATACAATTACTCAGAGAATATCTTTTATAAAATAATTTAATGAGGCCAAGAGGGTTAGTGGTGAGTCTTGGAAAGTGGCAAATCATGTCTAATAAACACTCAAGATGGCGCAACTCCGGTAGCATTAGTGCGACCAAACTAGCACGTGAATTGAATTTTAGTGTGGTTGAATGGGACAGAAAATGTGCCATTTAGAAGAAATGCGATCTATACTTTATAAATAATGGGACACGCTGTAACTTTTATGAACTAATTAGAATTCGAATGTTGCGATAGTTAAGCACTTTGTTATTGGCTAGGTTTGTGGAACTTTTTCGTAGGAGTTTTCTAGAAAATAAATGATATATATATATATATATATATATATATATATATATATATATATATATATATATATATATATATATATATATATATATATATATATATATATATATATATATATATATATATATATATATATATATATATATATATGCATTTAATTAAAAGGCATTTATGTAATAAATGTTTCCTGGTTATAAAGTTAACTGCGTCCAGACGCTCCCTCGTAAATGTATGCCACTAATTTTTAAATAATATTTCTATCGCAATCAATTCTGTAAACAAAACCGATCAGCAGAAATTAATTTTTTGTGCAGAACCCTTCTGTGATTCTAACTTGTGCTGAGCATTTTTGTGATTCTAACTTGTGTTAAGCCTTTTTATAATTCTATATTGTGCTGAGCCTTTTGCCGATTCTAATTTGTGCTGAGTTTTTTTTGTGATTTTAACTTGTTTGCTGAGCCTTTTTGTGATTCCTACTTGTACTGAGCTTTTTTATAATTCTAACTTGTGCTGAGCCTTTCTGTGATATATATTATGCCATCGTGTCACACGCCTAAATCCTGGTCACGGCACCGTAATGTACCGGTACTGCTGGGTACAAAAAATGTTAAACTAAAGTTACTTAATAAAAATTTGACAAAAAAAAAAAAACATGGCACGTGACCCATCAGTGGAAGTACACTAAATTGAGGCACTGTTAAACCCAGAATAACAATCAATTGAATCCAAGAGAAAGGATAAATTTACAAAAAACAATACCTTTAGTCCTCTGAAAAAAGAAGTTGTTGCACCTATAAAAAACTATCCACCAGGCATAATGAAGGAGTCCAATAAGTAAGGATGTCAAGTCAAGCACTATATTTTTATTTTCAATTTTTCAATAATTCAACAATTATATATATATATAACCGACTAAACATTGCTACACGTTAAGCAAAGTACCTTTGTTTTCCTTTTATAAAAGTTGTTAAAAATTAATAATACAAAATTTCTGCTTTTTAAAATTAATTAACATATTTTATAATCTCATTTGATATTTCGTAGTTTTTGTAGTCTATAATATATTTTCTAATGAAAATTTCTTTTTTAGGTAAGTCAAAAAGTATCCTCATTTTATACTGTATGTAAGTAAACTACTTTTTTGTCAATCCTTTAACCATATGAGTAATATTTAGTTTCTTGGTAATTGCCCTGTCATGCTTTTAAAATCCATGTATTTTAATGCAACAACAACCAATGTCAAAATTTTAAAATTTAAAAAAATAGAAATCTAAGTTTCTTGAAAAAATTGCAATAAGAACTTACCTGTTTATGGCGCTACATTAATTCAAGGAAACCGAATTTCTAACCATTTCTTTAAAGTCTCGTTGATAAAAGTTAAGAGAAGTTTTAAGCGTACCCAAAAAATTTTATCGAACATTGGTGGCTTTTTAATTAAAACGTAATTTTAAGTTTACAGCTTATAAAACAATGACATAGTTTAAGATGTGCGAATGTAATTATGTCTGGAATGTAAAACTCATTTCCGTTCGAAAACCAAATTAAGAAACATTAATCTCATCTCGATTGCAAATAAATGGCATGAAACGAAATTTAAACCAACGTTATTGTTTCTATGTTAATCGAAATCTATGTTTCCTTCAATCAAAAAAGTATGTTTTTAAATGTATATTGTGTAAGATGTTTTAATTTCGTTATAGCGCGTATAAATGTTTAAAAAAAAATTGGAATTTTTTGTTCAGGTTCCTCTTGGGCCGCAAATAACTCGACAAAGAGCCACATTAGTACCACGTATTTAACATGCTGTATTAGAAAACTGGAAAAAAAGGAGCATAAATTTTGAAAAAAACTATCACAGATCAATTCTCGTAATCCACAGATTGCTTGTGAAAGGGTAACATTAGGGTCATGCTTTTAACATGCTGAATTAAAAGAAAGAAAACCTAAGACATTTTGGAAAAAAGTTGCTTTAATCAGAGTTTTCACCGTTCACAGATGGCTTGTGAAAGGGTAACATTAGGGCCATGTATTTAACATGCTGTATTAAAAGAAAGAAAAAACCTAAAGCATTTTGAAAAAAAAAACTGCTTTTATCAGAAACAATACTGGCCAAAGATAACTTGTCAAACGATCCCATTAGGTCCAGGTATTTAACATGTATTACATAAATATGATTTAATTTACTATAGTTTAAAATTTTCATGAATTGCTACAAAAAATCATATTTATGATGACAGACATATAAGCAAGATATATTCTTAATCCATTTATTATCTTTTGTTTTGACAATCATCACTTCATAAACAGGAACTTTGGCCTGAACCCGGGACTCACTAAAATGCCAAGGTTAATCCTCTCGTTTGAATTCATCCGGCAATTCTTGGATAAAGTTCAACAACCCAAAGGGTGGCTTAAATCTGGGGTGAGCATAATTCCAATGCAATGTGCAATTCTTCCAAAAAAAAATGTTTCACGGGCGACAATTCGAGTAATAAAATCACGTCGCATTCCAGGAAAGAATATAAACTAAAAAGGATCATTTTTAGACTCTAAGCATTGGAATGAAGTTGGAATGGAAATAAAAACTGAAAAAACTTGATTTAACTGGAAATTTGAGTGGCAGATGCTCATTGTAACCCTTTGGGACAGTTTTATTATGCTGACAGGAACATCCCCTTTGGACTTTTTACTTAATGTCGAGGACAAGTAATTCGTGATAAAACTAAAAATATCTCATTTTATACAATGTTTATTTTTCACCTCAAAATATATTAAAAAAATTCGTCATTCCTAAGAAGGATAAAAATTTTACGATGAAAATATTAGAAGCCAACAACGAGATTCAGAAGTAATAAATTACAGCAGTTAAAATGGCATACAAGTTCAGATGCTACATTTGAACAATGTATAAAATATGAACTTTCAAGTTATTTTAACAATTGCAAAATATTAAGATGCTGCTGCTATGTTGTATTGAAATTTTTGTATGCGATTTTAACTTCTGATATCTTAGGTTGTTGCTCCAATGTAACATTGAAATGTGTATGCTATTTTAGCTTCTGTAATATGTTAGAATGTTGCTATTTTAACTTCTGAAATATGTTAGATTGTTGCTCCAATGTTGCTACGAAACTTGTATGCTGTTTAAACTTCTATATTATGTTAGGATGTTGCTCCAATGAAGCATTGAAACTTGCAAGCCGTTTTAACTTCTGTAATATATTAGTATGTTGCTCCAATCAAACATCGAAACTTATAGGCTATTTTAACTTCTGTAATATGTTAGGATGTTGCTCCAATCAAACATTGAAACTTATAGGCTATTTTAACTTCTGTAATATGTTAGGATGTTGCTCCAATCTAGCATCAAAACTTATAGGCTATTTTAACTTCCGTAATATGTTAGGAGGTTGCTAAAATCTAGCATCAAAACTCGTAGACTGTTTTAGCTTCTGTAATATGTTAAGATGTTGTTCCGATGTAGCATTGAAACTTGTATACTATTTTAACTTCTGTAATATGTTAGGATGTTGCACCAAAATGTAGACTCGAAACTTATATGCAATTTTAACTTCTGTAATAGGATGTTGTTCCAATGTAGCCTCGAAACTTGCATGCTATTTTAACCACATGTTAAAATGATGCTCTTGTGTGGTGTTACGTTGAATGGTGTTAAAACTAAATAACTTATCGTATATTTTATAACTTAATCGTATAATAAATTTAATCGGAAAATTATTTCAATAGTTTTATTTTGACCTGAAAAATAAACTTTTAAAGTTGAACTATACAACTACTACATTAGATATAATAGATTATATTAAATTATTTTCTTAGAACATATTTAAAAAACCAAATAATTTTAAAAAGAATTCAAAATAAAAATCAATTCCGCCTTTATTTCTCAAAAACATACATCGGAAGTAAATGTTACGGTGTAAATGATATTAAATTTCCGTATCCAAATTTTCTCAATAAAAGTTAAACCTCGTATTCAATAGTAAGAGAATTAATTAAATAACCTGATTGCAATTTTATTTTTCATAAAAAAAAATTTAAAAAAACACTATTTGCATCGATACGTGTAAAAACTTATTCCAATTCACCAATCTAAAAGAAATTACTCAAAAACCAAATCCTCAGTTGATAAATCGTTTTCCAATCGATAAACAACACTTTTGAAAAAACGGATAAAACATCGATACTATGTATAAATGTATAATCGAAACAAACTCTCAAAAAAAAAAAAAAATTCCATTCAGTCTTCGATTTTACGGCCAGTTCGTACTTTTCCCGAGACCTATTACCACGACAGGAAAAACAGACAATCTGAGGTTGGAATTTTTTTATTCTTTAAGTACTTCAACCCCTGCCACGAGCCTTTCCCTCAAGCTTCCCAACTTCTAAATGACTATCAAATGGGCGTCTCTCAACCCCTTGTAATGTTACGCATCACTGGCAGGTGCCTAGATCGGGGGATGAAAGGAAAATGCAATATGCTTCGATGCAATAATAGGCAAAGCTCCATCTGGAAAGAAGGAGCCTATTTACATTAATTTAATGTATTTTGGATTGTGCAAAACCTCTTCTTTTCTGGAATTACTCTACATTGTTTCGAATAATGAATTTTAAATAATTCACATCAGATATTCTTATATTTTTTATTTTATAAGAATTTAGAAAATTAACAGCTATAAAATGTTTAAATAATATAGCAAAAATTGCATTAAATAATATCCGTTTATAATAATTATGAAATAAAACAATAAAGATTCATTGTAAAAAAGGTAGTTTTTATTGATTATATGAATCACCCCATATTCTATGCGATTATAGGAATCACATGCTTCATCAAAGGTATCATAGGTATTCTATGATTATAAAAAATTTATTTTTTATTTTTTTATTCTGTGACCGTCGTTGAACAGCCAATCCAATTTTGAGTTTACGACTACTAATGTTCAACTCCCTACCCTTGTAATTTTGAACCCTATTCAGAAGACAATTGAGCTCCTGGATCAAGTATTATAACCATCGTTGAACAGCCGACCCAATTTTATGGGTTTATGACTACTAATGTTCAACTCCGTAGCCTTGTAATTTTGAACTCAACCCAGAAGACAAGGGAACTCCTGGATCGAGTATTGGGAGAAATTTGCCTTCTTGGAGGACTTTTTGATAGAGCTAACCCGCATTTGCATTACGTGGAGAGGAAGACCATGAGAACCTCTCACGGTTAGCCTGATGGCAAGGGGACTCTAACCCATGATCCGTCTACCACTAAGGATATTTCAAGTCAGCACTGTGGTTGGTGCAAACCGGATGCGGAATTCGTATCGATTGGGATTCGAACCCAGTTAACTTTTTGATGGTACTAACCCGAATTTGCGTTACATGGAGAGGAAAACCAAGAGAACCTTCCGCGATTAGCTTGACGGCAAGAGGACTCTAACCCATGATCCATCTACCACTGGGGATATTTTACGTCAGCACTGTGGTCTGATACACTAATATTTCATCTAAGATATTCTTATATTTTTCACTTAATAAAAATTTAAAAAGAATTATCTTTTGTTTTGAAAGTAAAAGAACTTCCATTAATAATTCACATTTACAATGATTTTAAATAAGCCATGGTTGGAACCGTTATGAGAACGGTGATCAAAAATTCATTTTTAGTGTTTATAGGAGCCATACATATCATACATGATTATAGGAATCATACGTAACATACATGATTATAGGAATCATACGTATCCAGTGAAATTTTAGCACTAATATTTCTCCATAGATAGTGTTACATTTTTCCCTTTAAAAGAATTTAGAAAGAATAAAAAAACGATTAAAAAATGTTTTTAAAATAAATATGATACGTTTTTTTTTTAAATTTAAATTCAATTGAAACCAATATTCTTCTTTACTCAAATTCTGTTTTTTTACAACAGAACAAAAAATTTGTTTTACGCATTGAAATTTATTCAAGAGTTATATTTTTCTTCTTATTACATTTCTTTTTTTTTTTCTCTTTTTTGTCACTCTATATATTTATCTATTCCTGTTTTCGAAACAAAATGATAAATTCAAAGATATTGTTCCTATATAATTTCAAGCATATTATAAGTGCCATACTATAGCACTGTATGCAAAACATATGCATTTATTGCATTTTTATGAACTTCTGTAATTTTTAATGCCATCAAACTATCAAAAATAAGATTGTTTCAAAACCATTTCAGGAAGAAAAAAAATCTAAGCAAGTCAAGTAGGCAAAAAGAGTGTTACAATGAATTCCATTTTTCCCATACCCTTAATGCAGCTTGCAAAACCCGTCAAAAAAGGAATAAATTCTCTTATGAATTATTGCATTTTCTTTCCATCCCCCTCCTTACGCAATTTGCAAAAGCACCCCCCAAAGATCATCCCTGCGACCCCACGTGTCACTTTGACCATGAAGAGTGTGGTTAGCGATTGTACAAGGGGTGGGGGTATGATCCTAGGGGATGACAAAACAGCAACGAATTTCCATCGGATGATTCAGAAAGTGATCCATTAATAAAAAAACCGAAGAACTGAAAAAAACAGAAACAACGCTGGACAGTTGCATATGAGAATGAATGTCCAGCAAAGCTTGCACGGTGTAAATTACTCCACCTCTTACATCATGTGGAGGTAATCGGTCCGTATCCTAACACTTAGGTTGCTATAGAAACGGAAATTGCTATTTATTAGAACAAGATTGAATGAATTTGAGAAAGGAGAAAAGATTGTTTGATAAAAGTGTTTTTAGCTTAAAACAAACTTTGTTTTGTTGTGTTATGTTTTTTGAAAGGAGAAAAAGAATGAATTTGAGAAAGGAGAAAGTATTTGATAAAAGAGTTTTTAACTTAAAATAAACTTTGTGTTTTTGTGTTATGTTTTTTGAAAGGAGAAAAAGAATCAATTTGAGAAGGGAGAAAACATTTGATAAAAGCGTTTTTAACTTAAAACAAACTTTGTGTTGTTGTGTTATGTTTTTTGAAAGGAGAAAAAGAATGAATTTAAGAAGGGAGAAAGTATTATTTGATAAAAGAGTTTTTAACTTAAAACAAACTTTGTGTTGTTGTGTTATGCTTTTTGAAAGGAGAAAAAGAATGAATTTGAGAAAGGAGAAAGTATTTGATAAAAGAGTTTTTAACTTAAAATAAACTTTGTGTTTTTGTGTTATGTTTTTTGAAAGGAGAAAAAGAATCAATTTGAGAAGGGAGAAAACATTTGATAAAAGCGTTTTTAACTTAAAACAAACTTTGTGTTTTTGTGTTATGTTTTTTGAAAGGAGAAAAAGAATGAATTTAAGAAGGGAGAAAGTATTATTTGATAAAAGAGTTTTTAACTTAAAACGAACTTTGTGTTGTTGTGTTATGCTTTTTGAAAGGAGAAAAAGAATGAATTTGAGAAGGGAGAAAGTATTATTTAATATAAAAGAGTTTTTAACTTAAAACGAACTTTGTGTTGTTGTGTTATGCTTTTTGAAAGGAGAAAAAGAATGAATTTGAGAAGGGAGAAAGTATTTAATAAAAGAGTTTTTAACTTAAAACAAACTTTGTTGTTGAGTTATGTTTTTTGAAAGGAGAAAAAAAATTAGTTTGAGAAAGGAGAAAAGATTACTCGGTAGAAGTGTTTTTAGCTTAAAACGAACTCTGTGTTGTTGTGTTATGTTATATTTATTATTACAATCTGTATTTTTACCATTTGCGATTGCTAGTATACAATCAGTAATAGTGTAGTGTAGTGATAGAGTAAAAATATAAAAATGAGTTTTTTTGAGGAATTAATAAATTCAATTGTAATTTTACCTTCAATATCTATATATTAAAATTCCAAAAGCTGTTTATTCTATTTCGAAAAATAAGATTTATTTTAAAATTTACTAAGGCTAACTTTCAATAAAGAATGGATCTAGTATTTATAATTTTTAATACCTTAGCTATGTGTTTTTAAAAATATTTCACAATTGAACTTAGAGTTTATGTTTTCAGTTAAAAAATATATATATATTGACGTTTAAAAGTAATAAAACGTTTCTTTCACTGTTATCTCGGCTTGACTAATTAATTAATTTCTAATATCAAACTTTTCATGATATTAATTTCCTTAACGCTCAAAAAAATCAATCTAACGTTGAACTATTTTATCGTTTAGATTTGCAACAACCGTAAAAAAAAAAAAAAAAGAAGAAAAAATAAATTTAAAAAAACTAAATGAATCATAGTATCGCTAAAAAAGAAACAGTCCAGAACTTTTAAAAATTTTATTACGCAAAAAAATTTTTTTAGTACTTGTTTTAAAAGAATACTATAGTGAGAAAAGTTGAACTTAGGAAACGATTTTGTAAACTGCATTTTTTAAATTTTTATATGAACGAATATTTTTTTCACAAAAATATCAGCATTTCATCATAGGTAGTTTTTTGACAATTCGGAAAGCTGAAGTTTTCTGAAGAAACTAACTTTATTTTTAGAAAAAGTCATAATGAATTCATTTTTTTTTTAAAATTGGTATGAAAAATAATGTTAAAAAATTTATTTCATTAAAAAAAATTCTTGAAAGTTTTTTTAAACACTAACTAATTATTAAGTATTTAATTATTTACTAGTTATTACTAATTACTACTTTAGTAATACAATTAAATGTTTTTTTTATTGCATTTGCGTAAATATTTATGTGGTGGCTTCTTCCTAAAAAAGTATTTCATCATTCATGCGAATCAATGTTGATATATTTTTTTTTTGGAAGAGAAGCGTGAAACACGCATTCTAAGTTATAAAAAAAGTTTTAAAAAAGAAACATATTTTTTATTCTAACTTAATTTACATGTTTCTTTTTTCAGAAAACTGTCAATTTTCAATATAATGTAAAAATATTTTTGTAAAAAAAAAAAATAATAATAATAAATAAAGATTCTTTTCTTCAACTTAATTTACATGATACATTTTTTTAGAAATCTTTAGAATTATTATTTTTTTTAATATTTGAAAAAAATAGAAAAATGCGTTTTTTTTTTAATTCCAACTTTATTTACATATTCTAATGCATTTGTTTTAGCAAGCTTTCAATCCATGTGTTATTATTTTTTTAAACTTTGGGGAAATAAAGAAAAAAAAGCTAACATAACTTGATTTACATGTTCTAATGCATTTCCTTTAGTTATTTCAAGTAATTTAAAAAAATACTTCGAGATGTTTCATTCAATATTTATACTAAAAGCACAAGCTAATCTTAATTACCGGATTGCTCACTTGATGGCTTTACCAATCTGCAGCAGACTGTGAATTACAACTTAAGTCCAATTGTCATTAGCCCTTCAATTCACGTACACACAAATCCAACTTTATTATAGTCCAGTTTTCGGAAAGACCGCCTCTGTTCATTTGCTTCGGGACACTTTTCAAGAGAAAGACCCTAAAATTACTTAAAATAATGAAAGCGACAGCCATTTTTACTACCCCCACTGGGACAACGCAGGTAAAAAAAAAAAAGAAAAAAAGAATAGTGGTCAGCAGGTAATCTCGTATCCCTGTCCCACAGAGCTGGACAGTTGGGACACATATGGCGTTCAATCATTTGTCACTGCTTGTAATTCATTAATCTAAGTATATTATCATTAGGAAATTTTGAATGGCTGGCTATACTTTTAGACATTTAGGCATAGGCATTTTTTTTTTCTTTTTTATTATTTAACGAGTTTTTGTTCTATTATGGGTCTATAAATCACCATGACGAATAGATGTTTTAAGGCTGTTCTAATCTGAACGCTTGAGTATTCCATAATTGTAATTCTGAAGCCATTTGGCGACCCTAGAGAATTTACATACATTCAGACTCAGACCTGTGACACTATTAAAATTTTTAGGGGTAATTAATTATTATCTATTGTTTAATCCAAAATGCGAAAACTGTAATTAATTTCAATGCAATGAGAATTTTCTGATAGGCAACTAATTATAATGTAAACTATTCTGAATGATAGTTAATCATTCTAAAAATTCTAAACACGTTAATATATTTTTTAGTATATTAAAATATGTGTTTTATATTTATTTGCTATTATTTAGAATCAGAAAATATGAAAAGCTAAGAATGTTTCCCAATAATTTATTATTCAAAATTCATTGCATTTACTCTATAATCCATTGCATTCTTATTTTCGTTGTATTTACTTTAAAATTTATTGTATTTTTAATTGCATTCATGATAAATTACATTCTTTTTCGTTGATTATATTTCAATTCTTGCATTGTATATGTATTTACTGCAAAATTTTCTACATTCGTCGTTAGTTTTACACATATTAAATTTCGCTTCATATTATTCAAATATTTTATTGTCTTTGTATGTGCTATAATATTTGTTCATGGAATTTATTTTAATATTTGCAATGTGTTTCTATACAGTACAAAATGAATAGAATATTATTGATTAAATTACGACACAAACTTGTACGTAAATAAAACTTTTACATACGTAATAAATTTTGAAAAAGCGAAGTTCAAATATTGCGTGTTGATGCTGAATTAACAATTTTAGTAAAATAATCCGAATTTGAATATAATCTTGCCAGTTTCTAATACCAATTTATTTATTATTTGAAAATATATCCAACGCTTAGAATCTAAACACAATGTATTTCAAAAAATTTTAAAAACTCACTGAGAATGTTTTTAAATTACTTTAAAATTGCAAAGAATCGTTCATGGTTTTTGAACTAGATTGTGCAAGTATTTTTCGTAATAAATAAATTCTATCACAAATGTTAAACAACAAAATAAAATAGGAAACCAACAAAGTTAAACTCAAATTCAATCATAAGTCAAAAAAATAATTCGAAAATCGCCAACAATATTTAATGTATATTTCCGTATATGGAAGTGAAGAACAATTTGAGCCATTGAAATTTATACATTACATACTTAAAGTCACATTTTTAGGGAAAAATAATAATTCGAAAATTGCCAATATTTAAGGTATTTTTATATATTAAAGTGAACCGCAATTTTAGTTATTAAAATTTATACATTTTATACTTAAAATCGCATTTATAGGGGAAAATAAAAATTTGAAAACCGCCAATAATATTTAAAGCGTTTTTATATATCAAAGTGAATCCCAATTTTAGCTGTTAAAATTTATACATTGCATCCTTAATATCACATTTACAGGGGAAAATAATAACTCGAATATTGTCCATAATATTTAACGTATTTTTATATATTAAAGTGAACAGCAATTTTAGCCATTAAAATTTATACATTACATCCTTAAAATCACATTTATAGGGATATATATTTCAGGTTACTGACCGTAGAACATTTTAAGGGACATTTCCTTTTACATTTATTACCCAAGTATCTGATTTTATATATCCAACTTATCCGAAATAACTTGTTTCACTTTTTTAGTAGACTGTTCGCTCACTTAGAACATCTAGCAAAAAGATACGCTAAATTTGCATTTTGATGGCGGTAGTATCAAGGATTTATATCGCCAATATATCCGTCGTCCATTTCATTCAATTGTTTTTATCAGTTTCTTACCCCCTCCCCCCAAGTTCAGTGACGAAGAAGAAAAAAAAAAAACAAGAAAGAAAAAAACTATGTTCTGTGACTTTGAAGGGAAAGTTGTGAGGGTTGAGAAGTAAAAAAAAGAGACAGTTAACAATGAAAATAACCGTATAAAGAAGTCTGTTTATAAATTCAATAGCTCTGCCATGAAAAAAAATAGGGGAATTCCAATTGGTGAAGTATCGTCACAGCGATTTGATACAAGCAATAGAATAAAAATTGATTTCAATCAATTATCTAAGAAGAATTCTCAAGTAAGTATAGACGGAATGTATTGAATTAAGGAAATTAATGTAAAAGAAAAGATATATTCGTATTTTTAGGCTATTTTTTCTTCTGGTTTTACTTTGTTTTTCATATAAATATTTTTCTTTATTTATAAAATCCCATTTTTCGATTCGTAAATCTAATTTTCGTCACCAATTTAGGGTGTCTCCAAAAAAGTAAAATTGATTATTTTTACCAGATTAATTAGTAGTCATTTATATTTTACTTAATAAAATTAAAATAATTAATGTGTCTAACCGATGTAGACTGACGAAGATGCAACAATGATCTGAAATCTTTACCTTGTAAAGTCAGAAAACGATTATAAAAGCCAGAAATTAAAACTTATTAATTTACTTATTAACGGTATAAAACTGACATCGCAATTTACCTATTAGCAATGTAAAAGTAAAATTAAATACTTTTTATCAAAACAATTAGTATTCATTTATATTTCATTTACTTAAAATAAGATTATTTATTTATCAAATTTTATCGCAAACGTATTTGTTGTCGAAATATCGGCTTTGTAATATCAGAAAACGATTATAAAAAGCAGAAAATAAAGCTATTCAATTTACCTATTAGAAATATAACTTTCGTTTTGAACTTCATTTTATCAACGACTCATTTGTAATTAGAAATATTCACTTTATGATGCAAAAACGAGATTATGCAAACAGAAATTAAAATTGTTAAATTTGCCTATTTCTAATTAAACCATCAATTTAATTTCGTCTTCGGCGCATCGATCGTCATACATATTTACTTCATGATCTTAGAACGCAATTAGAATTTTTAAAAAAAAAACAGAATCGGATGGAATTTTAGTTGTTATATTTACCTATTACATATTTAACTTCTTGATTTCATTTTATCACTAACGCAATTTGTATCACAAATCTGTACTTAATTATGTTTGGTAACAATCATAAAATTAAAATTGTTAAATTTACCTATTTCCAATACAATTATTTATTTATTTCATTCTGTTACCGATGTATGTATTATCATAATTCTTCGCTTTATAACGCTATGACACAATTATAACTACCAAAATTGGGTAAAATTATAATTGGTAAATTTACCTCCTTCCCAAATATATTCATCTGTCTATTTAAACCCATCAACGAAGTATTTATTATCACAAATCTTTTCTTCAATGTTATGACGCAATCATAAAAACCATAGTTGAAGTAAATTATAGAATTGTTAAATTTACCTTTTGCCAATACAATCATCTATTTATTTGATTCTATCAGTGACGTATTTATTATCATAAATGTTTTTTTTATAATGCTATATCGCAATAATAAAAACTAGAATTGGACAAAATTAAAGTTTTTAAATCTATTTTTTGCCAATGTAATCATCCATTTTATTTGATTTTATCAGTGACGTATTTATTATAACAAATATTTACTTTATGATGAAGGAACAGAAAAGCAAAAATGGATAAAAATTAAAATAATTATTTTAATGAAAGGAATAAAAAAAAATTATTATAAAAATTGGTTCTTCGATTATTTTATTGCAATGCTTTCAATATGGAAAAATAAATTTTTGTCAGTACATTTTATTATAAATGTCACAATAAATTCGATTTGGTTGATTGGTTGGAGTTTATTAGCACAAAAGCCAGAAATGGCTATACTGCGCTTGTCACTAGGTTAAAATCTAGGTCTCTAGGTCAAGCTGATATGTTCTTTTCTAAAAGTAGAGAATAAAGTCCTATAGTCTTGATAAACTTTAAAAGGTTGTGATGCATAGGGTCCCCAAGCAAAGGTTGAAGATCAGGATAAAAGATTCCAAAAAGTTTGTTCCTCGAATGTTTTAATCGTTTGTAGTCGGTTAAAATATGATTTATATTTTATTTTATAACCGTCGTTGAACAACCGACCCAATTTTGGGTTTACGACTGCTAATGTTCAACTCCATAGTCTGGTAATTTTGAACCAAACCAGAAGACAAGGAAACTCCTGGATCAGTACCCCCAGAGGTATGATTTGTTGTTATGGGAACATGGAGGACTTTGTGACTTGGCAGATTAAACGTGCATCAGTCACCATTTATTACACGGGGAGTCTTCGATCTGCGGGGATCGAACTCACGAACTCTTGGACAAGGACCAGTGCCCCACCACCATCCCAGCAAAAAAAATTTGTGTTCAATAGTAATGTCGACACGACATAAAGAACAACTAGGTGCACGTTCAGATTTTAGTAAATGGATATGGGTAAAACTGGAGTGACCAATACGCAGTCTATTACAATAAAAAAGAAAACACAAATAAATTTTAATCAAAAAAATAAATAGTCGACCCTCAGTAAAGCGAAATCGCCTTAAATTTACAAAACATGGGTTTTACATAACCCCCAGGTTTAGTCCTGCGAGAGAGCAATCAATTATAATTGTATCTTACAGGTTTAACATGAGAATTTGAAGATGATTATAGCTCAACATGAAAGGAAACTTTACACACTACAGGTAATAAGCATATGAATAAAGTTACAGTTATTCATTTTGAGGAATGCTATTTGTATCCCCCCCCTATGTTAGAAGTAGTAGATAGGCAAATAAGTAAAATAGTTAAAAAAAAGTAGTTAAAATTTTTAATCTTATTTTAGTTTTTTTTCCCCTTGGATACATAATAGTATTGTTTACATATATATTAATGGAGTACGTAATATGCATTAATAGTCGTAATAAATTGTTTTCTTGATTTATCGGATAAGACGTGCTTTCTTGATTTATCGGATAAGACGAAATCCGGTTGGCATGAAATGATTACGATAACCCTGCCAATTTCACGTTAACGAGGTTGGACTGTACTTGAAATATTAAAAAGAAAAACAACAAATAATTCAAATTTAGAAACTTAAGTCAATACAATTTTCAATAATTAATTGTTTTAGCACGAATTTGTTTAAAATACTAAAATACATTCCTCAAAAACAAATACCTCAGATTTATTTGTTTATTTTAAATCAAACAGTAATAATTCAACTGCTTTGTTTATGGCTATGAAAAATGAAAACGCCTTTTTAATAACCTCTCTTAAGCAATGCATAAACTCTGACATGTTATAGACAGTAAAATTTCTAAACTAGCTTCATTTACATACTAAAAACAAACAATAAATTTCTCCTTAAGTCAACAATAATAATTCTCTTTATTTATTTTTATAACTTTGGTTTAAGCTAGACTAACATGATCAGAAAAAAAAAAAATTCTCAAAGTTATTTAACCGAGACCAATACAAAGCATGTCGTTTTTCGCTTAAAATTTCATGACCTTTCTCAACTTGGCGACGTAACATTAACCCACATCGCCGCCAATTCGTCTCATTTCAAATTACACTTTACCTAATGCATCACCAGGCAGAACAGGGAAGAGCACTACAATTGAACCTTTTTAAATATTTAATGTTTTACAAAACCAGGTTTTACACCCCACACCCCATTTTAATAACTACATGCTCTTCAAATCGCGCCTACGCTGTTGTAGATTCTGTGAAAAAAGTATTGAGGGGTTATGCGTATATAACGTTAAATGTTGAAAAGGATCTGAGATTGAAGAAAAGTTAGTAAAAGTATCTACTGAATCGATTAGTTTTTAGAATCTCAAACCGAATATTTCACGCAAAAAAAACAAACCTTTTTGTTTGAAATTACTAATTAAAATCTATTTTTTAACAACGGATCGATGTCAACAAATTAAAATTACTGATTCAAGTAAAAATAGAAAAAATGATTATTAGAAAAGTTAATCATCATAATTGCATTAAGGCGAATCGATTTTCTTAAGTGTTTCTGCTTAATTTTTTTTTTTTTTTTTTTTTAATTTCGAATTGAATCTTCTGATTAGATTATTCTAAAATACATAATACTAAATAATTAAATTAGAAACAATTATTTAAATCACAGTTAAGAGTTGAAAAATGTAGTCAATATTTGGTGAAAATAAATTAAACTAATTCGAATCAAGTAAATCGTTTAGCTTAAAGTGATTCGAAATTTTTGTTATTCGATTCGACTATTCAAATATACTGACTACAACTAACTTTTTTATGCGAACTATTGAATTCTAAATTAAATGAACACTCATCTATTCATTCAAATTCTAATGATTATGTTTAAATCACTACTTCAAATAACGATATGTATATTATTAAAAGAAGAAAAGGATCATTACAACAACTTTTAAATTTGAATTAGCGATTTAAAATTTATTTCTGCAAACCAAATTCTCCAAATAAACAGATTAGAATCATTACATCATTACAACATTAGAACAGATTAATTTAAAATAAATGCGCGCAAATGGAATTTATTTATATTTAAATTTTCATCAAATTAAGGTATCAAAATATAATAATCACAATATCCCAACTAGTTTTAACTTACAGATTACAATTAACTGATCCGTATTAACAAATTAATCTGAATTGGTTTGTTTCATAAACTCGAATGAACTAATTCAAATAATAAATGTAGAATCACTGATTCGAATTAACATTGAAAAAAACTTTATGAATTTTCTTCTAAAAACATATTTGACTACTTTATTTGCTTCCTAGAGAAACCTTATTCGTACAATGAGTCAATAAACTTTATTCAAATTTACAGATTACAACTAACCAATTATAATCAACGAATTAAAATGAATTGTATGGATTCCTTAACTTAAATCAACTAATTTAAATAAGGAGATTGAAATCACAGATTTGAATCCATGCGATAAAAAGAACCAATTTTATTTTGAAAACAAATTAAAAACAACACATTTGAGCAGATTTCAAACTCAATAAATAAATAGTATTTATCTACTGATTAATTATTTCAAGTGATTTATTTATTCCAATTAAAATCAAACGAATGATCTGATTTAAATAATCAGAATTCGAAAAAAAAACGATTCCAATGAACCCTTTTTGACGCAGAATTTGTATTAAACATATTTTTCCTACTTATTTTATTATTTTGTATTTATTATGTACAAAATAAGTGAGAAATATTATATTTAACAATTCAATAGTTTATGGGTATGAAATACAGCATGGAACATAAGTGTCTGCTTCTGCGTTAAAGGTAAAATCTTACAAAAAAGGGTTACTTCCAAACAATATTTTTTTTTTTAAATATTCACTTATTTGCAATTATTTAGTTCTAAGCGAAACAGTTACTTATCATTAAAATTTCTTTTATTTACAAAATCAATTATTGATAAATAATTAAAAATAAATGGGGGGGGGGGGAATTAAAACTACTTTTTTAGGATTTTATATTTTAGTACAATATAATTACTCCAGCCAGTTGGCCGAGCGGTTAGCGTGCCTGACTACGAAGCCAGTGGCTGCAGGTTCGAATCCCGCTCTAGGCATGGATGTTTCTCTTAATGTGTTGTCATCTGTTGTGTAAAAAAGGGCCACCCTATGAACGGGTATTTATGGCAGTGTGGCGTGGGTAATGTTGCTCGTCTCCGTAGCTTACGTTCACAGGACCCCACTGGGTAACGTTAAATGAGCAACACTTCCGGCATCTTCACAGGTGAGGAACGTACGAACGTACGATTAGAAAATATATATATATATAATTACTATAATCTAACAGATTTTTTTTAGCAACTATTAGACTGGACTGTTTATTACAATTAAAAAAACCAAAATATATTTTTTCTTTTAATTATAACGTCAGAAAAAATCGATAAAAGGAGCACCGGTGTCCCATCTGCGTCAAAGGGTTAAAATGATTGTTTAAAACCAATACTGTTGATGAAGTATCTAAAACAATCAACTGTCTTAAATTTATGTACAGTCCCTGGGATGTTCATAGTTTGGAATTATGGGGATTAAATCTATACTTCGGTGTTAGATGATGGATTGAACGTAACGCTTCCGTAAACTTTCAAAAGGGTTACAGGATGAAATTACTGTAACCAAAGGGTCGCCAATCGATATTTTTCGATACAGGTAAGTGAGGGATAAACCCCATCAATCTAATATAGGGTGGTTATTTATTTAGAATGCATGGGCAAAATAGTGAGGATAAATTTGATTTTTAGCCATTTCACAAGAGGTAGAGATGATTTAAAGAAAATTCTTTACCATTTTTATTTCCTTTCGTATTAGCAGTTATAGTAAAAAATATAGCCATTGTAAAATTTAAATATTTTTAAAAACATAAAATGGCCATATTTTATTTATATTTAAACATTTTTGAATTTCTTTTTTTAAAGATTTAGATACCAAAAAATAAGGAATTAATTTAGCGTATATAAAAATTAATATATTATTTTAACTCTAAACAGCGTGCTTTATTCAATAAATTTAGTCACGATTAAGCCATAGAATGTATAAAAACAGCAGTGCAATTGTAAGCACCGTTAATTTAACTTTTATAAACTACTGATTTAATTATAAAACAGAATTATAATACTAAATCGATGAAAGTTTTATAAGATTTAGTTTATGTCAACAAAAAGAAACAAAATCATAAACCATCAAGAATTATATTTAATAAATATAGTTATCAAAAAGTATTTAACTAAATAGCATCATCATAAGACTATAATTTAATAAATTTAGTTGTGTATTGAAAAAAAAATCATACAAATTTACAACATGCAGTTTAAGTAGCAAAAATGTAATGCTCAAAAGTGTGACGTTTTATAAAATTGTTTATGTATAGTAAAAAATTTCAATTAGATTAATTTATTTTAGTTACACTTTAATAATCTCAAAATATTAGTTATTTTTAATATTAAAAAAATAGATTTAGTCTTGTTATCATATAATAATTATCATATATTAGTTATCACAGATTATATATTAATTATCATATATTATATATTAATTTTTAAGTATACCAATTAAAAATCAGTTTCATACAAACTGAAAAAAGAAAGATTTTTTTTAGTGAAGCATTTTGCAAAAACATGAAAACTGTTCGCTAAAAGGATAAAATAAGAACGTTCTTCTGTGTTATCTTTTTTCATCTGAGATGATTATCTTTATTACAGGGAATTTAATTTTCTCAATATTCGATAACTCAATTACTACCCTTATCCACTTAACCTTGGACTTTTCTGAACTTTTCTTCCCAAAACAGCCCAACTCCTTATCACTGCAATCCAATCTATTATTATTCGGAACAAAAGCCTTTATCGCCATTTTTTTTTTTAAAAACTTATCCTCTAAAGGTTGCAGTACCTAATGCATTATGCAAAAATCCAGGCAAACTTTAAGGCTGTTTATTATAATTTACATCTCTAAATAACCATTAATGAACGAAGAGTAAATCTTTCTCCAAAAACATAAACTAAAAACTGAATATTCCAATCATTAATGAACAAAAGAAAAAGACAATACATGGATATGCTCCTACAAAGGAGCACTTTAACATAAAAAACTGATGCTCCAATTAAGGATCAAAAGGTCGATATTTTAAGCGTGAAAAATGATGTATTCTTCATTAGGAACAATTACACCGAAAACGAACCGGTTCTTTAGAACCTCTTTAATTACCGGTTATGGTTTATAGACACCGCTTACGATCACATAATAATTTGTTGCTAATTTGTTATCCGTTCCTTGCGATGACCATGCGATTTAGGGTTAACAATTTGATTTAGCATTTAAAGACATAATCACTGATTTAAGTATGCTTTTTTTTTATCGAAAAGTTCGACTAAAATATCGTGATATCGGAAAGTTTTTTAATGGATATATTCAACTGTGAGAACCGATTTATCGTGACATATTTTTGCACTTGCTGTAAATATTCTAAAATATTTTTGAAAGGAGCCTTTTCTTGCACACGCTTGGAAACATTCAGACATAATTTCTAAAAAGTCGCCATTTTTTTTTTTTTTTTTTTTTTTTTTTTTTACTGTGAAGTATTCTAAAACATAAAAACTTTAGCATTTATTGCATTGTCTGTGAAATATTCTTGAATAATTTTCTTAAGAGCCGACATTTTTTACACTATCTGAAAAGTATTTTGAAATATTTTACTTTAGAGACGTCGTTTTTTGCACTTGCAGTGTTCTGAAGTATTCTAAAATATAAAAGGATATGTATTTTTGTTTTTCATTAACCGTGAACTATTCTTGAATATATTTCTTAAGGATCGAAATTTTTTACACTATCTGGAAAATTTAAATATTTCGCTTAAGAACCGTCATTTTTTGAACTTACCGTAAAGTTTTCTAAAACATAAGAAGTTCAGCTATTTTTTTTTTTTTCGAACTGTCTGTGAAATATTTTTGGGTAATTTTTTTTAAGAGTCAAAATTTTTTTAATACAATCTGTAAAGTAATTTTAAATATTTTACTTAAAAGCCGTATTCTTTGCACTTGCTGTGAAGTATTCTGAAACATAAAAGAATCGTCAATTTTTTTTTCTTCCTTCTTTTCATTTTGAACTATCTGAGAAGTATTCTTGAATATTTTTCTTAAAAGCTAGCTTTTTTTAGACTATCTGTAAAAGAGCTGATTTTTTTCTTTTTCTTACTTGCTGTGAAGAGGTATGAAATAATTTCTAATAAGCCAGTTGGAAGCGTATGTTTTGTATTGAGAGAATCGACGAAAATGACGTTGGTTTAAATTTTAATAATAGCTGCATGGTTGGCTTGTATACTAAACCCAACCCACACCAACTACAGTGTTGGCATACATTATCGTCCGGCTTAAGGTAAAAGCTACTTGAATTTGATTTTTTTTCCCCATTTCGTCACTTCCAACAGAATACGTCAATTTCGTCAAAAACAGCTACATTTAGTCGATATCAATGTTTCATTCTCATACAAAAAGTTTCACTCACAGCAAAATCATCTTTAACATTTGACAATTAAATTGAAAATTTGATAATTAACACTTATTCAATAAATAACACTTATTAAATTAATTATAAAACTCGTATTAAATATAAAACACTTATTAATTAAATAATTTGTTTCGCATAAAATTTCTTAGTGAAAACCCTAACCTTCAAACCTTCCTGTTGTCACTAGAACTGAATATATTTGCTTTCATAACAGAAAATGCTTAGAAAAGTCTGCGAAAAAATGATTTTTAGCATTGTGCAGTAGTTGGGTAGGTGTAAATCAGTCAATATGCTAATGTGAAGAGAAACTCTTCCCCCCTCGCCCCGGTGGTCATCAGAAAACAGGAGTTTTTTTTCCCCCTGTTGTCATTTCTCATGAGTGGTGACAGGGGAAAGTTGACCCTTGGGAGTTGACCACCTTCCCATCCTCCGCCATAACATTTTGGAATCTTTCCTGGTGCCCAACCCTGAATTGGTTTTCCGGTTGTTCAGCAATTTCTACGCATCTTTCAGCATTTTCTAACGTAACGATGTTACCTCTGTGTCTCTGGCGTTGTTGTTTGTCCTGAATAATGCTGGACAGTGTTTGTGGATGTTATCGATTTTAAGTTTTTTTGAAGTTTGCACACAAAATAAAATTACCAATTATGCCAATAACTTAAAAAATTATCTTATTTTAAATTTTGGCATTTTTTTATTAGAAATGTGTCGTAACAGCTGTTAAAATGTAACATGTTGGGACAAGCTGGTTTTTTTGAAGCAAGTTAAAGTTTTAAAATATGTGTTCCAAAGTACATTGAACTTGGCATATTTTATTGGTTGCTTAATCTTTCTTTGTTCTTTATTCGTACTGACAGACACTAGCTTGGCTTTCTCGTATTAGTAATGTTTCTCCTGTATTAAAAAAAAAAAGGCTATTTCGTATTTGTAAATATTAGATTAATTTTCTCGTATTAATAGACATAGATTGGTTATCTCGTATTAGTAGATAGTGATTAGATTTCTTGAATTAGTAGATATATATTGGCTAATTTTATTATTAAATATAGATTGATTATCTCATATTAGTAAATTGGTTTTTCCTTATTTTTGAGAATAGCTAAGACAGATAAATATTTAGGCAGTTATGTAACAGAAAAAAAGATCCGTGATAAAAGTTTCTTTGTGGCTAAGCTAAATTGCGTTTGTTTTATTGAATCTTCCATTGTTTGAATAATTACGAACAGTTTAACTGGGGAAAAAACATTGATTCATTTATTTCATTTAAATAATAAAAATTGTATTGTTAGTATTTTGATCAATAATTGAATCATCAGAAGCGAAACAATGTACATCATCGTTCAACTAAATATAGCTATACTATAGTTTTATATAGCTATATACAGTTTTGCAGTCGTAAAAAAAGTTTTGCTTAAAAAGTAACTTTCAGTCAAGAGGAGCGAAACATAGCTCCAGCTGTTTTAGATGGCTGCCTTTTCAATGTTTCATTTTTTACAAGATACCCACTAGGCTGAAGAGGGACCCTATCCGAAATTATGATCTTATCACACTCATTATCAATATCATTATCAATATTTAGCCATATTAGAATTTTTAAATCGTGACATAGCACAAATACAAATTCTTATAAAGCTTATAACTAATGAGCCACGTACACTGAGTGGCCACTATATTATAACTTCTCCTTAAATGTCTAGTAAGGAATGCTCTGAAGTATATAGAATGGTATTTCTCGTGAAGTATAGTCTAGTAAAATAAGGCAGGGAACATTATCTTGTTGAAAGTACTCGTCGCCCTTGGAATAAATCGTGAAGACCACAGAATGTGTGATTGCGCTTTGTCGAAAACAATGTTTAGGGAATGGTCTTTCTGCCCTGACCAGTCTTCTGGAGCAATATCAGTGACTATGATTAAGAAGTTGAACTATTTCAAATAGGGACAATGGAGTAGATATTTAGGTAAAATTTCGGCTGGGGTAGGTGAGAGAAATATCAGAAGCCCCCTCCAAATTTTTCTCTTGTAACCATAGCATAAGGCAATTCTAGACTGCGCAGAGGGAGAAGTTATTTAGACCGACTATATGGTCTTACTCAGACTACAGTTTACAAAAAATAACGGTCTTTAAACGTGGCAGAATCACGCTAGTTCTCAATAGTTATTTTTATTTTATTTTATCACCGTTGTTAAACAGCCGACCCATTATTTTGAATTCACGGCTACCAATGTTCAACTTTGTAGCCTTGTAATTTTGAACCCAATCCAGAAGACAAGAGAACTCCTGGATCGAGTAATTGGAGAAATTTGTCTTCGTGGAGGACTTTTTGTTGAAACTAATTCGCATTTGTGTTACTTGGAAAGAAAAACCACGAGAAAACTTTCCATCGTTAGCCTGACGGCAAGGGGACTCTAACCGATGATCCGTATACCACTGAGGATATCCAAGCCATCGCTGGGATTCGAAACCGGCTCACCTCATTAGGAGGCAAGCTCTCTGTCCCCTGAGCTACCACGGCTCTCGATAGCTTTTTTGCCAGTTGGCCATTATAAAATAACGAATTGGAATCCATACACCTAAAGATTACTTGTCTGAACATTACAGAATCGCCCTAAAACCTAATGGTAAACAACTACAAAACCATATATTAAAAGCATCCCTATTTTCAAACATACCACTCCCTATCGAATTTAGAGAAGCAGCTCTTTAAATTACCTCTCGAAAAGGTTTTTTTTTCCGGCAACATTATCTCTGGTAACAAATAATGAAAGAGGTTGTAAATGCTTACAGCAAACTGTCCCCAGAAATATCGTTTACTCTTACTTGACACTGACCCCAAACAGGGCAAGGGGGGAGAGGCAGAGCGAGAAAAAAAAAAAAAAACTTCATAACTTCTCTATTGGCCTTACGAGGGTTACATCTTTTATTACGTTTATACCATTTTCTGTTGCTCTCTTTATATTTTCTCTCACTTCTCTTGATGATGAGACCAGACTCCGGTGGCCTGTCATTTTTCACACTTCCACAGACAGTTCATTCGTTTCGAGAAACTACCACTTTTTTTTTTTTACAACATTCGAACTTCATATATATATAAATATATTTCTGCCCTCCACCTCCTGATAGATGTATTCTGCTTTTGGCTCCGCGTGGGAATATGTTGCGCCAAGCGTTTTGGTAAGTCCCTTGAGAACCAGAAGTAAACTTGATTGATGCGCAGTTATTGGCGTATTTTTTTAATACCGGTTTCATGAGGGTACAGAAAAATAAGTGTTTCTGTTTTATTTATTTTACTTTAGATTCGAGAACGCTGTTGGGTTAGGTGGATGGGTTAGGTGGTGGGTGGAGGGATTAGCGTTTCAGAAATACAGAGGGGGTCGAATGGCTGTTCTTCGTTTCTGTACTTGGTTCGTCATAAAATGGATCCTTTATTGCCGTTTTATACGGTTGTTTTATTAGGTTGCATTATCGGTTTTTATCATTTCCACTTGCTGCTTACCTTACAGTTCATTTATGGAACTTGATCTAAAAGTCATGCGTTACTTTGGCCCATAAAGAGCCGATGAAAGCGATTTTTTTATAGTTTGGTTAGTGGATCTTTACTCATTTCACATTCCATGGAAAAAGCTAAAAGGAAAAGGCTGTTAATGATAGAAAAAAAATTCCTTTTACATAAAGATCTAAAAGAGAGATCTGATATTTATACTACTTTTCTTCTGTTCCGCTTAAAATTATGCGTCAAGCCTTAAATTTTTTTCCCTTTATTATCACTATTTAATTTTTTTTTAAAAATCTGTGCTCGGTGTTTAGATCTCTGCAAATGTTTAAAAATTTCTAGGAGAAATTTAAAAACTTATTAGAGAGTTTCTTAAATTATATTTGAATTTCTCAATAACTTTCAATTACTCTTTACTTTTAAAAATACATTCTACATAATTTTACGTCCAAATGTTTCTTTGGATAGAAAAATATTTTAACAACTACGAATACGTTTAATTTTTTAAATAGTTTAATTTTACGACAGATTTTACAATTTCCCCATGGGAACCCTCTTATTGCCAAATATCATCTTAAAATAAGCTGTTTAAACCATACTGTAGTTGATGCTGTAATTAGAGTAAATTTAAGAGATGATTATTATGAAAATTTTATTCTAACGAAAAATAGTTTAATCTTTTTGCATTACAATATGACATTTGATTATGTTTTTACCACTTTTATTCGGAATAGTGTTTAAAATTTCTTACACGATTGATGCCAGTTTCATACAAAATGAGATGAAATTTATCTTTTATATTTTTTAATTCAAAATCGTTTGCGTATCAACTTTGCGTATCGAAAAATTCAATCTTTCTACATAACAATGTAAAAAATTCAATTTTTCTGCATTCTAACGTAAAAGAATTCAATCTTTTTGCATTACTATAACACATTTTACTATGTTTTTACTGGTTTTATTTAAGATAAATTAAAGTTCCTTTAAAATTTCTTATATGATCGATGCCAGTTGCATATCATGAAAATGAAATGAAATTTGCGCTTTTATATATTTCAATTCAAAATAGTTTGCGTATCAACTTTCTCAATCAATTAAAGCTCAGAATAATTTATAATGCAGCATTTAAATATATAATTTAAAATAACGAAATTCATTTTTTAAATATATCATTCAAATAGCGTAGTTTCTATAGAAGCTACAGTAAATATTATTAGAAATGGCAATAAAAATTCCATTGCAACTTAAAAGAATCCAATCTATCAGCATTACAAAGTAACATTTGATTATGTTTTCACCGCTTCTATTCGGGATAGATTAAAGTTCTTTAGTATAAAAGAAGTTTTTAAACGATTAATGCTGCTTTATATCACGCAGACGATACGACATTCACGCTTTTATATTCTTTTCTTCAAAATCGTTTGCGTATCAACTTTCTCAATCGATCAAAGTTGACAATAATTTATGATTCAAAAGGTGTTCTTTGAAATAATTTCTCTTGTTGCCAAAATCTAAAAAGAGATCTATCAAAAATTGAAGAGAGCAAGCTTTTCTCTGATGGCAACAAGATACCTATTCTTGAATGGACGAATAAGAAGTCTAATTTTTCTGTATCATGTGACAAAGATTGACGATTCTCTGATCGATTCGTAACGCTACGTAAACTCGTTGGGTAATTAGCAAAATTGGTAGACACAACTGTAGTTCTGGATGAAATCTGATAATAACGCAGCTTCTGATAGAAAGAAATACAGAACAACAAATGCTGGGAATGTAGAACAAATTAATGTTAGATAACTCTTATCGGTCAATGTCACATATAAATTAATGGGATTTTTTAATGTTCTTCAAATAATGCTTTCCATTAAAACGATTCAGATAAATTGATATTGCTTGAAAACCTATTACGTTTTTTTTCTCTTCTTAGATGATTAATATAAAAAAATCATTAAATTTATCAATTGATTAAACTCTAATGAATTCGAAATAAGTAGATATGTCTTTTCTAAATTAATGCAGAAAACGAGCAAAGAAAAACATGTTTTTCCCTATAGGCTATTCGAATACTTTATTCAAATAAGATTTTAAAATAATGATGCAGTAGCTATTCTACACTATTAGAAACCAACAATCAAAATACCAACATAACATACAAGAATTCTAACATTCGGCATTACAGCGCGCCATTTGATTGTATTTAATAGAATTAAACATAATCAAATGTTAATTAATTGAATATATATAAATGGAATTTTTTATAATCTTCGAATAATGTTTTCAATTAAAACGATTGAGATAGATTGATATTTCATGAAAACATGCCACGTTTTTTTCATAGGTGATTGTTGTAGTTGTAGTTAATTTACGTCGCACTAGAGCTGCACAATGGGCTATTGGCGACGGTCTGGGAAACATCCCTGAGGATGATCCGAAGACATGCCATCACAATTTTGATCCTCTGCAGAGGGGATGGCACCCCTGCTTCGGTAGCCCAACGACCTGCACGCGAAGTCGAGCACTTTACGGTAGAACAGTTTAACGAGGACCAATACCGCACACCCTCGGTCCCTACGCAGACTGATCCAAGTGGTCACCCACCCGCACACTGACCGCAGCCAGTGATGCTTGACTTCGTTTCATAGGTGATTAAAATAATTTAGTTTTAAAATAAATTGTTAAATTATTCAATTCGATTAAATTTAAATTAATTTTAAAAAAATTGTAGACGTTTTTTATCATTAAAAGCCCTAAACCAGAACATTACGAAAATGGAAGTGTTTTTAAAACGAATATAACATTTTAAAATCATAACTATAGCCAGAATGAGTTTTTGTTTATAAAATTCATTTAATCAGTAATCTTCTTTTAAACGACGGGCATGCATGCTTACAATGCGATTTGCACTTAAAATTTTATAATTTAAAAAAATTCATTAAAAAATTCATTGTATAAGTTAGTCAATATAAGTTAATAAATTAGATAATAAACTGATACAGGGAATAAAACTTTGCGACTGATTTTCTTTCATTCTTTCCTCATTCTTTTAGTTTTTTTGTTTTTTCATACTAATCAGTTTGGACATATATGCTCAGAACTCTAATTTAAAATGATTTAATTAATAAAGAAATTAATTTTCTCCTAATTCTTTCTCATATTTTATTTGTTTTCAATTTAGATTAACCAATAGTCAAAATTGCCCTGATCGCAATTGATATTTCTGTTCTAAGTTGATGAAATAGAAGAATTTTCCAAAATGGTTTTTATTGCACAGTTTTAATTATGATATACTAAAGTCACACTTTTAGTTACAGAAAATATACTAGTAAAAAGAGATTTTTCAGAACAAATTAATCATAATTTTAAATATTTTCAAAATCTTCAATTTAGTCATATGATAAAAAAAACTGATCAGAAAAGAGAAAACTTATTACTAAATCGATAATGAGATTAAAATATTAATAGCATTTTAGTGAAATAATTTTACGCCTCAACAATTTTCATAAACCAAAGCTGCGTTTAATGCAATTTAGCTTCAAAAAGTTTTATACAATAAATAAATAAAAAAAATTAAATTTTTTTATCCAAATATTTATAAAAAAGCAAACTTTACACGAGTTTTCCACAATGTTAAAATAAATTATTTGGCTGCATATTTTTGAAAAATATTTCAAAGATGACAATAAGACATAATTTCTGTATAATAATCATGATATTATGGTTTTATTATAAAGAAGAAATACTAGAAAAGAGCAAACAGAAATAGTATTGAGGCGTTGGAAACATACGAAAACTTCTCCGATTTTAAAGCCGCGCAAATCTCTACTTCTGCCGTTTAAAATGTTTTTGAATTTGCGTCCGGCGAAAATTGAAAACCGACACAAATAATTTACTTACTTTTAAGATTTTTTTCTTATTGTTAATTTTAATGTGTTAATTTTAATATTGTTAATTTTAATGTGTTAATTTTAATATTGTTAATTTAAATGAGATGCAGGTAATACGATTCTGTTCCATAATTTAAAGTGGACAGCAACTTTTAATAGATTAAGTCCCCAAAACAACCCGATATTCATTTTCAACAAATAATTTACTATTTCATATAGCAACATTCCATTCCAAAAAAAATTATTAAATTAAAAGAAAATATATTTTTACAGATAGAGTTGATTCAAAGTAACTTTCAAAGTGAACAGTTTTTTACTTTTAATGTTGTAATGACTGTTAAATTTGCATATGTATAAAAAAACTTATTTAAAAATCTAGTTTCAGTTGAGCACTGAGAATAAATCTATCTTTACATTTTCATATTGTAATTGTAATAATATAATTATAACATTTAGTTTCAACGAATATTATTTTATTAAGTTTTGTCAGATGAACCGCTAAACTTGTGCAGACATTGACATATGTGGACTCGTACTTACTTTGACGGGTTAAATTTTCGTATTTTAGTTGTTCAAATTTATTTTTAAATTTAATTTTAACTAACGCTGTTTTCTATATCATTACAATTTCAATCCATAAACCAATTAAATTATTTCAAATTTTAGTTACATTTATAAAGCAAACTTCAAACTCATAGTTTAATTATAAAAATTTATTTCGAAATTTAGTTTTAGAATGTTCTATTACATAAAGCGATGTAGAGTGTGTAAGAAAACTGACCACCCTGAATAACTTTTGATTCAATGAGCGGATCTTCGCGTTCTAGGACTCATTCTTAATAGTTCGAGGGGGGGGGGATCTCAAATATGCTAAGTAATTAGCTCAGACGATGTAAGTTACGAAATCAGACGCAAAAACTTATTTTCCCCGAATAAACATAACTTTTTTTCAATGGTTTTGGCTTTTTGACTGCCAATTGGGAAATATGGTCCCCATAGTTTCGCCAAGACAGCAATCCAAAATTTGGACCCCTTAATGTTAATTTTATTTTTTGCGTATATTGCCATATATCAAGAACTTCTTAAGAGAATAGAAAAATGTTTGCACACAATTATAACATTTGTTTATCCAAAGATAGTTCAATTAAAAAAATAAAATTTAGTAAATATTAATAATTTTATTAAATAACAGTGGAAAAAATTTTGATTTGTAAGGAATGTAGCTTTTTACATCCTTTGAAAATATATAAATTAACATGGCAAAATATAAAGTTTGAACAATATCGGTCGAATAGTTTTTGAGAAATCAAATTTTTAAAAAGTCCTAAGCATTATAAGTTTAATTTCTCAGGCACTTTTCAACCGATTTTAACCCGAATTTTGGATTTGGCCGTGCAAAATAAAATACTTTAGAATGATGTAAAAAATTGTATATCTTACAATTAAAAAAATTTTCGACTATTGCTAAATGAATATGTACTAAAATTTATTCTTTGCATGCAATTATCTTTGGAAAAACGAATTTTATATTTGTTTGCAAATATTTTTCAATTCGCTTAAGAACGTTCCCAAGATACTTCCCAGATTGCGGCTACCTTCAATAAAATTATAAGGGTCAGAAACCTGAATCCGTTGAAAAAACGTTTTTGAGTCTGATTAAAATATCGTCTGCGGGCATTAATTAATTAGCAAATTAGCAACTTCAAACCATTAAGATCGAATCCTAAACCGTGAAAATCCGGTCATTAGGATCATAAGTTATTCAGAGTGGTCTATTTATTTTGCGCACTGTATGAACTTTCATATTTAAACAAAAACATATATCTGAAAAATTTAGTTTTAATCCATTTTGTTCTATAAAGTAACCTACAGCCTTTCATATTTTAATTGGAAAATTGAATTTCAAAATTTAATATTAAAATTTAGTTTCATTACATTTTATTGTATAAAGTAACCTACAAACATTCATACTTTAATTGGAAAATTTAAAATTAAAATCTAGCTTCATTATATTTTATCATATAAAGTAACCTACAAACTTTCATACTTTAATTGGAAAATTTAATATTAAAATCTAGCTTCATTACGTCGTATTCTATTAAGTAACCTACAAACTTTCATACTTTAATTGGAAAATTTAATATTAAAATCTCGCTTCATTACGTTTTATTCTATAAAGTAACCTACAAACTTTCATACTTTAATTGGAAAATTTAATATTAAAATCTCGCTTCATTACGTTTTATTCTATAAAGTAACCTACAAACTTTCATACTTTAATTGGAAAATTTAATATTAAAATCTCGCTTCATTACGTTTTATTCTATAAAGTAACCTACAAACTTTCATACTTTAATTGGAAAATTTAATATTAAAATCTCGCTTCATTACGTTTTATTCTATAAAGTAACCTACAAACTTTCATACTTTAATTGGAAAATTTAATATTAAAATCTCGCTTCATTACGTTTTATTCTATAAAGTAACCTACAAACTTTCATACTTTAATTGGAAAATTTAATATTAAAGTTTAGTTTCATTACGCTCTATTCTATAAAGCAACACGCAAATTTTCATATTTTATATGAGCATATTTTCCATTGCCCACCATCTCACAAAGCAATTTAAATCCCACATATTTTAATTCGATTCTAGTTTAATACTAAATTATGAATCAGCGTAAGCCAAATCACAATACGAACTGTTCCAATGACAATACCTCTAAATAAAAACCATAACCCTTCCGTTGGCAAAACAACAAAACCTCCCCACAACAAAGGGATGATCAAAAAATAATAAATACAAAAAAGACTACACCATCACCAGATTCCGAAACCCAAACCACGTGGTAGCATCTTCAATAATCTCATCTCCTGCAGTTGCAACGTGCTTGCAATACGAACAACCCCCGACTCTCTCAGAGAAAGTGAGAAAGAGCGGGACGTGCGACTTCACTTTACACCGCAGCGACGACTTGAATTCTCCCCACAATCTCAGAGTGTGGGCGTCATAACTAAAGAGGGCTTGAATGCTGGGGCTGCAACAGGCGGGCACTCCTAATGGGGGTAAAATGGGCCCCTCATTGTTTGTGGAACGCCACGTGCCTTCTTTGCTCTCCTCATATGCTAGCTCGAATGGGTAAGATTTATTTTATAGCTCTTATAAAGATTTTCATTAAACCACAGAGTTTTTTTTTATTTTAGTTGTAGATGATAAGACGAAAAAAATTGTTTAATGTGTTTTACAAAAAATAATTAGAGTCTAATGTCTCACTATTTCTGTTTTATTTTATTTTATAACCCAGATTGAACAGCTGACTCGATTTTGAGTTTACGACTATCAATGTTTAACTCCGTAGTCTAGTAATTTTGAATCCAACCGAGAAGACAATGGAACTCCTGGATCGAGCATTAAGACAAACTTGCCTCCGTGAAGGAATTTTTGATGGAACTAGCCCGCTTTTTGCGTTAAATGGTGAGGAAATTCACGAAACCCTTCCATGGTCTGCACGACGGCTAGGAGATTCTAACACCCATGATTCGTCTACCATTGGGTACATTACGTTAGCATTATGGTCGATTCAATCGGGGAGCAAAGTTCGTATCAACCAGCTACTGTTGAGATTCGAACCTGGGTCAATTTAGTGGTAAGCGTACGCCCGTTAAATTGAGCCACCGCTTCTCCACTGTTTAGTTAACAAGAATTTTAAAATTAAAAAAGGATAAATATTCCATTAATTGGTAAAGTACAGAACGAATAAAATTTTCTTTCTAAATTTCGTATGAAATAGTTATTTTAAGTAAATATGAAGTAGCTTGTACGAAGGCTGTGTACAGCTTGTATGTGTTACTCTATCGTAAAATATGCAAGCGATAATTCACTTTTCAATAAAAAGGCTCCCAACTTAACTCAAAGAATTACTGTAGGTTAGACTATAATTTCCATCTACGACCAAGAAATGTAGTTTCACACCTTAAAATATGCTAACAAACAAACACCATTGCTTACAAGCAACATACTCAAACTCCAAGTAATTAAATCCCTTTTTTAAATTAGATCCAAACGCGTTAATTTTACAAATGGTAAAGTATTTTTTTCTTTTGCATTCTTATAAAAATTATTATGTATGAAGACTATTATTTTTTTAGATCTTAAAGACCAAACTTAGAAAACTACCAAAAATAATTTAAGAAATATCATTCACGTTTAGAGCCGTGAGCCGTTTCTAGACTTCGTAGACCCCTCAAGTTGAATCAGTCAGTCAAGTCACTTTGATGAATCTTTCGTGTATTCTGTGCAGAGTTACTATAAATTCATAAGATTCTCTGCTAAATTATTATAATAGACTATACGAGCCGTGGTTCTTCGGGGAAAGAGCGCTCGCCCCCCAATGAGGTGAATCGGGTTCAAATCTAGGGATTGAACGAATTCCATACCCGACTCACACCGACCACAGTGCTGACGTAAAAAATATCCTTTGTTGTCGGATAATGGGTTAAAGTTTCGTGCTTTTAAGAACTCTGCGTAAATTGCAAAATGTATGCTAGTTCTGTGATTTTGATTTCTATGAATAGTTTTATAGTGTATGGCTAAAAGATCTTATTCAGAAGCCATGTATTGAAAGTACAAATCTTTGTCCCTCTGAAATAATTTTTCTTGTTGCCAAAATAAAAATAAAAACGATCTATCAAAAATTGACGAGACCAAGCTCTTCTCTAATGCATGATGGCAACAAGATACCTATTCTTGAATGGACGAATAAGAAGTCTAATTTAGCCTCTTTGGAGCACTTGAAATGTGAGGCCCTGGACAAATTCCCGGCTTTCTTCTCCCTTACAACTGCTACGCACACAATTGTAGCAAACTCCAGTTAGAAGCCTTACTTTTTATGAAATCCATGCCCATAAATTCTACAAATGGAGTAGAAAATATCTTCTTTATGACGGCAAAAAAAAAAAACATTCTTCTTCAGCAATCAATGAACACTAAATGATTAAAATTATCAGCGAAGCACATCAAAAACAAAACCTTACCCTCTCCTCAATTCAAGTAAGTAGTTTTGTAAATATAGCTACCCCATTCCCCATTGTCCAATGTGTTGGAAAAGCTGAACTTCACCCAATATACTATGCTTTACAGACCATGAACGCTGCCTTCTTGTATAATCGTAACTTAGGTTTTTTGGTCTAGTTGAAGATCGTAAATAAGGTTTTTAAGACTTTGCTACAAGGCCCTGAAAATGTGATTATTTGGATGCTTTACCGTGAAACTGCAAGTTAAATATGTAGAGGAATGTAGTTTATGGAAAACTTAACTTCCTTTTATGGATTTTTTTCCCTTCAGATCTCCGTAAATGTAAAGATTTGTGTTTTAAATTTTTATACCATTTTAATTTTCTTTAATTTACTTAAGTGTCTTCTTCGGTATTAAGGTTGCTTAAATTTGAAAACATTGCTATTCTGAGCATTTATCACAATTTTGGGTCCGGGTTTTTAAAACAATCCATAAAAAAAATCGCAACTTTTAGCGTTTTAAGTTTTGTTGGTAGTAAAAAAGGTTTTTAATACTTTTCTATGACGTAAATAAGGTTTCAATTCATTTCGATATTAATCATGGAACTTATTTACCTTGAAACTGTTACTTAAGTTTGGTGAGATATAAGAATGCTTGTAATTTGTGTTTTAAGTTTCAATGCCTTCGAATTTATTTTTTTTCTGTTTGTTTAAAAGACATCCTGGACTTAAGGCAGTTTAAAGTATAAAGTATTTTGATTATTTTCTATATTCATATTTAGAATGTTTTTCATTCCAAGCATGATTTTCCCTCCTGTTTTTGTCGTTGTATTATTTTGTAAATATATATCAACTACTGTGCACAAATCTTTTCAAAGATATTTTGAAAACGAAATTAAATAATTTAAAAAAAATTACGTTTATTATTATATTAACATAATATATATGTATATTATGATGTAACCCAAAACATAATTTAATAAAATAATGAATTTTAAATTATTTTAAAATAAAATATTCATACTATAATTTGTCTCTAGCATTTTCTATGACTAAAAATTCTAAAATAAAAATTAAATTTTTTTTTACATTTTTCACTGCCCACTTAAATTTTACATTTAAGATTAATTTCAGAAATTTTAATATAAGCGGAAAAACATAATATGCAGTTTATGAGGATAGTTTAATTCGCATATTTAAGTTCAAATAACTTAGGAAACGTAAGAATATAGAGGATATATCTTTATCCTTAACTCCCCAAGTCATTATTATGCGAATTCAATAACATTACCTATTAGAAACTTAAAGCCTTATTTTTAAAACGAAATAGTAATTTTTGAAACAGAATCTTTAGTATCCATTTAACTATTTAAAACAGGTTAACAAAAGTTTTTTTTTTTCTTATTGAAATCCCATTTTTTAAAAACTTAGATGTAATTAATGTTAATTAGTGTTAATAATATTTTATCTTAAAATCAGAAAATTAATTGTTTTCAAAATGACACTTAACATGCTTTTATTCATCCTAAACACTTAGTTGAAAAAGTTAATATTTTACGCTCATACACATAACTGACTACAATATTAACCTAGAAAACTGATTGTTCTCAAAAGGATATTTAACATACTTTTGCAACATCACAATCTTCTTAAAATACAAACACTTACTAGAATAAATTAATGTTTTACGCACATAACTGACTATAACATTGTCTTAAAACTAAAAGATTAGTTTTTTTTTAGGATGACACTTAATATGTGCTCTACCATCATGTTCTTCCTAAACAATTAGTAGAACAAATTATTGTTTTATGCACATAACTGACTATAACATTATCTTAAAAATAGAAGATCGATTGTTTTTCTGATGACACTTAGATATAGAAACTTATAGAACTATTATTTTTTCAACATTTAACATATTCTTTCATTAATCCCTTCAAGCACCAAGTAAAAGATCAACTAGAATTCATAATTTTGAGTTATATTAATTTTGAATGTCCCGTATTTTTTAATAAAATAAATTGCTATCATTCTAATACCCATTACAAACCAATTGAAAGTTCCGCATTTTTCTACAACACAACACATTCAAAACGACAACTGAACATTCGAAAATTTAGGAAAAAATTTCATTTTGCTTCAAATCACAACACACAATTTTCAACAAAAAAAACTTGACTTTTACACAAAAAAATCTTCATCATCATTACAAACCATTAATCTCTGAATCATCATTAAACCTTAAATAAAGCAATTATCTAAACAATACTCCAATGTCCCTAAGTCCATTATCTTTTTAAAAACGGAAACTGAGGCACACCAAAAAAAGCTCCATTCTGGAGGAAAAAAAATGAATATTATACGTTACAAAATCCATTTCCACAATGCACTAAAATATAGAAAATTAGCCCGCTCGACACCCACTTCTCTCTGGTAATTGAATTATAATGAATAAGTGTCAAACATCCCAATTCAAGGAAGCGCACAAACTTACAATAGAATCCAAACATTTTCTCTTTCAATAAAAGCCTTGTATCCTAATATCACCGAAACGTCTAAAACGTATCATTAGAAAGTAGTTTACCATTAACGGATTAACTATCAGGGTTGTGTGTATCCTTTGGTTCGGCTTGCGGCCACCTTCCATTTCGGTTTTGGAACAAAAAACTCTTGTTCTTTGGTTATTGTTTTCATCTCGCCATGCATGGATAAGCAGCAACGTTGCTCTTTTTTTTTATGATTTAATTTGGCAAGATGGGATACTTCGAAGGGTGCAGTAATTGGTGACCGTATTTGGTGTCCAGCTGGTGTAATTCTTTTTTGATCTAGAATCTGGTTACCTGACTGCACAGGTTCTTGAAATTGTTGTTTATGTATTCTGGGAGAATTTTTTTGGCAACTAAAATCGATGCTAGAAAGGTTGGCGCATGATTCCAAATATAAAGTTTTTGGCGTTGGTAAGTTTGTCTTTTTATCTTCAAAAAATAGTTTATGATTGCTGAAGTATTAAGTCTATGTGAGCAGAAAAAGTCTATGTTTGCTGCAGTATTAAGCCTATGTTTGTACAAAATATCGATGCTTGCAAAAAAAAAATAGTGTTAATATTAGAAATACTATCAATGTAAAACTAATATTAAAGAATGACACAATATTTTTTAACTGATATTTTAAATGGCATGATCATAAATATACTTATATATATCAAAAAGAAATGTTTTTTAAATAAGCAAAATAAATATTTTTGCAAAAGAATGCAAAAAAGTAACAAAATATTTGTTTTTTTTTTAATAACTTATCTCTTATTGTTAAAGGTTAGTAATTTTAATTAAAATATTAAGCAATGTTTTAAACATCTGTTTGATGTCTGTGTTGTGATATTAAAAAAGAACTAAATATTATGATATATGATATGAAATGCCAAATTTCAAAATTAAAAAAAATATGTATTACGATTATGAGTTTCAAATTGTCAAAATTATATGCAACAGTATGATATTACCTTTTACTGACTTGAATGGTATAATTTAGCCATTTCATCACATATTTATAAAAGTATGAATCAGGAATAATTATAAACTGTATAATTTATAAGTGAAAATATCCTAAGTAAAACTTATAAAATTAATATAAATTTTTTTCAAATCATTAATAAGTAACAATATACTTTTTCAACATCTTTTCTTTTAAAATTTTATCATTAAACATAGTTTTAATTCATCTAATCTGATGCATAAAAAATTCAATGCCTCAATTTTATCTTTAAAATTTGGTGGATTCTTTAAATATCATATTAAGTATGCACCAAATTTATTTTGCATAAAAGATTAAAATCACATAGAAAGAAATATATAATTTTAAGAACAGTAAAATTTTTTCTAAAATATTAAAAAGTGACTTCTTATTACTAAATTAAAATGATAAAGTGTAATTTTTTCATCAGTTAATGCAACTGAAACCAAAGTGAAATCACAAAATTGAAATTTCTAAAAAAATAAAATGTGTACTGTTTAAAAATTTAATCTCTAAAATTAATTTTAGTAACTATTAAAGTGACTTAAGCAATTTATATTACTTTAATTAACTTATTAAGTATAGAGTGGGTCATATTCACACGTCTACTAAAATAAAGATATACTACATAGAAAATAAAAAAGGTTGCATATAACAATGCAATACCCTAAACACTGAAACTTGTCCGAAATCGACCACATAAGACTAGAAGTTTAGACTTAATTAATTTTTTTTAAATTATTTATTATATTTGAGCCCAAAAAAATAATAAATGTAAAATTCATCTAGGTTTGTAACGCAGGTTTATAAGAAAGTTGAAAAATGGGGATGAAAAAGTCACAGATTTATCGGATTAAAAAATAGTTCAAATTTAGAGTATACTAGCATTTCAAACCATCTTTGCTTAACGCTGTTCTGTCGTCTTCTGTCGCCAAGAAAAATAAAAAAGCTTTAGTTAAGAACCTTAAACTTGAAGCAATGCGATGATTTTAAACTATACATATATTTTATTTTATAACCGTCGTTGAACAGCCGACCCAATTTCATGGGTTTACGACTACTAGTGTTCAACTCCGTAGCCTTGTAATTTTGAACCAATCCTGAAGACAAGGAAACTCCTGGATCAGTACCCCTAGAGGTATTGATTTGTTATGGGAACATGGAGGACTTTGAGACTCGACAGATTTAACGTGCATCAGTCACCATTTACTACACGGGGAGTCTTCGGCCGGCGAGGATCGAACCCACGACCTCTAGGATATGGGCCCAGCGCCCTACCGACCAAGCTATCCCGGCCAAACTATACATATAATCTTGCAGTGAAGAATTATTTGGGCTTTAAGACAGACAAATAACTTAGATATTTTAAAAGCTATTGAACTTTTTTTTAAAAATCGCCAATTTGGCGAAATTTTTCCACCTAGATGAAAATTATCAAAATCGCTGCATTATTCTCAGTTTTCGCAAATTTTAATGAGTTCAAGTAATGCAATATTGCTGTAAGTTTTTAAGTATTAAAAAATTAGACCACAAACACTTTTCATTTTCGCAAAACTGTGGCTTTTCTCCATATTGATGTTTTGCCCCATTTTTAAAATAATCGTAGACAGCGCTGGCGTTAGATAGGCTAAACTAGACCCAACAGTTATGAGTAACAGTTGCAAACTCACAGCAGTTATAAAAAAAATATTATTCGCCAAAAGGCATCATTTCATATTATGACGGAGCCTTCGAAAAACAGCTTTCACTTCTTTCTTCGTCATTCAACATCCAATTCTTGCCTACAATCAAGTTATAAGCAATTTTAATACAGGACCGAATAATTATAAATCTATCACATTTAAAAGCAATTTCGATAAAGAAAAATAATAGCGTTTCAAACCACTTTTGCTTCAGAGAAAATATTTGAGCTTTTCTCTTCGCCATTAAGCGCCCAATCACTACCTTTATTATTCTTGAAATTGCAAACCCGACTCACAACAATAGAAAGCATCTCAGAAATGAACGAGCATTGCAACACCCCTTTGACTTCAACAAAGAGTTCGTAAAACCCAACTCTAACGCAGTGTTGTGTTGAGCAAAAAAAAAAAAAAAATGCTTATTGTTGATATAATTACCGCGATCTATCACTACACCACAAAAGAATAAGTTGTTAAAACAAAACAAAAACAAAAAAAACAAAAACAAAAACTAACTGCAGATGCAAAAAATGGCGCCTGTTTAGAAGAAAAGGTTACGGTTACGGTGTCCCTCGAATAAAAAACATCTGCTTTTTCAGAAACACAATTTGGGTGTTCTTCTTTAATGTGTCAATTCTATTAAAGCTTTCCCCAAATCATTTAAAATCAAGGACGCGTTGCTTAAATGTCGTGTTAATGATAGTGCTGATCGAGCATTAGTGATACATAAATTTCATTAAACTCGGAATGAATGATTCCCAACGAAAACTGTGTTAAAAATGTATCAATTTTGCACCTTTTATCGCGTAACATTGTGTCCAAACTCCTGTCACGGAACTCCTCCGAGTAAGTGGCAATTAACTGATGTTAAATGGATTTTTGCTAGCAGGTGTAGTGGAATTCTATTATATGAACCTCCTGATCACGCATTAGATGAAATATATTCTCTAATGTCAAATGAGATTGCATCTCAGCTTTAGTAAGATGTAAACAAACAGTACTGTTATTTCATGTAGTTTTTAGTCTTTCAGGAGAATGTAGTTGTTAGAGTAACGGATTTTGCTACAGCCATTTTTTTTTAAAAATTATTATAACATTTCATGAAAAGTATAGTCCTCATCTTGAATCATATATTTTATAAAACAATACGCAATGTATCATAGTTCTTTGTGATCAAATGTATCCTGCATCACGCGTTAAACTAAACATACTATTTTAGAATAAACGAAAATGCATCTTCAAATTAGATTTAGTAAGATGTAAACAAACTGTTTGTGTTTACATTTCATTAAGCTTTCCGAAGAATTTGTTCCCAAAATATCAGCTTTGACAATCATTCATTATTGTTTAAAGCTAGATGAGTTGCTATATATATGTAAACAACAATTTTTTGAATTTTTATATTGCGCCTTTCTAAGATCTCAATTCTATTAAAGCTTTCCCAAGATGCATTTAAAATCAGGAACGCGATCTCTAAATGTAGTTGCACAGCTTTAGTAGGATGTAAACAAACAGCAAAGTATTTCCAAATTAGTTTTTAATCTTTCAAAAGAATGTAGAAGCTATTAGAGTAAAAGTTTTTTTTTTTTTTTTGTTACAGTACTTACACCTATTTATTTAGTATTTTTTGTGCCATGAATAGTATAACTCATAAAGCTCGTGATCAGATGTCAAACTAAACATATTCTCATATTTTTTTAAACTGAAGAAGATTGCATTTTAAAATGAGCTTCAGTAAGATATAAACAAACAGATTATTGTTTTATGATTAAACTTTGCTATATATATATCTAAACAGTCATTCTTGGATGCGAAGTTACAAGAACTCAATTCTATTAAAACTTCTATTAATGTCGTGTTAATGATAATGCTCATAGAGCATTAGTGAAATATAAATTTCATTGAACTCGTAAAGAGTGATTCCCGATGAATACTGTGTCAAAAATGTATCAGCCTTTTTATCATGTAACATTGTATTCAAACTCCTGTCACGAAACTCCGAGAAAATGCTGAGTATTTGAGGTTGAACGGATTATTTCTATCAAGTGTAACAGAACAACTTATCACGCGTTAGATGAAATATATTTTCCTATATCAAATTGAGATTGAATCTTAGCTTTAGTAAGATGTAAACAAACAGCATTGTTATTTCATTTAGATTTCAATCTTTCAGAAGGATAATGTAGAATAGGTTGTTTTTTTACCACCATTTTTTTATTTATTTATAAAGCATCGTATTATAATCATTATTTATAAAGCCTTTTTTTAATAACATTTAAAATATATAGTTCTCAACTTAGTTCATATATTTAAAAAAAAAATACGCAATGTATAATGATATTTTATCAGTATATTTATCAGAATATCTCGTAAATGCACAGTTACATGTTAGACAAGATATATTCTTTAATATTGATTGAGAAAGTATCTTAAAACTTAGCATTACATATAAACAAACTGTTTTGTGTTTACATTTAATTAAGTTTGCCAAAGATTTTGAGTTAAAAATTGCAGGTTTTATGCTACAATCAATTTTTGTTGCTTAGAGTTAAATTTGCTGCTATATATAAACAACATTTTTTCGATGTTTAAATATTGCAAACATCCAAAAATAGTTTTTGACATCCAAATATATATATATATATATATATATATATAATTTAGAAAGACAATTGGTATTATAAAATGTGGGGTAATCGTATGATTAAAAAATATTTATTTACGAAAAATATCTTAATGGCTTTAGCTTTTCTTGTATATAGCTTCCACAGAAACTCTAATTAATATTTATTTAATTCAAGACAAATTTAATTTTATTTTAACTTAAAAAATACATTGTGCTTAAATTTATTGACATAACAATATGATTGGCATTCTAATCCCCTTAATAATACAATTTTTAAAGACGCAAATTGATATTTTTTTAATTCAAAATCCCACCACATCCATAAAAAGATCTCAAACATATTCAAAACAATATTATCAAGCTTTATCTAAATAATTTTACTTAATTAAGAACGAATAATCTTTTAGAGCGCACAACAGAAAATATTACAAAGCTAATACCCAGCAATAAAAAGGCAGGAACTTCGCGGATTTGCTCTTTCTAAAAAAATGCTCAGAGATGCAGGTCTTGCACAATGGAATAAAAGGTTCTATGGAACGATTATAAATAAAGACCCAAATTGTCAGATATTGCTTTGTGATGTGAGGTTTCCAATTGGCACTGGGGGAGTTTGAATTTATAATGCTGAATGATTTCAAAAAGAAACAAAAATCGCTGATTATGCAAAGGAAATGGCATACATTGGTCCGTCTCTTTCATAGTAGCAACTAGCAGTTCCTGTTTGGTACGTTATTATAAGCAGGAAAGTCATAAATCAGTTATTTCTCATAATAATACAGTTATATCTGTTGTTATTGCTTAATTCTTTATAGGAAATTTTTTTTTATAATTTTTGTATAAAAGTTCATAAATATTTTTTTATTGGATGTTTGTTTATAAAATACCCAATCATGTTTGATTGGCAATCTACAGGCTTATTTTTCTTAACTAGACTATTAAAATTTAGATCATTTGTGCCAGAATTACATAGCTCACAGCATAACATAACAGCACAGCCTAACACACAGCAGAATAACATAGGTCACATAGTTGACGTCATTATGGGTGTGAATAATCACTTAAATTTTGTTTGGTAATTATCCATTTCGTGGTTTCGACTATTTTATTTATTTATTTTTATGTATTCAAATAATAAAAAAAGTTGCATTTACTTTTTATTTTATTTATTGGCAACTTCATAGCCTGCGTAGGTGAAATGAGCAAGTGCCTTTGTTTCTCTTGATCAGAAATTAGGCTAGTAAACTGTAGTATTGGGCAAACTATTATAGTTATTCAGTGTTTTTTTTTTTTTTTTTAAATAATTTAACGATCTTAGACAAATAAAAATTCAATATTTTTCAGACATTTTTTTGAACATTTCTCTTTTTACTATCCGTTTCAGTATTTGGTTTAATCCTGCTGCCTTGATTATGGCTTAGACTCTACGCAACTTGAATTAGCTAAAGCCTGCTGCCTTGATTAAGGCTTAGACTCTACGCAACTTGAATTAGCTGAATCCTGCTGCCTTGATTAAGGCTTAAACTCTACGCAACTTGAATTAGCTGAATCCTGCTGCCTTGATTAAGGCTTAAACTCTACGCAACTTGAATTAGCTGAATCCTGCTGCCTTGATTAAGGCTTAGACTCTACGCAACTTGAATTAGCACCGTACACAAATCTGCTACCAAATTCTAATCGAATAGGAACCATATTATGGTTTAAAGCACCGATACTGTAGTTCACGGAACCAGTTTTTCTGAGAATGCAAAAACATTCTGAGTAACATCTTTATTACATTTTTGTAATGTTTGAAATTTTGGAGCTTATTGTATGATAATAACGTCCAAATTTGATGCACGTTTAATGTAACGCTATAAGTTGATCAATATATTTTAATACTTCTTAACATACTCTTGCTCTGTATTAGGGACTGATAATAAGGTTCAACGTTGAAAAAAAAAATTTGAGAGTAGTATGCATGTAACTTAAATAACCTCTGTGACGTACACACAAGCCGCGTTGCCATTATCTTTTCAACAAAAAAAAATTTTTTTAATAATTATAGTTTATATTGTTTTTAGAGATAGAGATATGACAAAAAAATTATAACTTATAAACAAAACATGGGGAAAAAATCTATCCATATTTCTTCAATGCTATTTTTTACACAGTTTCCGCGTATTTCATGGATCAATTGTTCCGGGTTCGTGAACAAGAAAATAAAATGTAAGGATAAAACTATATGGGTCGCATTTTTCAGTGTAAGCGTGGGAAAGAATAAATGATGCCCATTGATTTACTGCAATACTGAATTTATTAGCGACCTTGATTAGAATGAGAAAAAAAAATTTTGAAAGGCAGCCTGTTTCTTCATAATTTATTTACATTTTTTTTTAAATCGGTTGATACAAGTGATTCAGGATTATCGATTACCTTGAAATGCATTCAAATTGCCATTGCATGTAACTAATATTGAAATGCATACTTGCATCAAATTTTCATTCAATGAAACGGCTAGTTTTATGCATTCAATTAAGGTATTATTGATTTTAAATCTAAAACTATCACGAAATAATAGAAAATAAAAAAAAATTTTACCTCGCAATTCAAAAGTGATCTTTATTAAATTGAAGAAAATGTGATATATATTTATAAAAAAAAAAAAAGAAATTGTTAAAAATTGTAATTGAACAAAAATGAGCTTTATAATTGTGTCTAATTTTTTTTTATTTCATTAAATAGTTCCAGATCTATGGCAAAATATTTGAAAGTAAAATTAACATTAAAGATATCAAAATTTAAATCGTTCTCCAGCCTGAAATACTGAGGCTATATTTTTCAAACTGTAACTACCGTTATATTTTGAGAGCAAAAATTGAAAGTTTATAATTAGCATGTTTAATTAGAGAAAGTACGTTTGTTGTGTCTAATTTTGTAGCACAAATTTTTATCTGTACTAATTAATTAGTATAACTAAGGTTAACTCTTTGAACCAGTAAGATTTCATCGTAACTTATAAAAGTCCTATCATTAATTCAGTATTCCTTAACAGTGTTATTCCAAGCTCTTTTACCAAAGAAAATGTTTAAAAAAAACACAGTTTAAGGACCTTAAATGCCAAGCAAAGCCACAATATCTAAAGCCTGCCGTATATAATTATCTTGTCTTTAGAACGGACAAATTACCTAAATATTTTAAAAGTTATTTAACTTTTTTAAAATATTGCCAAGATTTTTTGCTCCTATAATAATAATAATCAAAATCAATGAACAATTCTCATTTTTTGCAAGTTTTTATGAGTTCAAAGAATGCAACGGAGTAAAATTTTAAATTTTAACAAATTTGATTGCAAACGATTCTTATTTTCATTAAACTGTGGTTTTTTTTCTCCATATTGACGTCTTGCTGCATTTTCAAAATAAGCATAGAAGAAGCTGGCTAATGATTGGCCAAGTTTGACCTAACCGTCATGAACAGCTGTTGCAAACTTAGCAGTTGTATGAATAATTTATCTTTTAACTGCTAGATTAATCTTATGACAGCTAGAAAAATCTTATAACAGCTAAATTAGTCTTATACTTAACTGCTAGAATGATCGTATAACTGTTAGATAATCTTATATCTGCTAGAATAATTTTATAGCTTCTAGAATGATCTTAGAACTGCTCACAAATTAGTGTTATTGGCTAAGCTTAACTTAACCATCATGAATTGCTGCATTGTGAGCCAGAAGACCATGATCTTTGGCCAAAAGTAAAAAATTAAATTTTCAACCAAAAATATGCGTAGGCAAATTAAGTATTGATAATCATTCCAAACATTATAATTTACTTTTTGGACCGACGAGAGTACAATGTAATGAAAAATATGTAGAAAAAAAAATTTTAAATGTAACTTTTAAATTTTTATTTCAGAAATAACTATAGGAATTTCACCTTACGGTTACATTTTTATCAGAGTAACTAGTCTGAAATTATACTACAATTTTTCAATTTGCTGGATTAGTTAATACTCTTGACAAACTTATAGTTTATATCTTATCATTTGACATTTTACAATGTTTGAATGACTTTCGAAACTTAGTTCCAAATAGTTCCACGAGGTAATTAGCTAAAACAAATTTTTTTTTTATCTTCTTTGATGTTTCTTCTTTCGAAGAAATCGGCCCCATTTTGCCTGTATTGCAAAGATGGACTAGATATATCGAAAAACAAAAATTATGTTTTTTTTTCATGCTTTCTCGTTATTTTGTAATTAATTCGCGTTATTTTGTAATATTACTTCGGAAATATAATTTGCTTTTCATTTTTAATATAAATTACGAAAATTATTATATTTTCATTGCTATATTTAATTATTTAAACGTACTATATTATTATTATTATTTTTTTTTTTTGCTCGCCATTTTTTTTTTTTTTTCTAGTGTATTTCAAAATTTCAATTATGAATTCAATTTACCTGCACATAAAAACCCCTAAATAAAAAACCTCAAATTTTGAAACAAATTTTATCGAAATACTAATTTTGGCCACGAAACCGTGAATGCTGGTCCACTGTGCGCTGTTACAAATTTAGAAGTTGTAAGAATAACTTATCTTATAACTGCTGGAATAATCTTAAAACTGCTAGAATAACCTTATAACCGCTAGAACTATAACTGCTAGAATAATCGTGAAACTGCTAGAATAATCGAATAAATGTTAGATAATTTTAAATCTGCTAGAATAGTTTTATAACTGCTCACAAAACAATGCTATTTCATGTAACAATAGCTCCTTCAAAAACAGCCTTGAAATGCTTTCGTTTTATTCTGCAGTGTTCACAACGTTTTATAAGTTTATACAGCGCAGTCAATAGCATGAATTTATTTACTTAATAACCAGTTTAAGATTTATTAAACATACTACTTTTAAACTGGCAAAAATCGCAAGTGCGTGATTGTTTCAATTCAAAATAAATTTAATTAAATTCAAAATAAATTAATAATAATATTTCAGTGAAGAAAACAATATTTCCTTATCAAATAACTTCAATATCTCTTCCAATCTTCAAAATATTATCAGGGGCCTTCCATCATAAAAACAATGAAAAACAATTACAGAGTGCAATTCTCTTCATTATTGGCGATAAAGAATCCAAACGAGCTAGTCTAAACAATCGCCAAGCGCCGTGTATTGCAACTTTTTTCCTAAGTCACGTTTCCTTTATTTCTATAGTTACATCCCATTATATCACGGTCTGTTGATGCTTTATTGGCTTTGCAGAAAACATACTTCACCGATCATCCTGATAGAATTCAACCCTTTCATTCCATCTGAAGGCAAGACTCAGTCAACTTTTAGATTGAATTAACTCCTTATTTTCAATCTCGCTTGTCATTGCAGTATCTCTTGCATGTATTTTATGATCCTCTATTTGTATAAGTGAAAGATGCATCCGGAAAGGTTTATCTTTTCGGCTCTTATTTTTTTCCCCCCTAATAAATTAACGTATTAGTCCTATTTTTAGATTTAAGAATTAATATAATAAAATTTTTTGGCACTAAAAAGCTGCTTTTAGTAGAAATGCTCTCAATAATCTTTTTAAATAAATTTACTAATATTTTTCTACTGACTCTAATTAGTTTTTTTTTTTAAGTATTTGGGTAGTACTAGTCAGCTCTCTATTTTTAAAAACTTATTTTTTCATCATTTCAATCAATCTGAGCATTGAAAAAAAAAACGTTAAAACTTTATAGAAATGTTACGGTATATTTAAGTTCATTTGAATTCGCTACTCGCTTTATAGATTTTGTTTTGTGTTTTGTTCTGTATTTTCTTTAAATTTAATTTCTGTTTTTTGCCCGATATATTTTTTACTTAATGTGTTCTATTTCGTTTAAATTTTTTTACTGCTCCTCATACTATTGTATTGATATATTTTACCTTGGCCATATTGATACAATATTACAAAGCACCCCTTTTTGCGGATATAATGGTGTAAGGTGATGAAGTGATTATATCTTTTCATTATTTTGCTTTCCAGATTATATATATATATATATATATATATATATATATTATATATATATATATATATATATATATATATATATATATATATATATATATATATATATATATATATATATATATATATATATATATATATATATATATATATATATATATATATATATATATATATATATATATATATATTTATTTATTTTTTATTTTTTTCTGTCCCCAAAACTGATGTAATTTTTTATCAAATTGTTTAAAGTTGTAACAATACATTTTATAGCCTCAATTATAATTATATATATGCAAACATATTGCTTATGAATATCCCTAAATAATGTTTTTTTTTTTTCAAATCTAATGTTTTAAAAGAAATATTTCAAGCAAGTTTCTAATAAATTAAAATATTCATATTCACACGCAGACTTTAATTCATCATGCAAGCTTTAACAGCAGTTTTGTATAAACGTAACTTAATATCAAATAGTTTGGAATTGTAATTGTATATTTAATAGCCTCAATTATAAGAATGAACACCAACATATATTATTTATGACGTAACAGTAAACAAATATTTCTTTCACCAACAACATTTTTCTCTTCCAAATTTGTTGAAAATGAAGTCTTAGAAGAGATATTCCCAATAAATAAAAGTACTCAAATTCACATACACCTCCGAATTCATTATACAAACAAAAATAGGTAAAGAAACACATTCATAACACACCTTATGAAATTTAAAACAGCCCCATTAAACATTTGCCCATCCATTCTACAATATCCATATAAAACTTTCTCGTAACTTTGAAAAGCACCATCCACAAACATTAGCGCATAATACTTTTCATTCGAGAAAAAAAAAACCTATAAAACAAATAGTTTTTTTTTCTTCCTCTCCTCTGTAAATGATATTTTTCTCAGTTTGAGTATAAAATACATTTAACTATAAGTCAACGCCAAAGAGCGAGCACACGAAATAATGGAAAAGCACAATTTTTCCATGAATATCATTTTTGTATTCAATACTCCTTATTCACAATGGTACATGAATACATGGGTTTATAGGGAGGAATGCCCATGGGAAATCAGACCTTCTTCTATCTATCGCGAATACCATGTATCAATGTCAGTGCGTATGTAACATATAAAAACATGTTTTAGAATGTTATCGACAGGAAAAATGTGTCGTAGCACTTCCTTGAAAATAATTGTTTTCCTGAAATTTTTTCGTAAACTTAAGAGACAATAAAACACTTTTGTATTTTTTTTTCAAGGAACTTTTAAAAAAATAAATATATATATATATATGCAATATATATATATATATATATATATATATATATATATATATATATATATATATATATATATATATATATATATATATATATATATATATATATATATATATATATATATATATATATATATATGTATGTATGTAAGATGTACAAATATATTCATATGGGCATGTTATTTCATAATTTTTAATACTTCCTATTTAATAATTTATGCATTATTTGCAATAGTTACTATTTCACATAAAATGATTCATAGAATATTCGCTATTTTTAATGCTTCATATTAAATAATGCATGTGTTATTTAATATATTTAGAACATCACAAATAAATAACATAAATATTATAAATATTATATATAATAATCATGATATAAATAATTATAATCATATTAAATAAATAATGCATTAATCGTTTACTATGTTAAACACTTCATATTTAATGCTATTTTTATTTGCAATGTTCAATACTTCATATTAAAAAGTATGGAAATCATTGATATATAACAAATTCAGTAAAAACATCCAGCTTCATTCAAAGAAAAGACAATTAACAAGAAATTATGTAATTAAAAAAATTTCAAAATATAAATTATTTGATATGATTAAAAATTCGTAATCAGTAATGCATGTGAAAAAAAACGCAGCAAAATAATTATGTAACTATAATCAGTAAAAAAATAATCCACAAAGAATTAACAAAAATGTATTTAACGTAAAATATGTAAACTGTTTATAATGTTCAATACTTCATGTGAAAAATAAGTATATTATTTGTAAAGTTTAATTTTTTATGTAAAAAAGCATTTATGTTATTCCCTAAGTTCAGTACAGTACTGAATAATGTATGTAAAATTAACAAATTAAAAGAATTCAGCAAAAAATTTATGTGATATAAAGTATTTATACTATAAACGTAATGTTTATCATATTTCATACTTCGACTTAAATATAATAAATGTTAAGCACACTTAAACATTCATTTACAGATGATATTCAGATATATATACAGATAATAAAGTATTTTTTTATGAAAAATACTTTATCTGTATATATCTGAATTAATAGTACACTATTACATTAATAGTACACATTAATGTATTATTTAATATTTACTACCAAATTTTATATTTATAGAATGGTGAAAAAGGCTTTGCTTCATTATATCCTACACAAAAAATATAAAAAACAAATCAAGACTAAACTGATTATAATACATAATAAAAAAAAATTGTCTAAGTGTGTGTTTTTTTTTTCATAATAAAAGAAGTAATCAATTATCATTTTTATTTTAATTACTTGTTTAAACAACCCTATTCCTGAGAGGTCAATATCCCCTTTACGCGTGATTTTCAAACATGGTTAATGCTTATAGGGTAGTAATTACAATTTTTTTAATTATTTAATAATATGCTAAGTACCATTCGCTATGGTGCGTACTTTATTAATTTATTCTCAGTCAATTTAATTTACAGCTTTGTTTACTGATTATAACACCTGGAATTATGGCAATAAACATAATCTCAATCTTATTGCCTTTGAATGATTCATTACTATTCTATTGGCAATAATAAGAAAAATATTTTAATTTTGCTGCACATTTAATTACTTAATTAGGTACTAAAGGCCCTAAATTGCTTATTTATCTCCAAAAGAATTTGAAGGATAACCTCTATTTAGTATAATGAATAGATTTTCATACATAATCTATCATAAATTTCAATTTTTATCCTCCCGTAATTATATCACGTTTAAATTATATATTCTTACTGAAAATTAAAGGTTGCATAACATAAATTAAAATTCTTGAGCTTTTGTTGGACATCTCGAAATATTTGCCACGAAACTTGCGGTATTATTTTTGTCAATTGGGTATTTGCATTTGGGTAAGAAGAAGAACGATATCCACACATATGACCTATGACGTCAGTGTCAGCTGATCGTTTATAAACAAAATGGCATGTTGAGCTAAGTTTCTCCACAGAAAGTGTAATGTTAATTAGCGTGAAGTTAATTAAATACAGTGCCCTATCGCACATCGAATTTGTTGAAATATAATTCTTTCTCCTCTACTCCTTTTACTTAACTTAGATTTATTATTTGTTTATTTATTTTATTGTAATCATGATATATTTTTGGTTTGAGTATCTGGCAACTTCGATGATAATTAGTTTGTTTATGTTCTACATGGCTTCGTGCCTGTCATTGTGCTAAGTAAAAAAATATATAATGAAAGAATTAAAATCTTTGTGAATGAATATATGTTTAAGAATATAGAATGTGTCGTTAAAGATAGTTAGAGACGCGATTGCTCAGGAGATAGAGCGTTCGCCATCCAATGAGTCGAACCGGGATCGAATCCCAGTCGATACGAATTCCGCATCCTGCTTGCACCGGCAACAGTGCTGACGTGAAATATCCTCAGTGGTAGACGGATCATGGGTTAGAGTCCCCTTACCATCCCCGAACAGTGGGAGATTCTCATGGTCTTCCTCTCCGTGTAACGCAAATGCGGGTAGGCTCCATCAAAAAGTCCTCCACGAAGGCAAATTTCTCCCAATATTCGACCCAGGAGTTTCTTTGTCTTCCGAATTGGGTTCAAAATTACAAGGCTACGGAGTTGAACATTGGAAGTCGTAAACCCATAAAAAATTGGGTCGGCTGTTCAACGACAGTTATAAAACATAAAATAAAATTAAAGATAATTAATATTTGACGGGCTTGCCTTACTCGAAATAGGATGGAAAGAACAGTTGCAATCGTAGACAAATGCCACGTTTCAACAATTAATCGATATACTCACATTACGTCACTTGCAGGCATTATCTTCAACATTGAATAGTGGGAAATGTTTTTTTTACTAAATAAAAAATAAACGCCTCCTAAATAACTATATAAATTATAAAATCTGAAACTCTTAATTTTTATTTTCAACTATAAAATACTAGCGCAATTCCACTAAATTTAAATAAATAAGTTCATATTATTTTAGATGTATAAACTGAAACAAAAGCATTTTTAAGTAGTATATTCATATTGACATCATGAAAGAAATATTACAAACCATATTATTACATTATGTCAATTGATAAATAAATATTAATACATAAATGTTAACGTTTAAAATATAATATTAATAATACCATAATATTAAAGATACATTATAATATCATATAATAGAGGCACGTTAAAAATCAATATATTATGCATTATTTCAGTAGCATGAATTTTAAAAAGGCGAATTTTAAAATATATTTGTTTTAATGACAGCAAACAAGCAAAAACATGCGAGCAGATTTAGATATTGAATAACGGTATACACTAATTAAAAATAGAAAAAATGTATTTAAAATGTTTGCTTCTTATAGGACAATTTATGTTCTATAAAACAACAAGTGTTCTTATAAAACAACGATTCCGAATGCTTATTAACTTCCATAGCTATATACATTTTGTTGCATTGATTGTTGTATTGTATACATTTTGTTGCAGAATTTTGAAAATTTTTTAATTGGTTTCTCGATTTTGTTTTTCTTTAATTGATATTTTTATCACCCGTCATTTTTAAGACATCTTTGTATCATGTCAATGAAAAAAAGGACTAAGTAATTGCGTCATAATTAATGGTGTAATTACTAGTACGGGATAGTGTTCTTTATATTTAGCCCAAAAATTTTCCCGACTTCTGAATTAGTATGGAAAATTTAAAATTACTGGATTTAATACTTAGGATTTGTCAACAGTGTAAATACCATGTTCATCACCGGTAACGGAATAATACTGCGCCAAATAGTTATGTAGCACTTATTGCATTTAAAACTTTTCTTAAAATGCATTAAATGCAATAAGTGCTACATAACATGAACTTTAAAAAAAGCGTGCTTGAAATACAGTCTCAATGATAAATATTAAAGTTAGAGCATAAAACAATTTAAGATAGTTTTCCTTTCTGAACTATATGGATTTTTTTATTTTTTCCTTGAGCGACGCCTATCCTTTAAAGATTTCCACCCCCCCCCCCCTTTTTGAACGTGAATCGAATGACGTTCGAATTTTGGCGGAACTTGTATAGATAGAAAAAGACAAATCTTTCAATTTATTTTTACTTTCTAGTCTATTTTAAAGGGGTCTTGGTTTCTGCTGAGCGTAAAAACATTCCCCAGTTTCGTTTCTGATTTATTCTGTATGTATCGCCTTATAAGAAATATTTTTTTTTTTTTTTTTTTTAAAAGATGGGAAAAAGAAATATCAGTTGGATCAAATTATTTTTCTTTTTTTTTAAAAATTGCGTTTCAAAAATAAAGTTCAAAATTCTGTTCTAAAAATAAATAGTTCTCACATTTTTTTTTTTTTCTTCACTAAACGTATTCATAAAGTAATTACGTGTTATAATCATAAAGTAAACACGTATTCACAAAGTTTTACATGTTTCATGCAAAACTTAGCGAACATCAATTTAAAAGCTTATAAAACAATGCAAAATTATCTTCAAGGCTAACTAATTTATGCACGTACATACAATGCAAATTATTTGCAAACAATACAAACTACTTGCGCTATAATGCAAACAACTCATGCATACACAAGCTGGGTTTTTTTTATATTTACTGATTTGAAAGTGATTGTAATTTTCCATATAATTCTATTAATATTTAATGCAGCTTTGAGTTGAATTTCTTTGAATAATAACCCATAGCACATTCGTAGAAAATTCCGTTAGAAGTTGAATCATAATATCGGTACTTTGAACCACTATATCATATTAAGATTGAACCATGTTTCCTTAAAATTAGAATGTCATGTAATTAGGTTTAATATAGTTCAATTTACATGATGTTATGGTTATTAAGGGTGTGGCATACATTTAGGATATTGTGGTTAAATAACCTCCAAAATTTCAAATAGTGTATTTAACATTAATGATTATAAAATGAATTTTTAAAAAAAATTAATTAATAGTCGTATGAACTTTCTTATAATTATTAATTAATAGAGACCCAATCAGAGAGTATATATGAACAATCGTACATAGATAGTTGTTACATACTATCGATACATAGATAATCGTAGTTGTTACATAGATTATGGTACATAGATGTTAGTGCACGGACAAAACATTTCTGGTAAAATTACGGTAATGCATGGTAAAGTCGTTTTTTAAAAAAAAAAAATTAAAAAAATAAAAAATTTTGGTTAATAAAACCGTAATATACGATAAAACCATTTATTTAGCAATTTTTCCGTTCATTTAGTAACAAATAACCGGAAATTCTGGTTTTCGAAATTATAATTTTTACAACCACGCATTTAGTAACAAATAAAAAACTGAAAAATAAATGAAACGAAAACATTTCTTCTTCTCTTTTTATTAATCTTTATTATTTTCAATGTTTTCTCAATTTTCTCCCCCCTCCCCAAGCTACATTTTTTTTTCAGAAGATTAAGTTTGTTGACTTTTTTTTTCGAAATGCACAAGTTCAAAAACATTGTATATTTCAGAGGGCTGCATAAATATTGACGCAAACTTCTAGGGGAGTTAGAGCACATAATCAGGATTGAAAGAGCTTAGAAAAGCGTGCCCGTAAATGCCGTTATACGCCGCTTCAGGCGTTTTCCTATTATGAACTATTTCTTCGTGTCCTTAAGCAAGTCGTAATGGACAAGCACCCATAACCGTGTACGATGTACCCTAACTCCCCTAGAAATTTGTCTCAACATTTAAGCGACCCCCTGTTACAGAGAACGTATTTAAATTTTTACATTTCGACTAAAAATGCCATTTTAAAACAAAAACTCAACAGCTTAGCAACAAAACTAATTTCGGATTTGAAACATTCTATTTTACATTCTATTCCTTTACATTCTATTGAAACATTCTATTTATCGCTCACACCCGAATTAGGCAACATCAAGTATTTGTATAATTTTATTATTTCCAACCTTTTTTTTACTTGAATAAATGGATATTGAGAGCCAGAAGTTTAATAAAGGCGTTAAAAAAAGACTTCTTGTCCAGATAAATTTTATTTTACCCTGTAGATGCTTGCTTTTAACAAATTCTTATGGAATGAAAGTTCGAAAAATAGAACGTTCTACAGATGTTACTGATACATATAACATGAGATCATCAAAAGTACAATTTATTTTCATTCACCCCCCAACTCTCCCTGACGGACCTTCCCTGCAATTCTAGCACCCCTCAAATGTTCAGGGGTTGTAAATATGGAGTAAAACTCAATTTTAACTAGAGGAGTGGGTGGCGAGGGCAGAATCCCGTAATTCGAACGTCATTGTTGTCGAACATCCGTCGTCCACCCCTTGGACCTTGGAGTGGCCTTTACTCTCATGAAGTTTTGTATTTGCAGTCAATACCTTTTTTAAAAAAGAACAGACGAGAAAGAAATAAAAAAGATCGTTTTCAGGGGGTGAGAAGAGAGAAAGGTTAGTGTTACATTCGAAGCACGTTTTTCGGTTAAATTCGAAGAGTCAGCTTTTTTTGAAAGGACGCTTTTGTATGGATAAAATAGAAATCGATGGTAAAAAAAAATCAACACTGCCTAGTGTCTTGTAAACACGTTCTTTTAGGCCAAGGCTTTTAAAAAATGTATGAACTTATCAATTTCCTCATCCTTCATAATACAGGCTATAATGCATCCTATAGGCTATAGAATATCTAAGTCTTCAATATTTAAAAAAAAATTAATTTTTTATTTCAATAATACGTTAGCTTTTTAATAGATAGGCGTAAGTCTCTCTCTGGAAGCGGAAATTGGCACAGGAAATATGAATCTCGTTTTCCAACGAGACGACACAGGTTCGAATCATGGTGATTACTTTTCAATTTGACCGAAGTCACAGCAACTTTGTTCTGCCCTCGCTGTGGGCTGGCGTAAAATATTCCCAATGATAAACGGATCCCTTGTCATCGGGCTAACCGTGAAATGTTTCCGAATCGTTCCGATTACATGCTAACGTAAAATATCCCCTGTGGTTCACGAATCTTGGGTTGGTGTCCCTCTACCGTTAGGCTAACAGTGGAAGGTCTGTGTAGTTTTCCTTCTCGTCATCTGGGTTGAGTTTAAATATCCAAGGCTATGGATTTAAACATTGATAGCCATAAATCCAATATAGATCAATTGTTCAATTCAATAAAATAAAATTTTGCTCTGAAATTCTCAAATCAACTCGGGTTCATGTCCTAGTTATAACAATTGATTTGTAATATACTATTCCAAAATCATATGTTTATTGCTAACCCAGAATTTGAGGGATAGTAAAACACCAGTGTTAAATGGATTCATTACCTTCAGTATAACCCAAGGATATTTTGGTGATTGATTATCTGCTTTATATAATCCAAATACTTGTCTTCTTAGTTAATTTTGTAATTACAGTAAAGAGGGACAAACGACATCGTCTTACATCAATTATTTGAATATACTGTTCATTTACAATATAAACTAATTTAAATCACTCAAATATACCAATGAATCCAATTTGCCATCAATCATTTGAATATACTGTTCGTTTACTATATAAACCAATTTAAATCACTTAAATATACCAATGAATCCAATTTGTCATCAATCATTTGAATATACTGTTCGTTTACTATTTAAACCAATTTAAATCACTTAAATATACCAATGAATCCAATTTGCCATCAATCATTTGAATATACTGTTCATTAAATATATAAACTAATTTAAGTCACTTAAATATACCAATGAATCCAATTTGTCATCAATCATTTGAATATACTGTTCATTTACTATATAAACTAATTTAAATCACTTAAATATACCAATGAATCCAATTTACCATCAATCATTTGAATATGCTGTTCATTTGCAATATAAGCTAATTTAAATCACTTAAATATATCAATGAATCCAATTTGCCATCAATCATTTGAATATACTGTTCGTTTACTATATAAACCAATTTAAATCACTTAAATATACCAATGAATCCATTTTGCCATCAATCATTTGAATATACTGTTCATTAAATATATAAACTAATTTAAATCATTTAAATATACCAATGAATCCAATTTGTCATCAATCATTTGAATATACTGTTCATTTACTATATAAACTACTTTAAATCACTTAAATATACCAATGAATCCAATTTGCCATCAATCATTTGAATATACTGTTCATTAAATATATAAACTAATTTAAATCACTTAAATATACCAATGAATCCAATTTGTCATCAATCATTTGAATATACTGTTCATTTACTATATAAACTAATTTAAATCACTTAAATATACCAATGAATCCAATTTACCATCAATCATTTGAATATGCTGTTCATTTGCAATATAAGCTAATTTAAATCACTTAAATATACCAATGAATCCAATTTTCCATCAATCATTTGAATATACTGTTCATTTACTATATAAACAAATTTAAATCACTTAAATATACCAATGAATCTAATTTGCCATCAATCATTTGAATATACTGTTCGTTTACTATATAAACCAATTTAAATCATTTAAATATACCAATGAATCCAATTTGCCATCAATCACTTGAATATACTGTTCGTTTACTATATAAACTAATTTAAATCACTTAAATATACCAATGTATTCAATTTGCCATCAATCACTTGAATATACTGTTCGTTTACTATATAAACTAATTTAAATCACTTAAATATACCAATGAATCCAATTTGCCATCAATCATTTGAATATACTGTTCGTTTACTATATAAACCAATTTAAATCACTTAAATATACCAATGAATCCAATTTGTCATCAATCATTTGAATATACTGTTCGTTTACTATTTAAACCAATTTAAATCACTTAAATATACCAATGAATCCAATTTGCCATCAATCATTTGAATATACTGTTCATTAAATATATAAACTAATTTAAGTCACTTAAATATACCAATGAATCCAATTTGTCATCAATCATTTGAATATACTGTTCATTTACTATATAAACTAATTTAAATCACTTAAATATACCAATGAATCCAATTTACCATCAATCATTTGAATATGCTGTTCATTTGCAATATAAGCTAATTTAAATCACTTAAATATATCAATGAATCCAATTTGCCATCAATCATTTGAATATACTGTTCGTTTACTATATAAACCAATTTAAATCACTTAAATATACCAATGAATCCATTTTGCCATCAATCATTTGAATATACTGTTCATTAAATATATAAACTAATTTAAATCATTTAAATATACCAATGAATCCAATTTGTCATCAATCATTTGAATATACTGTTCATTTACTATATAAACTACTTTAAATCACTTAAATATACCAATGAATCCAATTTGCCATCAATCATTTGAATATACTGTTCATTAAATATATAAACTAATTTAAATCACTTAAATATACCAATGAATCCAATTTGTCATCAATCATTTGAATATACTGTTCATTTACTATATAAACTAATTTAAATCACTTAAATATACCAATGAATCCAATTTACCATCAATCATTTGAATATGCTGTTCATTTGCAATATAAGCTAATTTAAATCACTTAAATATACCAATGAATCCAATTTTCCATCAATCATTTGAATATACTGTTCATTTACTATATAAACAAATTTAAATCACTTAAATATACCAATGAATCTAATTTGCCATCAATCATTTGAATATACTGTTCGTTTACTATATAAACCAATTTAAATCATTTAAATATACCAATGAATCCAATTTGCCATCAATCACTTGAATATACTGTTCGTTTACTATATAAACTAATTTAAATCACTTAAATATACCAATGTATCCAATTTGCCATCAATCACTTGAATATACTGTTCGTTTACTATATAAACTAATTTAAATCACTTAAATATACCAATGAATCCAATTTGCCATCAATCATTTGAATATACTGTTCGTTTACTATATAAACCAATTTAAATCACTTAAATATACCAATGAATCCAATTTGTCATCAATCATTTGAATATACTGTTCGTTTACTATTTAAACCAATTTAAATCACTTAAATATACCAATGAATCCAATTTGTCATCAATCATTTGAATATACTGTTCGTTTACTATTTAAACCAATTTAAATCACTTAAATATACCAATGAATCCAATTTGCCATCAATCATTTGAATATACTGTTCATTAAATATATAAACTAATTTAAGTCACTTAAATATACCAATGAATCCAATTTGTCATCAATCATTTGAATATACTGTTCATTTACTATATAAACTAATTTAAATCACTTAAATATACCAATGAATCCAATTTACCATCAATCATTTGAATATGCTGTTCATTTGCAATATAAGCTAATTTAAATCACTTAAATATATCAATGAATCCAATTTGCCATCAATCATTTGAATATACTGTTCGTTTACTATATAAACCAATTTAAATCACTTAAATATACCAATGAATCCATTTTGCCATCAATCATTTGAATATACTGTTCATTAAATATATAAACTAATTTAAATCATTTAAATATACCAATGAATCCAATTTGTCATCAATCATTTGAATATACTGTTCATTTACTATATAAACTACTTTAAATCACTTAAATATACCAATGAATCCAATTTGCCATCAATCATTTGAATATACTGTTCATTAAATATATAAACTAATTTAAATCACTTAAATATACCAATGAATCCAATTTGTCATCAATCATTTGAATATACTGTTCATTTACTATATAAACTAATTTAAATCACTTAAATATACCAATGAATCCAATTTACCATCAATCATTTGAATATGCTGTTCATTTGCAATATAAGCTAATTTAAATCACTTAAATATACCAATGAATCCAATTTTCCATCAATCATTTGAATATACTGTTCATTTACTATATAAACAAATTTAAATCACTTAAATATACCAATGAATCTAATTTGCCATCAATCATTTGAATATACTGTTCGTTTACTATATAAACCAATTTAAATCATTTAAATATACCAATGAATCCAATTTGCCATCAATCACTTGAATATACTGTTCGTTTACTATATAAACTAATTTAAATCACTTAAATATACCAATGTATCCAATTTGCAATAGTGTAATTTAACAATTTATAAATTTGCTAAATTACACTAGAAATACTAACACGCCTAATTATAAATCCTTAAATTGACTACCAATCCACTACAATACCTTATTCCGAAACAATTTATATCTTTTCTAAAATAAATCACTTTGTAAATTAAAAGAAAATATTTCAGATAGGCGTCTTACTACAATTTTTTTAACTTCAATAAGACAAGGGAATTTCTAAATCCAGTACTGGGAAGCATTTGCCTTCGTGGAGAACTTTTTGATGGAACTAACATACATTTGCGTTACATGGAGAGGAAAACCATGAAAACAACCCTTGGTTAGCCCGACGGTAAGGGGACTCTAACCCATGATCCATCAGTGAAGATATTTCACGTCAGCACTGTGGTCGGTGCGAGCTGGGTGCAGTATTCGTATCGACCAGCCATCGCTGGGATTCGAACCCGGTTCACCCCAATGGAAGGCGAACACTCTATCCCCTGGTCTACCACGGATCACTAAATTATTATTATTATTTGATACATTGTGCTAAAAGAATTTATTTTATCTTTCAGAATACTTGAAATGCGAAAAGAGAAATCCAGAGATGCGGCTCGTTCCAGACGGGGCAAAGAGAACTACGAATTTTACGAACTCGCCAAAATGTTGCCTTTACCGGGAGCCATCACAACTCAGCTAGATAAAGCATCCATTATTAGACTCACCATCAGTTTCCTTAAGCTCAAGGAATTCACGGCGCATGGCGATCCTCCTTGGCGAAAAGAAGGTCCATCGCTCAAAAGTAAGTGCACCATTTTGAAAATGTTGACGAATCAAAATTGAACGGTTTTCCCTTCATCAGGCAGTTAAAAAATACAATATTCATAATATTTTTGTAAATGACCAAGTATAAAAAACACTTAATCTTTCTGATATAGAATCTTAAAAATAATATTTAATGCGTACTTTAACGCAGATGGGACACCGGTATCCTATTTATGTACTTTTCTGTACTTTTTTTCTGACGCTTTAATTACAAGAAAAAATAAATTCGGGTATTTTTTTAATTATAAAAAAAAAACTGTCTTATAGTTATATCTGGTAGGTTATCGGAATTATATGTGTTCTAAAATATAAAAAAAAAAGTATTTTGAAATTTTTTTTTCATTCATATTGATTCATATGACTCAAACATTTATCAGTATCAAACATCATTGATTTTATAAATTAAAGAAATTTCAATGATGAATTATTGTTTTTTTTTTTTAGATATAAATAACTGAAAATAATTGCAAATTTGGAAAATTGTTTGAAATTGAGCTGTGTTTGGAAGATTTTAAATGTTACGCAGAAAAAAAAAGACACCGGTGATTCACGCTGTATTTCGTAACCATAAATAATTAAAATGCTAAAGATATTATTTTTCACTTACTTTGACCTAAATTAATACAAAATAATGAAAAAGTACAAAAAAATTTGATATACCGTAGTTTTTACAGTCATAATTACAATAATAACACTGAATCGCTGTCCCGCAGTGGACTGATCGTTAAGACACGGTTCCCAGCAGATCACCGAAGTCAAGCATCACTGACTGCGGTCAGCGTGCGGGTGGGTGACCACTTGGATCAGTCTGCGTAGGGACCGAGGGTGTGTGGTATTGGTCCTCGTTAAACTGTTCTACCGTAAAGAGCTCGACTTCGCGCGCAGGTCGTCGGGCTACCGAAGCAGGGGTGCCATCCCCTCTGCAGAGGATCAAATTTGTGATGGCATGTCTTCGGATCCTCCTGAGGGATGTTTCCCAGACCGTCGCCAATAGCCCATTGTGCAGCTCTAGTGCGACGTAAATGATCTACAACAACAACATCACTGAATCGCTCTAATTAAATAAATATTACTGTAAGGTAGAATGTTTTACAGTAAAAATGAATTTTACGGTGAATATGGATTTTACAGATGATGCACTCTAAGTGCGGGTACTTCATACAATAATTTGATCCGGAATTATTTCACTGTGCACATTTTTCTATTACATTAGAAGTCAGTTAGTAGTTTTTTTTTCATTTCAGAAATGGAATTAAAATTTGCATTTTAAACTAGCCCATATATAAAAATAAACAACAAGAACTGGGGTGTAATTGGGTTCATTAACTACGCCTTCGATTGGATGCATAGCACGTTTTAATAATTTTGCTGGTGTAAAAGGTATCGTGAAAATGAAATAATCTTAAAAGGTATCCATTTTCCTCCATGCATCCTCTATACATCAAACTATACTTACTTCCTCTATAGACCTCTATACTTCCTCTATATGTCATCATTAACGTTTTCCCCTCATATTAGAGTATCAACTCTAAAACAAATCTGATTATTTTTTATTCCTAAAGTTTCTAAAAGACCGTTAAGTAGTGAACCAGGTTTCGAATCTCATTCACTTATAATGAAATTCAAATGGCCTGCTTGACCGGAAATCGGAATCGAATCCTCCCTGCAGAACCCCAACTCGATTTCCCCCCGCCCCTCCGATCTGTTCTTTGCTTTTTTGCTATTTTTTGTGTTGTATCTGATGTCTTCTCTAAATCTCTCAAATATTGGCTTCGATTTGTTTCTTGCAAACGATCAGGGGTGTTAAGACATAAAACTGATCGAACATTCTAGTTTGTGGTTTAGATGGAATGTTTGAAAATATCACTGTAAAAGATAGTATTAAATAGTATTGAAATTTTTAAATTCAAAGTACTGATTTTTATAAAATTTAACTAGCCGCGAATTTACACGTGTTTGTATTCTTGCCGTAAAATTTGTTGTTTTTGGAGAACGTTCTGTATTAAAGGGAACTTTCTTTACAAACCTGCACGGAGAAAAAAATTCTAGTAAAATTACTGTCATTTATGGTAAAAATAAATAAATAAAACATCATTTTGGTTGATAAAACAAAAATCTACGGTGTTTAAACCATTGATTTAGTAATTTTTCCGTTCATAAAATAACAGTTTGTCGAAAATTATGTATTATAGTTTTTATTTTGATACATTTTTGCTGCCAACATTTAACCCTTTATAATTGCTATCGATAAACAATATCATAATCACTATATACATACTTGTTAAATTAAATATACTTGGCAAAAAATAAAAAATTAAAGTAGTTGATAAAAAAAAAATTTTTAATCTTTTTTCAACTTTTTTGATTTAAGATGCATAAAAACAAACTGATTTAAATTCTGTTAAATATATACATACATCTTTGCTGTCAAAGTAAATTTGTATCGTTACTTTATAATTTATTCCTGACCCTTATACATGCCCAGTAAAAGTATAAAAAATGGAATTAAACAAAAATGAAGAGCGAAATTCGAATGCAATAAGTCAAAATGGCAGAAGCATCATAGAACCAAAATTGTTTTTAGTACGCATTTTAAATAAATATGGTAAAACTTAAGCAAAAACCAAACAAAATTTCAAAGAGCATGCCAGCAGAAATAGTACTTCTTCAGAGGACACACTGCCCTGCTAACATGCCGTTTCTGAAGTCAGTGGTTCAACCAAAAACTGATTGTGTCCCGAGAGCAAACAACCCCCCTTTTTTACATGTCCTTAATATACACATATCCCTACTTTTCACAAATTCTTACTTTACACATTTACCAATCCCTATTTCACACAAAACCATTCTTAACACATATTATTACTTTACACAAATCCTTACTCAACACACAGCATTCTTCTAACTATTCAAATTCCTCCCAACCCTATTGTCTCTTTATTAAATCGAGTAATTTTTAATTCATTATCATTCAAATATTATGCACTATTCATCCTCAACAAACTATTAATTTTAAACTGGCATCATGGTATTTTATAATTTCTCATAGATAAATCTTTTAAGCTAAAAAAAATTAAAACATTCTTCGAAATAAATACATTTTTCATTCAAAAAGTCTATTCCATCTAGCTCGAAACGAAATACAACTATAAAATAATTATCAGCATACTTTCAAAGATGAAAAGGAACACTAACCGAATTTCTTTTCCACAGAATCAGCGTGTTTTTGTACAAAATACACGACTGAACATTTTGAAATAAAATCTTATTGCAATAAGAGTTAAAAGGAAGAAGAAAAAAAAATCCTCGTTTGCCAAAAAAGAAAGTCTAAAAAAGGAAACCAAAAACTGAAGAAAAGCAGAAAAATCAAACAACTCGAGGTTAGTTGAGGGAAAAAAAATAAAAGGACTTGTGGTCAAAACCAACAAAATTGTCCATCGGCTTCTTATCGTTAATTCAAGTCCAGCCTCAACTGTTTGAGCCATCAAGTGAAGACACCAGCGGACGTGACCTGTTTTCCTCAACCATATTTTCGTCCCTTTTTTAAGTCTCAAATATAAGGGAAGATAAATAAATATAAAAACACACCACCAGAGAAATGGTTACATAGAAAAAGAACTTCTATATTCTTTTTTACTAATCTTTAACTTTCTATGTTTGGAATGTTTCTTACTAAATCGTTTTATATTTTTTTGGCGAAAATCATCAAAGCATATTGTTTAAGAAGAACATGACTTGGATTGTATTAAAAAAAACTTATTTCTCTAAACAAATTTATTAATCTTAAAAAAAAGATAAAAGCAGAAACATTTTTTATATTTCGTTTTAATTTTAAACCCTTATATATTTTTAAAATATATTAGTCATTAAAAAATTCTTTATAACCATAACCGCTAAGTTTTATTTGCACTGGGAAAAGGAACAATAAAACATGGTTTTATAATATGTGAGAAAATTTGGTAAGTGTGGTAAACTTTAGTAATTTTATCATGATACCTAAGAGCATTTTATCAAAACCACTTATTCGGTGAAAATCACTTTTCAGTTTTGTATTTCTTACTAAATGTGTGGTAATAAAAACTCTTAATTTTAAACACGAGAATTTCCGGTAAGCAGTTGCTATACGAACGGAAAAATTATCAAACGAATGGTTTAAATACTATATATTTTGGTTTTTGTCACCAGAATTATGGGAGGGGTTTACCAGAAATGTCATTAGCATACAGTACGGTAACTTTACCAAAATTTTTTTCGCCGTGTGAGCTATATTTAAAATGAGTAATGCAACAGAAACATAAGTAATTTAGTGCATGCAGTTAACTTTTTAAGTTAGTCAGATGAAATTTTTAAATATAATTAATGTATGTTTATTGTATGAGTTACGAAGATTGTTATCAGAATGGCGCTACAGAAATTAGAAACCATGTATAAAAAAGAAATTTAAGAATCTCAGAGATTGCTAAGTTATTAACTAGTTACGTTTTACACTTTATTTGTACAGTTAATGGAATTTTTGATTGAAGTTTACTTTAAATGTTAGCTAGATATTTACTTAAATATACTTTATAACCTACACATTATGCTTTATAACCTACACATTAATTTATTTGACTTTTTTTTTTTCATTTTATTTCTTGGATTCAAAATTACCATAAATTGATTGCTCATCACAAACGCATGTTAATATGAAATTAAAAACACAAAAAAAAATACGAAAATAGAAAATGAAATACCAAAAATGCAAGAAAAATATGATTATTTATCACAAACATTGGTGGGGAAAAAATTCAAATTAAAAAATTAAAATACACTTTATTCAAAGAAGAATTAATTATCCTACAATGGTGTCAAGTCAATTCGTTTTGCATGGTTCGTCACGACATAGTTTAGTCGTCTTTTTTGAAGCATTAAGTCATTTATATTCTTATAAACAAAGTATAAATACGCTACGTTATCAAAAAACGACCTTTATATGTTTTTTTTTTTTTTTTCATTTTTATTTGGTGATAAATCCTAATTAAAATATGCCCACATAATTTTCTGATAAATTCAACTGCGGTCATGATTAATTACCGCCTCAGAAATGTTTAGTTCGTATTAACCTGGAACGACCTTGCAGAATAAAGAGACATATTTTCTTGATAAGTACACACATGTAAAGGGGTCGACTGTTCGAGTCCAGCCTATGTTAAATTTTGAATTTGTTTATCTTAAAAAGCGTTGAATGGAACTAGACTTACCTAAAACACTCTAACACGGGAGTTTTTTTTTTTTTTTTTTAATATTCAGAAAATTTTGCTTTAAAAACTAAAATTATAAATTTTGGAATACTTTATCATTAAATACGCATTAAATGCAATGTAAAATAAAAACAATAGCTTAAAATTTCAAAGAGATTCGGTGCAAGAAATTTTGCAATTTCAAAAGAATTAATAAAAAAATTTAAAATTCTAAAAAATAGGTCTTTTTCTCAGAAACTATTAAATGGATTTGGAGGGGAAAAAACTATATTTTTATGAGGATGATAAGCAAACCTAAAAAAAAAAAAAAACCTTAAACCTAGACAAAGGATATGAGGACATGACTAGATTCAAATCTTCTAATAGAAAGCTTTGACTAATTTTTTGAAATTTGACTTTTAAATGTGAATTTAATATTCTTATTTTTTTCGTATTTTTATTTATTTATTTAATATATATTAAAAATTACTTTAACTGTAAAATTAAAATATAATTGAATCAAATCCGCAAAAAGTTACGTTGTTAAATTTTTTACCAGAACAAACGAAACAGAATGATTTTTGATGCCGTAATAACTAGCGTCTTTTTTTTCTCAAACACTATTCTATGGATTTACAAGGGGAAAAAAAGTCTTAAATTTTTTAAATATTTATTCTAATAAAGCACTTTAAAGCAAAGGTTTTTTAAAATTAGCAAAATTTAATTTTTCTGAATTTTCACCGAAAATTTCTTTCAAGTGTAAATTAGATAGATCAATGGCACAAAATTTTCAAACAGCCCTCTGTTAAAATTTTTACCACAAATAAAGAGAAAAAAAAATTGAAAATCGGCCCCGTAGATTCAATGTATCCAAATACAAAACGCATTTAAAGCTATGCAAAGATTGCAACTCCTAAGCACTAAACACACCACTCTTACGACCAAACCATCATTCAGAATTAAATAAACTCGTTCTTAAATTGCTCATAAGAACACGTAGAATTAAATATATATACATATATATATATATAAACCCGATAATTCTATTAACACCGCGTTAAGGCTTAAATATTTTTTTTTTAAAACTAAGTTTTGAATCCTGTTTTAATTTTAATTTCATTACATTAAACTTGAGACATTCTTGTTTATGTCCATAAAACTCATACTTATCTATTTTTTACCTTCAATCGATTTACCAAGCATTTAACTGCCCTAACCCCCGGCACTTTTCAAAGCCAAATCAAATGCAAATCCTATAAAGGCCAGTCCTTCCTCACCCCCTTCTTACCTTCAATCATCTCATTTCCATTCCCCCCACTAGGCCTATTCATCGTAATCCAATCTATCGAAAACCCCTCACCCCCAAACACAATTAACCAACTGTAACCGACACTCAGCCAGCAGCAGACGATATCCTGCAGCAGTTATTTTCTTTCTGCCCATCGAAATGAAGTTCTGAAAGAAGAAAAAGAAGAAAAAAAGTGGAGTTATTTGTGCCAACGTGGTAACTTAGACCTATGAGATTTTTCTGCATAATCGATGAATCGATGAGAGCTATATGCAAATTTTTATGGCGTAATAGTTATTTTCTGAAAAGAAATTATTAAGAAAGGGAAAATAAGCTACCTTAAATACTTAGAGTACGGGAAAGGGAAGTAAATTCTTTAAAACTAATATCGGGTAATAAATTTCTGATTGAAAAACAAAACAATAACGTGCATAAAAAATAATATAAAATGTATCAAATATATAAAATAAATATTTTTAAAATAGTTGTTGAAAAATTATCATCTAGTTTGAAAATATAAATTCGGGAATAAATTTCTGTATCAGATCTTACACAAAAATGACCACCTAATTGTTTCGAAAACCAAGCAAGAAATTTTGAGAAAAGAACTTCACGGAAGACGGTCAACTATAGGTTGAAAACTTCTCTCTGGCAAACCATTATACATAATTTTCAAATAGTTCCTTTAAAAAAAAAATCATCAGTGGTTTTCCTGCATAATTTATTGAATCCTATTCTAATAAAACAAAATCTCATTCGACAAAATAAATGAAATTCAATTGATTTCGTTATTTTTCTGTCAGACATAGTTTCTAACACCGTTTGGTTTTGTTAAACGCTTTTTATGCTTTTTAAATTGAATTCGATGTAACATTATTTGCATACTGCTCATGGTTCATTAAACTACGCATTAAATTCAACTCAATAGTTAAAAATCTCCGTTTTTTTTTTCTTTCTTGCATTAGTTGTACAACTTTTTACGTTTAAATTTTAATCAGCCAGAACATTTCCAATTGCATTTAAAGTTTTTAACAATAAAATATAATTCGTCAGCATTTTTTTTTTTTTTTTTTTTTAATTTTTACCACAATATTTTGTGAGTAAATAGTATATATTAATACTTTTTCCGGGTTTTTAATTTTCACAACTTAGAAAAATGATTGCTTAATACGACCTGCTCCCTAAATTATACCAACTTGTAAAATATTGAGTAATGCCAACAAACTTCCATCATTCCATGATGGAAAATGCTACTTTAATACTATGATGTTTAACCAGCAAGTTTCGAAAGTGCTTAGTAATGAAATCTAGTTTAAATTAGGTGATTCTTCACCTGATATTACTTAGCAATCAAAAACAAAATCTTTGTTTCACACACATACTAAATTTATGGGTGACTTGAAACTGCAAAATTTTTCATGGACACTACGTTGTCCTCAAATCATGGTTCATACATCTGGTCACCTTGCCATACAATTTTCGAAAACTACATTGAAATTGTGTACAACCCATAAAGTTAAATAACTTAAGATAGATGCACAGTGATCTTCATATAAAAAGCTATCTTTTGGGCTCTCCACAACTATATACTATTTTAGAAATTAGAGAACATGCGATTTGGGTAAAGTATGGTTTCAGTAACTTTATTATATGTACTAAAAACAAACAAAATACTATTCAAACGTGCTAGAACTATTTTTAACAATTTACTTTACAATAAAAACAGCACGATGATTTGGACTTGCTTACCAGTAATTAATAATTATATCAATCATATAAAACTATCACCTATTGCCAGAACTCTGACAACTAATAATTTCGAACACCATTGAATGCCTTCCATTTCCCAGAATGCATCGAAAGCAACGAATAGAACATTTAATCGGATTGGTATCCCTTTCTTCATTTCACTTTCAAAATCAGATTCTCTCTTGTCATTCTTTTGGCGGCAAAGTTGACGTTAACGGTTAAAGTTAAGCAAAGCAAAGCATCAATTAGCAATGAAGTAAATTGAGCTCTGGTTTGAGGAGTTTCACTTCACTTCATTTCGTACTCCAGTCACGGCCGGTACCGGAAATTGTATGACGGGAAACGACGGAAATGAAGGTGTGACGTCACTGATTGGGAAAGTATTTTTCTTTCTCCTCTTCCCAATAACAGGAATGAATTAGTAAATTGGGAGGAAATATCTCAAGTATCAACTGCAGTTTATTTACACTTCACGATTAAAAAAACAAACAAAAAAACTAACTGAAACAACTCAGATTAAAAGAGTCGTTAAAGTTTAGTTCTGTAGTTATTTACTTTTTAGTGCAAGAGAGTTACAAAACTTGATTATCAAATAATATGTGAAATAATATAATCAGAGAAAGATCATACCACCTAAAATAAATTAAGTGAGTTAGCTACTTAAAAAAAGTTTTAAAAAAATAGCAAAGAAGCATTAAATAAATGATCAAAAGAAACTGAAGCAAAAACTTGAATTAGAATGCTATATTAAAAAGTCTAAATGAAAAAAGTTGATGGATTTCAACAGAAGTTACAATTTATTCAGTATTTAATGATAATATTTTAATTAAATAACAAATTTATAAGCGCCTTAGTACTGTAAAAATTTCCACAAAAAATTAGCTTAAAAAAACTGAAATAATTCATTTAAAACAAATATGGAATATTTTAGATTCGTACACGGAAAAAAAATTCTGGTAAAATTACGGCACTGTATGGTAAAAAAAACATAACTTTAATTAATAAAACCAAAATATACGGTATTTAAACCATTCATTTGGTAATTTTTTCCGTTCTAATGGTAACGGTTTTCTAGAAATTCTGACTTTCAAGATTCAAGAAATTTTCTAGATTGAAGTTCTTATTACCACACACTTAGTAAAAAATACAAAACTTTAAAACAAATTTGGCCGAATAAATGGTTTTTAAACCATGCTCTAAGATATCATGAGAGAATTACTAAATTTTACCACATTTATCAAATTTTATCACATATTATAAAACCATATTTTATTGTTTATTTTACCAAAATCATCGATAAAATGTAACAACGCTTCGACAAAAATTACTGACTTTTCTGATGTTCCTACAGAGTCAGAAAAGCGTTAAATCTTGCCATATTCTGGTAGTTTTGACCACACTTTCTTTCCACATTAAGATATCGTCCTTACTTTACGTTATTTTAAGAATACTTGCCAAATACTGATTTCACAACCACACCAACTTTTAAAAGAGATTTTCTAAAATACAAATGCTTTTTTGAAGAAAAAAAATTTGAAATATTCTTTATGTGTATAGTCATGGAAAATATGTTAGGTATGCACAATATTTTGTAAATAGATCTTTTCTAAATTTCAAATTCAAAGCCAGACCAATTCCGAGACGAGTATCAAGCAAGAAATACGAAACAAATTTTGAAAATTAAAAAAATAATAATAATTATTATTAATGATTTATGGAGAAATTATGCTTTCGTAAGGATCGTTTGCAATATGTTTTATCTGAATATCAAAACTGTACACCAGTAGGTGTAAGTAAAATAACCGCCACCCAAGGCTTAAATCAAACTCGTAAAGGTAAAAAAAAAAAGTCACATTATATAGATATATTTTGGCAATCTCATGTGATTTAGCTACCTGGAGAAGCTACGTTTAAGAAGTGAAAATGGCCCTCTTAAATGTATCAAAGAGAATTAAAAAAAAAAAAAAAAAGAAGCCGTTACAGCCAGTAAGTGGAAAAAATGATGATGAAAATTTCGTGACGTCTACTTCACGATTTTCAGATCACAAAATCCATGGACCTTCCAAAGCCTATAGGCATTTAGAGTTGATTGCTAATTCATTCAGTTCAGGCTATTCTTCCCATACTCTGTGACTTCGAACAAAAAAAAAGATTCGGAATCGAGGGGTGGGGGGAGAGGGTAGATTGAAATTGAGGGTAATATCTTTGTGGAATGGAAACATGGGCATATTTAACACCTGGAGGTCTTATGAGACCCCTTGTTCGGCTGTTTGTATTTTGTTCGAATTTGGCGATCATTCATTATGATTGGCTACTGTAGGATTTATAAGTATCGGAATTGCTGGAAGATTGGTGGCAATCGTACCAATGTAATGGGTGTCATTTCACTGCTTGGTCTTTAATTGAGCGTGAAAAATGGTCTCACGAATTTTGGGGGTGAGATGGATTGTTTCTGTGATTGTAGTTGCAATTCGATATTAATCTTCGGGAATTAGGAGACTCGAGAATCTGATTTTGATGGGATAGTTGGATAAATGCGAGTTTTACTTTTAAAATATTTTTTTTTTTTGCAACTAAAAATAACGTTACCTTACACTCACGAACTAACTATAAAGTTCCTTTTAGTATTGCCATCTGAGTTTTATTTGAGGTCAGTTTGTATTTTGTATTTTTTGACAGCATTATTAAAAATTATTACCTTTTCACAAACATGCGTTCTCAATTTTGATTGGCTGTTTCGTGCGTTAC